>CM038669.1:16301570-16654070 GCA_021605145.1 Aegilops bicornis
TGCAATTCGTCCTTAAGCGGCTGCATGTACACATTCATATTTTTCCCCGGATAGTTGGGCCTGGAATTATCAACGTCAGGAAAATGTTCTTTCTTTGCATAATCTGTCCGGGGGGGAGATTGAGTGGAAAGACAAATACGGACCAACAACTGTATTGTGCTGCCGTCATACCAAACACACTGAACCCATCCGTGCTGATGCCGAATCGAGGATGCCTCGGATCTGTCGCTTTGTCAGCATGTAATTCATCAAACTTTTTCCACGCAACACCATCCGATGTGTGTACCATCATCAGATTCCCATCTGCATCTAGTTCGGTTCTTTTGCCTGTTTTGTGCCATGTCATCTGTCTGGCCGTCTCTTCGACCATGAAAAGAAGTTGAAGTCTTGGTACGATTGGCATATACCGAAGAACACTAACGTGGATTTTGGTCTGTGTCTTCTCACCCATACGGTTGTCTACCACAATATACCTAGAAGACTTGCAAATGGGACCATAGTTCAAGTTCGCATAGTCAAGCCTAAATAAGGCACATCCTTTCTCATAGGCATGTATCTTCTCATAGGGCATCTTCAGTGCACGGAGGATTTTGTCCGACTGGTACAGATTTGCAGGCATTACATGGCCTTTGGGTAGAAAGAGTCCAAATACTGTCATAATTGTGTCATAGCATTCTCAGCCCAAGTTGAACTGAACCTTCAGAGCCATTACTTGTGAGATGGCATCCAACTGACAAAGCTCAGTGTGCTCGTGGAGCGGACGTTTTGAAGACTCCAACATTTCATTGAAGGCCTTTGCAGATTCCTCCATCTCCTCGTCCGAATCCCGAGCATCATCATAGTCTTGCACCATGTTTTCCATCCCGGTACCATGCTCGTCGGTGCAACGACGATCCACCTCAGCTCGGTCACGTTGGGCAGACTCACCATGAAATGTCCACACCGTATAATTGGGCGTAAAACCACTCTTCTGCAGGTGTTTGCCCATTTCAGCCTCTATCCTCTTTTCCCAATTGCCGCACTGTAAACAGGGCACCAGGTTTTCCTCTGGCCATTTGCAAATGCGGCTTGCACAAACCCCTTGGTTTTTGTGAACCATTCAGCGCTCCATTTGTTCTGACCAGTGTGACCGGTATACATCCATGCACGATCACTCATCTTGACTTTCAGAGCTACTGGACACACAACAATTATATATGTAATTCACCATGTATATATTCATCAGTTGATCTACTTTGTCAATTTTATTACGTCCATGCAACCTACACTCTAATAGGTAATGATAGGTCCTAATCCCACCCGTGTATGTGTAGATTGGGTTCATTTTCCCATGCTATGCTCGGATCCGACACAAAATTTGGCAGCACCTCCCGCTGTTCTCGATACACGTCTACGCAATAAGCAGAGAGGATGTGTACCCGGAGAACAACAGGGGAGGCACTAACGAAATTTATGCGTCGGATCCGGAGCAAAGCATATGGGAAAACGAACCCAATCTACACATACTCGGGCTGTCCATGGATAGCATTGGACAATTCGAAAGAACCAAGGTTATAAATATGCAAATGCATGCATACTTATAACTATGACACTTTCGAACGGGAGACACATATTGGTTACGCATACTGATGATTCAAGTCACATATATTGCTAGCTATAAAGTTTCATGGGAATTGATCAATTAATTAATGGGGGAGGAGGACATGTCATTTATGCTCACCCACGAGCGAAGAAGCGAGCTCGCAAATCAAGCGCATGGCGAGGTCGTCGAACACCAAACCTCGCAGCGATGAAACAAATGCACATTTAAAACTAAACGATCAACACAATTATATATGATGTTTTTCATAAAAAAATCGAAAAATATATGACCTAACTAATAATTCACAAAATATATGACCCCATGGGCCTCTGGAAGGCCAAAGAACACCTTTTCGGGAGGTGTCGGGGTCGGGTGTAAATCTTGGGGTGTCGGGTGCCGTGTCGGGTCGGGTGCTGTTTGAGGTCGGGGGTGGGGTGTCGTTTGGGTTGGGTGTCGGGGTCAGGGTCGGTTGTCGGGTGTGGTGTCGGGTCGATGTGGTGTCGGGGTTGGGGGGTCAGTCAGGTCGGTGTCGGGGTGTCGGGGGTCGGGGTGGTCGGGTGTCGGGGTGTTGTGTCGGTCGGGTGTGGTGTCAGTCAGCCTGGGGTCGGGGTCGGGGTGTCGGGGTGGCGTGTCGGGTCGGGTCTCGGGGTCATGGTCGGTGTCGGGTCGGGGGCCGGGTCGGGGTTTGGGCAAGTGTCGGGGTGGCGTGTCGGGGTCGGGGTCGGGCCTGGGTGTGTCGGGGTGTCGGGGTCGGGTCGGGGTGTCGGGCCGGGTGTCGGGTGGCGTGTCGGGTCGTGTCGGGTCAGGGTCCGGTGTCGGGGTCGGGGTCGGGTCGGGGTGTCGGGGTGGCGTGTCGGGGTCGGGGTGTCGGGGTCGGGGTCGGGGTGTCGGGGGTCGGGGGTCGGGATCGGGGTGTCGGGGTGGCGTGTCGGGGTCTTCTTCTTCTTCTTCTTCTTCTTTCTTCTTTCTTCTTCTTCTTTTCTTTCTTCTTCTCCCTCCTCCTCCTCCTCCCCCTCTTCTTTCTTCTTCTTCTTCTTCCTCTTCTTCTTCTTCTTCTTCTTCTTCTTCTTCTTCTTTCTTCTTCTCCTTTTTCCTCTTCTATATTGTTCTGTTTTTCAACTTTCTTCTTATTCTTCTTCCTTTTTTCCCTTTTTCCTCTTTTTCTACTTCTTCTTCTTTTTTTCAACTTTCTTCTTCTTCTAATTATCTAAACCTAAATCTAGCACTAACCTAAACCAACCACTAACCTAAACCTATCAATAACCTAATTAATCCTAAACAGCAAAGAAAAACAGTAGAAAAAAACAAAATAATGCTCACCTTGGCTCCTCTCGATGGAGGATGGAGGGGGCGTCATGCGCAGGGCGGCGGCAAGCACAGCTCCATGGCGGGGGCGAGGCGGACGCATGGGCGAGACTGCCTGGGCGGCGCGCGTTAGGGCGGGCAGCCTGGCTCTGTATGGCGGGGCGCGAGGCGGACGTGGGGCTCATGGCGAGCCTGGCTCCTGTGACAGACGGACGCCGGGGCGGTGGCGGGTGGTGGGGGCGATGGGGCGAGGGGCGGAGGGGCCAGGGGGCGGTGGCAGGTGGCGGCGGCGGGTGGTTGGGACGGTGGGGCGACGGGGCGAGGGGAGGTGGGGCAAGGGGGCGGCGGTGGGTGGCGGGGGCGGCGGCGGGTGGCGGTGGTCGTCGGGGAGGAGGGGGACAGATTGAAACAGAGAGAGATGGGCGGGGTGGGGCTCGGCGGTTAGTAACCTAAACATTTGCCGTCCGCCCCCCTTTGCCGTCCGCTTTAATACTCTTTGCCGTCTGCTAGCGGACGGCAAAGAGGGGCCCCGTTTGGTTTTCCCTAATCAGACCGTTAGTGTGGGCCGCCTCCCTCTTTGCCGTTTGCCAGCTGACGGCAAAGAATCTTTGCCGTCTGCTAGCGGACGACAAAGAACTGGCTGGTGGCAAAGAAGATCTTTGCCATCAGCCAGTTCTTTGCCGTTTGCTTTTGGGTAGCTGATGTTAAAGAGCTTCTTTGCCATCTGCTAGCAGACGGCAAAGAGCTGGCAGATGGCAAAGTAGCCGATTTCAGTAGTGACGGCACATTGCCTAAACATGAGATTAAATACTCAAATTGATCTCAATCATCCATAGTGGGTATAAATTTAGTGTTTGTTGTACGCGGATTTTTGGCTCTAGGGAGCGTATGCTCCCTAATGAAGAGTAAAATTAAAATAAATAGTAAATATATTTTTAAAACACTATTTTTTTTTTTGCAGAAGTTCATATTAGTGTAGCAAGTGCCCATGAAAATTTTCATGCCATACGGGATAGCAGTGCTTCATCGGTGAGAAAAACAAAATTAAGTGCAACATATGGCCTTTTTTTCCGCAAAGGTCAAAAATTTCCCCTAAATTTTTTTGCATGTTCCATTTGAGTGCGACAATGAACACATCTAATTTTGTCCAAATATTTTTTATATTTGTGAAATCCATTTTTGGCACGCAGGAGCATGTGCTCCCTAGAGCCAAAATGGATTTCCGGTTTTGGGGGGTTTCACTTGTGCATATGGACTTGCCAACTGCAAAAAATAGTAACTACTAAACAAGCTAAACCATCTCCAAAATATCCCATTCATTTCATGAAAACTATAGTTTGAACACGATGTTGACATTTTCGGTGTCGAACTCTTGTGTGGATTTCAAAATTTTGTGATTCGTCGGATTTTAATAGATCTGGTTCTAAAGAATTTGGACTGGGTTTGACATTACCATTTTGTAACGTATTTGATGATGGATCCTTTAACTTGGATTTAAATTTGACAGCTCTCCATCTTGATGATTTGTACATCGATCAACGCATTCCATTCCTGCCTCTACATGGTAGATGATTTGGATTTGAATTCATATTCCATTCCATTAATTCATATGCGTTTTACTGGTCGCAATGCAAATGGTTTAACAAAGAAGATTTTGAGCAAAGAATATGCTCTTTATTTCAGACACAAGAAGGAACAACGAGCATGCATCCAACTCTCATTTCTTCTCAGCATCTACCAGAGCAAGATGCAGAGGGAACTCTCAAATACTGCAAAAAACAAAGGAAAAGCACAAGCTAATCGGCATTATTCTGGCGACAACAGGTCGAGTCACGCGGGCTTAGTGCAGCTGCGTTGGCAGAAGTTGGCGACGCGGTCCTTGCACTGGAAGCTGTCGCGGCCGGCGATAGTGGTCTTGTCGCAGGTCTTGCAGGACGGGTTGCAGCCGCTGGGCGACGCATCCATGCACGTGCACCTGGGCGGGATGGACCTGGTGCAGGTGCCGCAGTTGTTGCAGCACAGCGACGCGCTTGGGGTCGCACCTGCAGGCAACCACCAATGTCAATTAGTGGCTCTACACTGGCTTAATCTGCGAGGAGATGAAGAAAGACAAAGAAAGGACGATGCCGGGCTGACCTTGGCTGTGTGCGAAGGGCAGAGCTGCTGCGAGGAGGACGACGATGGCCAGCGCGGCGAGCAGCACCTGTGGCCTCATGGTTGCAAAGACTGACTGAATATGTAGCAGGGATTGGGTTGGTTCGTGCTGGGAGGTTGATGCCTAATGGGGTGGAACGCCGGGCTTCTTATAGGGTGGAGTCCCAACCCGATCGACTGAGGCGAGAGCACAAGTGACAATAGAGAAATGAGCAACTAGCAGCACGGGCACCAAGCTTTACACGCAGAGAGCATGTGGGAGTGACCTGGATTGGATCTCTAGCAGTAGCATGCATGCACGAGGCATCATCCCTGGGTGGCCTGCATGCGTTTCACACGTAAATCTATTCAGAAAGCTTGACGACACTATAGTAAGTACCACCTTGGCTCGCTTTTCACACATGGGTTAGTTGGTGGCTTGGTGCGTGCCGCGCTGATTTTTATAGTAGATGGTAAGGCACGCTCCACCTTGGCTTTTCACACATGGGTTAGTTGATGGCTTGCTGCGTGCCGCCACGTTAATTTTATTGGATGACATGCGACTGTATATGGTAAACGCCAGTTAGCTTTTTTTTTTTTTTGAGGTAAATGTTGTCGCTTTATTTAATCAAAAGCATTCGGAATTTCATCCGAGAGTACATCTAGAACATAGTCTGGGGTGTCCTCCACCCATACCTTACATAAATCCTTACCTACGCTAACTTTAGCTAGTTTGTGCGTGACAACATTAGCCGAACGACGAATCCACGAAACTTTGTACTCAGAGAACGAAGCAAGCAGGGTTTTGATCTCCTGTATCCACGCTCCAGCATTTGCCCAATCCTTGTGTGGGTGTTGCAGCCTGTGGACGACACCAAGAGAATCGAGCTCCACTTGGACTCTACTTGCATTGATCTCCCTCGCCAATTCCAGTCCCCTCTTGCATGCCAGTATTTCTAGTGCTTCCGGTTCTGTAATGCCATGATAAATATGACACAAAGCTGCACGAAACGCGCCACCATGGTCTCGGATTACTGCTCCCGCTCCTCCCCTGTCACCTCCTCTATGCACAGCTCCGTCGGAGTTGATCTTGAGCCAGCCCTCCTCAGGTGGTTTCCACTTCTCCTTGACCAGCGCCGGTGTCGGTCGCCTCTCCTTCGCGTGAACTGCCGTCCACTCATTCATATATGACACAACAGTGTCCATTATTTCATGTGGAGTAGCAATCGCCCTTCCATCCCTCGCATCATTTCTAGCCAGCCAAAGACCATACGTAGCTTGAACCATAGCCGCTCGCTCTTCATCTCCAGCATCAGCAAACCACCCGAGTAGCCAGCTAGCTAAAGCACCCTGGGAGTCAATCTGACAAGGTGGGATCGCCACCGAAACTCCCTTTTCCGAGTGAAGTAGCTGCCAGAACCGCGCCGAATGTTGGCAAGCCCAGAAACGGTGCAGCACCGTCTCTTCTCGACCACACACAACACAAAAAACACCGGGTTTGATGCGACGTCGGTGAAGTTCAGCTCCTACTGCAAGCCCATTTCTAATCATCCTCCACATATGGATTTTGGCCTTGGCTGGCGCATTTGTGTCCCATAACGCCATATAGCCCCTGTGCTGCGCCACCGTGCTCGAAGGACCCGGCTGTCCGGTCCCCGATCTGCTCATAGACATTCGCAAGTGATACGCAGACTTGACAGTAAATTCACCCCTCTTTGTAAAATTCCACGCATGAAAGTCATCAGTTCCAGGGCCCCCCACCGCTATTTGCCTGATATCGTGTGCATCCTCCTCCAAGAACATTGCATGTAGCTTGTTCAGGTCCCAGCTCCGTCCATCATGCTCCAGCAGGTCCGCCACCTTTGTAATACCTTGGATATATAGCTGACCCAGTGGCCGCATACTCCCCGTCCTTGGGATCCAATTGGCGTGGTGGATCTGTACCGAGCTGCCATCTCCTATGCGCCAAACAAGCCCCTCGTTAAGTAAGTCCCGTCCAAAGAGGATGCTTTTGAAGGTGAATGACGCGGAGGGGGGTGCTGTTGTAGATAATATTGAACCCTCCTCAAAGTAACGAGCTTTAAGCACCCTTGCACAAAGAGACGTTGGCACTTGTAGGATCCTCCACGCTTGTTTAGCCAGCAAAGCTTGGTTGAAGGCCTCAGGGTCTCGAAACCCCATGCCACCATCGCGTTTGGCTGCACACATCTTTTTCCAAGATATCTATTGTACCTTGCGTTCACCATTCGTTGCCGCCCACCAGAATTTAGAGGAGATCGAAGTCAGGTTCCGGCACGTCTTCTTCGCGAGCTGAAAACAACTCATGGTGAAAGTGGGTACAGCTTGTAACCCAGATTTGATCAATACTTCTCTCGCAGCTTTTGATAGTCCTTGTCCCTTCCATCCACTGGCTTTGCCTTTCGAGCTTTCTGTCACATATCTGAAAGTTCCCTCCTTAGACTTCCCAACCAGTGTTGGTAGTCCGAGATATCGCTCACTAAGAGCTTCTGAATGAACTCCCAATATGTTCTTTATCTCCTCCTTACCATCCTCCTGATAACCTTTCCCAAAGAAAATAGAAGATTTTTGCAAGTTAACTCGTTGGCCCGATGCCTCTTCATATCTCCTCAGAATTTCCCTCAAAGTCGCCATATTGTCCTGTGACCCTTCTAAGAACACTATACTGTCATCCGCAAAGAGAAGGTGGGTAACATGGGGGCCAGTGCACCCAAACTTCACCCCCTTCACCTTCCTCTCCTCTTGAGCCTTTTTTAGCATCGCGGAAAATCCTTCCACACAAAACAGAAAGAGATAGGGAGATAGAGGGTCACCCTGTCGTAGCCCTCGGGAAGGGGAAAAACCACGTGAGAGTCCACCATTAAGCTTCACCGAAAAAGTAGCCGACGAGACACACCGCATTATCATGGCAATCCATCCTTGTGCAAAACCAAAACGCTCCATCATCTGCTTTAGGAAGGCCCATTCGACTCTGTCGTACGCCTTCATCATATCGAGTTTAACTGCACAAAAAGGTTTCTTCCGCTTCCATTTGCGGATGGCATGCACGCATTCATACGCCACAATCACATTATCAGTAATCAAACGCCCCGGGACGAAAGCACTTTGCTCCTCAGAGATTAGCACCGGTAGTATGCCCTTAAGACGGTTAGCTAGAACCTTCGTCGCGATTTAATAAAGAACATTACAGAGGCTGATTGGTCGGAATTGTGAGAGCAACTCCGGTGCGCTGCATTTCGGAATCATGACGATAACTGTATCATTGAAAGCACTCGGGGTAGCGACTCCACTCAAAAAGTCCTTTACTGCCCTCCAAACGTCGTGTCTAACCAGCGACCAGTGTCGTTGGTAAAAAAGGGCCGGCAAACCATCCGGCCCCGGGGCTTTCGTGGGTCCCATCTGGAAGAGCGCAGACTCAATCTCCTCATCCGTGATAGGCTCAAGCAGTAACTTGTTCATATCCTCCGTGACCAAGCTGTCAATGTTCTGTAACAATTCATCCACTCCTTGGGTGCCTTCCGAAGCAAACAGCTGCTCATAGAAGAGAGCGGCCATGTTGCGCATCTCATCGTCGACCCTGCACAATGACCCATCCTCCCGCTTCAGCGCTTTGACCGTATTTTTTCTTTTCCTATGAGAGGCTCTATTATGAAAATATTTCGTGTTTTCATCTCCCGCCTTGAGCCAATCCACTCGTGACCTCTGCCTATACATGATTTCCTCCCTAGCATAAATTTCACGCAGCTGCTCCTCCAACTCGCGGACCTCCAGTGAGGATCCCGACGAGAGCGCTCTGATTTTTGCATCCAACATCTGCGTTTTGAGTTTCTTCACTTGTTTCCTTATTGACCCAAAAACCTCTCTTGCCCAGCGTTGCATGGAACCCACCATTGCACCAAGTCTATCCCAAGTAGCAGCAAGGCCCTGTTCTCCAGAGGCCGACGTAGTCCAGGCTTCATTTATCATATTCTCATACTGCTCGTGCCTTGTCCATGCTTCTTCGTACCTAAAACACCCGCCATCTCCTCTAGTACGACTAGGAGCAGTCTCCATTGCACGCACTAGGAGGGCTTGATGGTCCGATTCTTCCGTAAGTATATGTTCCACCGATGTCTCCGGAAACATAGTTAGGAAATCATCATTGCATGCTGCCCGATCTAACCGAACCTGGATGTTGTGAACTCCATCTCTCTTGTTATCCCATGTATATGGGTAACCCGAGAAGCCTAGATCAGCTAGGCCGCATGATCGGCCAAACAGTCCCGAAAATCTTCCATTTGTGAGAAACTCCTGGGATTACCCCGGTTGATCGGTCTGGAATAAAGCTTCATTAAAATCCCCTAGACAGATCCAAGGGTTGTTGTCTTGAGCACTAAGATATCCAATCGCATCCCATGATTTTTTCCGCAACTCCGTACAAGGTTCCCCGTAGAATCCAGTGATCCTACATGACTTCCCTTCGATAGTAACAGCTGCATCAATGAAATATTGGCACCACGGCCTCACTTGTACCTGCACATGATCTCTCCACCATAGAGCAAGGCCGCCACTACGACCCTTGCAATCCACTGCAACACCCGAAGTAAAACCTAGACTCCACTTGAGTCTTTCCATAGCTCTCGCCTTCTTTTTTGTTTCGCATAAAAACACCACCGCTGGGTTGTGGGACCGTATCAGGTCTCGTAATTCGCCCACTGTCGAGTCCAACCCCAAGCCTCGACAGTTCCAGGCCAAAATGTTCATTGAGACCGGCGGCCCTGCCTCGCAGGGTCCGCCGATAGATCATTGTGCTCTTCAATGCGATCAAACACCGAGGAGGTCTTCTGTCTCGTGTCACGTACAAAAAGTATTGTTGCCCACTTGTTTATCCAAATCTCCCTTAGCTACCCAATACTGTTTTGGCCTCCTCTTCCTCTCCCTTTGGGCTTCATATCTAGGGCTGCTCGGAGAGCAAGACTCATGTGTGACGTCTGGCCTCGGCCTTCTCACATAGTAACCCTGTCGACGTTCACGCCCTCTGAACTGGGTAGAGGAACCAGCTCCAAACTGATCCCAGCTCCCATGCTGCCTGTACCTGTACCTCAACTCCTCTTGTTTTTCTTGTTGGCGCCTTCTCAGCTCAGAACGCATGTCTCTCTCCCTTTTTTGTTCCAGTGTGTCACGAAGATCTCTGTCTCGAGATGCTACTGGATCTCTATTCTGTTTGTTGGGGCTGGAGACATCCTCCCCGACTCCCTTGCTGTCCTCGCCAGTGCGAGAAACAGCCGGAGTTGTAAACTCTCTCTGCAAATTACGTTTAGTTGGGAGATCACGGACAGTTCCCGTCTTCCTTCTCTCCCTATTACCATCACTGGATCTCACGCTGCCATAGCTGTTCGCACTTCCAGATGGTACCCGTTGAGGTCCCTCCTTAGGCCCCGACGAACGACCAGGTGAAGCCCTCAGCCATTCTCCCCACTGATGATCAGGATCCACCGCAGGGACACATCCCTTCTCGTCATGCACAAGGCGTCCACACTCAAAACAGAAGTGTGGAATCTTCTCATACTTAAAATCAAACCAAGTTTTCTCTAGGTCATCTTCAGATTTTTTCAAGTAAAATCCTCTCACCAAAGGCTCACAGATCGGTAGTTTAACTCTGAACCACAGCTCTGACCCCTTTGCGAAGCCATCTTTTTCCACATCCACCCGCACTATTTTCCCGAGTCAGTTCCCTAGTGCTTCCCCAAAGGCCTTCGAACGCTTGTCCAGCGGCAAATCTTCTACCCGAACCCAAATATCAACAGAATCAAAAGTCATCTCCGAAGGCCTCGTATCTCCATCATAATCCTTGAGCACTAAAACGCTGAAATCAAACTGCCATGGTCCATTGTTTAGCGCATGTTTCCAGTCTCCCTCACTTCTAAACGTCACCATAAATAAGTTCCTCCCTATGATCTTGAATTGGGCTTCTCTGTGTAGTCCCCAAGCTCTCGTCATTGATTTCTCGAGAGCACGCTTGTTCATCAGCCGAGGGGAAAAAGCCTTCCCAATCGCAGACCACTTCGCCGGCCTGGTGTTTTCCTGCTCTGAGTCTTTAAAGACAAAACCCATAGCCTCCTTTTCGGTCAGCACCAAACCTCCAAGCCGATCAGTCAAGCTAGCCGCCGCCGTCCCTGGAGATACGGAGGAGTTCCTGCTCTGCGTGCCCAGTGGCGATCTCGCAGCTGAGTCCGTCGCTCCTTTTGGTGCCTTCGGCCGCGGCGTAGCCGCCTTTCCCTGTGACTGCATGCCCGTCATCTTCTCCGCCCCAGGAGTGGCCGCTGCACTCCCCATCGTCGCCGTTCCCTCTTCTGTCCTCTCCGCCATGTCCTCCCTGCCAGAGAGAGAGCAACACACCAGCCCGCACGCTTGGGACCGCCGCCGATCCCTCCTGTGCCGCCGAGATCCTCGCCGCCACCGCTCGCAAAACCCTAACCCTAGCGCTTGGGACGATCGCCTGGCAATCGCCTATCCGTGTTTTACGTGCGAGGTGGACCCTGACAATGCACCTAACGCCAGTTAGCTTGATGGATAGAAATAGTCGTAGGTTCACCTCCAATAGACTTTTTTTTAATTATCATAGCTGTGTGCATCACAATGATGGAGAGGCTGGCATATATCCTCCATTTCTTGAACAAATACACTCTCTTTCGAAGCCCAAAGGTCATATATTGAAAAAGAAACTAACCCTAAGAAAGCAACTCCAAACGAGATAGAAACTGCAACTGAGTCCTTAGGGAAACAAAAGCCAGCTTCCTCCTACCCACGCCCGTTTGTCGAGATCCATGGTCGATGACGTGACCAGAACTTCTCATGACCTACAGACCTAGCAAGACTATATATTGGCTGCTCAGAAGTCATTGAGCTACGAATCTGAAGATGTGCACTTCACCTCGGAGGGGAGGCCAAGGAGAAGGGATGGACATCATGAAGACAATTACAAGCTCTGTATATAGGAGAGAAGCATTGCACCACCTCGATGTCACAACCTAGACACACAATACGCCTCCCTAGATCTGAGAAAAAAAAATCCAAGGTACACACAGCTGGCACTACCTCCGAGATCCCAACAACAAACAGAGCTACCACACCAGATGGAGATCTGAACGAATCTTATTCGCCGCCGTCCCAAAGTGAAATACATGGACCACGAAAATAGACCCTATTTAGCCAAGCCTAGACTATTGGATGCACGGGAAACAACATCTGGTGGTTCCCATTCCTCCCATCACCGAGCCTGGCGATCCCGATGGCCGGGTCCCCTTCTCTCTCTCTCTCTCTCTCTCTCTCTCTCTCTCTCTCTCTCTCTCTCTCTCTCTCTCTCTCTCTCTCTCTCTCTCTCTCTCTCTCCTCCGACGTCTGCCACGGCTCGCTCGCACGTCGTGTTTCTTGAATGATCTCAACTCAGAACGATGTTATGTGTGCGTTCAATTTTTGTCGGTCAGAAACTGATAATTTATTATGAGTCATTTATGGACGCACCACGAATCTGAGACATCAAATCATGGGTTGTTGCCGACTCGGGCATGGGTGGAACACATATATCAAAACCACAACATATATACTGAGGCATCGGCCCTTAGCCTTCACCCAGATGAGATCACATCTTCCTCCTCATGCACAATCCACTGTCGTTCCTCATGCTGCTACTGCTTCCGGAGATCCCATCCTATAGACCGCGTGCACGGCCATACAGGAGAGCAGGCCTCCGAAACCATGTCCTTTGTGATCTTGCACGAGGTGACCGCATCTTGATAGCTAAGGGTGGGAACACCTGCGTGCAGGCTGCCATAGTCTCTTTTTTTCCTCCTCTTTTGTACTAGTGCCAATTGCCACGACATTTCCATCTCCTTGGGCCACATGGTACCACCACTGCGAGCGACGACATCAGCGACAAGAACAACGACCAGGTACTGTACCGTGCACCATTGCACACAGGTGTTGGCCGTGGTCACTTACACTCTGCCGCCATTCATGTAGCAGAACCTTGTGACAAAATCAAATGACAAGGGCCATACCATGATCTTACAATGTGATTGATGACCCACAAGTAACAGTGTCGAACCCAACGAGGAGCAGAAGGAAATGATAAGCGGTTTTCAGTAAGGTTTTCTCTGCAAGCACTGAAATTGTAGGTGATAGATAGTTTTGTGGTAAGATAAATTGTAACGAGTAATAAGTAAATAAAGTAAATGAAGTGCAGCAAGGTGGACCAAACCTTTATGTAGCAAAGGATAAGCCTGGACAATTTCTTATAATGAGAAAGGAGCTCCCGAGGACACATGGGAATTATCGTCAAGCTAGTTTTCATCACGCTTATATGATTCGCGTTCAGTACTTTGATAATTTGATATGTGGGTGGACCGGTGCTTGGGTACTGCCCTTACTTGGACAAGCATCCCACTTATGATTAACCCCTATTGCAAGCATCCGCAACTACAAAAGAAGTATTAAGTTAACCTAACCACCGCAGTAAACATATGGATCCAAATCAGCCCCTAACGAAGCAACGCATAAACTAGGGTTTAAGCTTCTGTCACTCTAGCAACCCATCATCTACTTATTACTTCCCTATGCCTTCCTCTAGGCCCAAATAATGGTGAAGTGTCATGTAGTCGACGTTCACATAACACCACTAGAGGAAAAGACAACATACATCTCATCAAAATATCGAATCTAATACCAAATTCACATGACTACTAATAGCAATACTTCACCCATGTCCTCAGGAACAAACGTAACTACTCACAAAGCATATTCATGTTCATAATCAGAGGAGTAATGATATGCATTAAGGATCTGAACATATGATCTTCCACCAAGTAAACAATTAGCATCAACTACAAGGAGTAATCAACACTATTAGCAACCCACAGGTACCAATTTGTGGTTTGGATACAAGATTGGATACAAGAGATGAACTAGGGTTTTGAGAGGAGATTGTGCTGGTGAAGATGTTGATGGAGATTGACCCTCTGTCGATGAGAGGATCCTTGGTGATGACGATGGTGATGATTTCCCCCTCCCGGAGGGAAGTGTCCCCGGCAAAACAGCTCCGCCGGAGCCCTAGATTGGTTCCGCCTCGTGGCGGCGAAATTTCGTCTCGTAAGCTTGCCCACCATTTTTTTCCAGGGTAAAATCCCTCATATAGCAGAAGATGGACACCGGGGGGCCACCAGGGGGCCCAGGAGATAGGGGGCGTGCCTAGTAGGGGTGGGCGCGCCCCCACCCTCCTGGCCAGGGTGTGGGCCCCCTGATGTATTTCTTTCGCTCAGTAATTCTTATTAATTCCAAAAACATGTTTCGTGGAGTTTCAGAATTTTTGGAGCAGTGCAGAATAGGTTTCCAATGTTTGCTCCTTTTCCAGCAAGAATTCCAGCTGCGGGCATTCCACCTCTTCATGGTAAACCTTGTAAAATAAGGGAGAATAGCCATAAGTATTGGGATATAATGTGTAATAACAGCCCATAATGCAATAAATATTGATATAAAAGCATGATGCAAAATGGACGTATCAACTCCCCCAAGCTTAGACCTCGCTTGTCCTCAAGCGGAAGCCCGTATCGAAAAATATGTCCACATGTTTAGAGATAGAGGTGTCGATAAAAATAAAATACGGACAAGAGGGCATCATGATCATTCTTATAACAACAACATATATGGATTTTATCATATGATTTCCTATACTCAAGTAACAATCAATTCACAATGTCAAGTCCCAAAAACCCAACTCTGCCTTACGTAAAGGAAATTAGTACGATTCACGGTTCAAAAACTTCATTGAGAACTAACAAACCATAATCTCAGTCATTCAAGCAATTGCAATTTATCATAACATCAGAAAGAGTCAACAATAGAGCTTTTCAGCAAATCCACATACTCAACTATCATGTAGTCTTCTACAATTGCTAACACTCACGCAATACTTGTGGTTATGGAGTTTCAGCCAGACAGTGAGAAAGATAGGGGCTTATTGTGTTGCCTCCCAACGTATTCACCTTTAGGTGATGTCAACAATAATAGCACGTGCTAACTTACATCAAATTGGATATATATCCTGATCTTTCAAACACGAGGAACTTGCCAAAGGATAAAATGAAAAAGGGAAAGGTGGAGATTGATGGGGAACGTTGCAGAAAATAAAATTATTCCTTCGGTTTCACCAAGATCCATCTATGAGTTCATCTAGCAATCAGTGATAGGAGTGCATCTACATACCTTTGTAGATCGCAAGCGAAAGCGTTCAAGAGAATGGGGTTGAGGGAGTCGTACTCGTCGTGATCCAAATCACCGATGACCAAGTGCCGAACGGGCAGCACCTCCGCGTTCAACACACGTACGGAGCGGATGACGTCTCTCACACCTTGATCCAGTAAGGAGGAGGGAGAGGTTGATGAAGATCCAGCAGCACGACGACGTGGTGGTGGATGCAGCAGAGTTCCGGCAGGGCTTCGCCAAGCGACTACGGGAGGAGGAGGTGTAGCAAGGGGAAGGAGGCGCCACTGCAAGGTGCGGCTGCCCTCCTCCCCCCTCTATATATAGGGTCCCCAGGCGCCGGCCCTAGGAGATTGAATCTCCAAGGGGTGGCGGCTGTGGGGTGGAGTGCCCCAAGGCAAGTGGAGGCGCCTCCCTAGGGTTCCCAACCCTAGGCGCAGAGGGGGGTTCAGGGGGGGCGCACCAGCCCACCAGGGGCTGGTTGCCCTCCCACTTCAGCCCATGTGGCCCTCCGGGATGGGTGGCCCCACCGGGTGGACCCCCGGGACCCTTCCGGTGGTCCCGGTACAATACCGGTGAACCCCGAAACTTTACCGATGGCCGAAACTCGACTTCCCATATATAATTCTTTACCTCCGGACCATTCCGGAACTCCTCTTGACGTCCGGTATCTCATCCGGGACTCCGAACAACTTTCGGTTTGCTGCATACTAATATCTTTACAACCCTAGCGTCACCGAACCTTAAGTGTGTAGACCCTACGGGTTCGGGAGACATGTAGACATGACCGAGAAGGCTCTCCGATCAATAACCAACAGCGGGATCTGGATACCCATGTTGGCTCCCACATGTTCCATGATGATCTCATCGGATGAACCACGATGTCGAGGATTCAAGCAACCCCGTATACAATTCCCTTTGTTAATCGATGCGTTACTTGCCCGAGATTCGACCGTCGGTATCCCAATACCTCGCTCAATCTCGTTATCGCAAGTCACTTTACTCGCATCAGTAATGCATGATCCCGTGACCAAACACTTGGTCACTTTGAGCTCATTATGATGATGCATTACCGAGTGGGCCCAGAGATACCTCTCCGTCATGCGGAGTGACAAATCCGATCTCGATCCGTGTCAACCCAATAGACACTTTCGGAGATACCTGTAGTGCACCTTTATAGTCACCCGGTTACATTGTGACGTTTGGTACACCCAAAGCACTCCCTACGGTATCCGGGAGTTACACGATCTCATGGTCTAAGGAAAAGATACTTGACATTGGAAAAGCTCTAGCAAAACGAACTACATGATCTTGTGCTATGCTTAGGATTGGGTCTTGTCCATCACATCATTCTCCTAGTGATGTGATCCCGTTATCAATGACATCCAATGTCCATAGTCAGGAAACCATGACTATCTATTGATCAACGAGCTAGTCAACTAGAGGCTCACTAGGGACATGTTGTAGTCTATGTATTCACACGTGTATTACGATTTCTGGATAATACAATTATAGCATGAATAAAAGACAATTATCATGAACAAGAAATACAATAATAATCCTTTTATTATTGCCTCTAGGGCATATTTCCAACAGTCTCCCACTTGCACTAGAGTCAATAATCTAGTTACATTGTGATGAATCGAACACCCATAGAGTTCTGGTGTTGATCATGTTTTGTTCGCGGAAGAGGTTTAGTCAATGGAACTGCGACATTCAGATCCGTATGCACTTTGCAAATTTCTATGTCTCCATCTTGAACATTTTCACGAATGGAGTTGAAGCGACGCTTGATGTGCCTGGTCTTCTTATGAAACCTGGTCTCCTTGGCAAGTGCAATAGAGTTTGCCACCACCGCGTTATGCTCATCTGGATTTGCAGGAATAACCGTGGTGGTTAACAGGGCCGTCAACTTGTTCATAAGATCTATTAGCACCTGAGCCGGCGGGCGCGCGGGGCCTCCTGCCCCGGCCGCTCCTGACCCGGACGTTATTGCTGTCGCAGCCATCGAATTTTGGCCGGATTGGGTACCGGCCATGAAGACTCCTGCCCAGCTTGGCGGCTCATAGCAATCCGGAACGCTAGAGTCGTCAGAACAGCCCCCAAGCATGCCTTCTTGGACCTGATACAGAGAGTCTGTTGAACCAGAGGACGAATCATCATCTGATGGGACGGCAGTCTCTTCGCCATCTTTAGATCCTTCTGAAAGTGCCTCTCCGTGAATACAGCCCACAAAGGCACGCTTCATGGTAGGTTGAATCTGGGCGGGTCTCGCACGCTGAGCCGTCTCAATGAGGTCGGTGCAGCTGTCCGGCTCTGGGCCCGGCTCACCAATCCGGCCGATGAAGACGTGGATTCCGCCAAAGGGGACCCGGTACCCATACTCAATTGAGTCGGCCTCGGGGCCCCAGCCTTCGTCGTCGATGTAGATCTTGCCGCGACGACTCTTGGTCATCCGGCCCACTGCGTATCCCTTGAGCCCTTCGAAGCTGCCCTTCGAGAACTAAAATCCACCGTGCGCTGGCCCCACGGTGGGCGCCAACTGTCGTGGAATTGTCACGACAGATGTCCTCTTGCAAGGACTTAGTCGTGGAGCCATCGCAACTAGGAAGCTTAAAAGGGTTAATCGGGACAAAGGACACGAGAGGTTTTATACTAGTTCGGCCCCTTTCGGTGAAGGTAAAGCCTACGTCTAGTTGGGTTGGTATTGCTTGAGGTTTCGATGACCAGGGAGCGAGATACGCTATGCCCGGTTCTCGATTGGTTGTTTCTTGCCCTAAGCCGCCAACAGGTCGTCCCCTTATATACACGGGCTGACGCCATGTGGCCTACAGAGTCCCGGCTGGCTTATAAACAATGTCCGGCTCGGTGACTAGTCAAGTCTACCTTATGATACAAGTCATGCCATTATGGCGGTTTACTACAACGGGCCTTAAGTCGCCTGTGGGCCTTAGGCCCCTTTGTTGAGACGCCATCTTCACGCTTGGACTTGGGCTTCTGTCTGGTAATCTCTTTACGTAACCCGGCCCCACCTGGGCGGCTTACACAAATAGTTATATCCATAACACATAGGATAGAACTTCTGGTGAAATTCCAACTTCAATCGCTTATAATTCCAACATCTCGTATCATCACATAACCTATACCATGTCAGTGCATCTCCCTTCAAAGATAAAGGGAAGACCTTCCTTTTGACAACATCATCGGGAATACCTGCAAGCTTAAATAATCCACAAACTTCATCCACAAAGATAAGGTGTAAATCAGGATGCAATGTTCCATCTCCTGTAAATGGATTAGCTAGCAGTTTATCTATCATACCCGAAGGAATCTCAAAGTAAATATTTTCAAAAATTTCAGTAGGTTGAGGAGCAACTCTTTGCTCTTCTGGTCGGGGTGAAGATACCCCGAACAAGCCCCTCAAAGGATTAGTTTCCATAGTGACAAGTAACAGAAAATTTCAGCACACTATATAAATGTTTCCTTACCAAGTTCCACTCACCAAAAGCGCTACACTCCCCGGCAACGGCGCCGGAAAAGAGTCTTGATGACCCACAAGTGTAGGGGATCTATCGTAGTCCTTTCGATAAGTAAGAGTGTCGAACCCAACGAGGAGCAGAAGGAAATGATAAGCGGTTTTCAGTAAGGTTTTCTCTGCAAGCACTGAAATTGTAGGTGATAGATAGTTCTGTGATAAGATAAATTGTAACGCGTAACAAGTAAATAAAGTAAATAAAGTGCAGCAAGGTGACTCAATCCTTTATGTAGCAAAGGATAAGCCTGGAAAATTTCTTATAATGAGAAAGGAGCTCCCGAGGACACATGGGAATTATCGTCAAGCTAGTTTTCATCACGCTCATATGATTCGCGTTCAGTACTTTGATAATTTGATATGTGGGTGGACCGGTGCTTGGGTACTTCCCTTACTGGGATAAGCATCCCAGTTATGATTAACCCCTATTGCAAGCATCCGCAACTACAAAAGAAGTATTAAGTTAACCTAACCACCGCAGTAAACATATGGATCCAAATCAGCCCCTAACGAAGCAACGCATAAACTAGGGTTAGCTTCTATCACTCTAGCAACCCATCATCTACTTATTACTTCCCTATGCCTTCCTCTAGGCCCAAATAATGGTGAAGTGTCATGTAGTCGACGTTCACATAACACCACTAAAGGAAAAGACAACATACATCTCATCAAAATATCGAACGAATACCAAATTCACATGACTACTAATAGCAAGACTTCACCCATGTCCTCGTGAACAAACGTAACTACTCACAAAGCATATTCATGTTCATAATCAGAGGAGTAATAATATGCATTAAGGATCTGAACATATGATCTTCCACCAAGTAAACCAATTAGCATCAACTACAAGGAGTAATCAACACTACTAGCAACCCACAGGTACCAATTTGTGGTTTGGATACAAGATTGGATACAAGAGATGAACTAGGGTTTTGAGAGGAGATGGTGCTGGTGAAGATGTTGATTGAGATTGACCCCCTTCCGATTAGAGGATCGTTGGTGATGACAATGGTGATGATATCCCCCTCCCGGAGGGAAGTGTCCCCGGCAGAACAGCTCTGCCCGAGCCCTAGATTGGTTCCGCCAAGGTTCCGCCTCGTGGCGGCAGAGTTTCATCCCGTAAGCTTGCCCACCATTTTTTCCAGGGTAAAGGCCCTCATATAGCAGAAGATGGACACCGGGGGTCACCAGGGGGCCCAGTAGATAGGGGGCGCGCCCAGTAGGGGTGGGCACGCCCCCCACCCTCCTGGCCAGGGTGTGGGCCTCCTGATGTATTTCTTTCGCTCAATAATTCTTATTAATTCCAAAAACATGTTTCGTGGAGTTTCAGGATTTTTGGAGCAGTGCAGAATAGGTTTCCAATGTTTGCTCCTTTTCCAGCCAGAATTCCAGCTGTCGGCATTCCCCCTCTTCATGGTAAACCTTGTAAAATAAGGGAGAATAGCCATAAGTATTGAGATATAATGTGTAATAACAGCCCATAATGCAATAAATATTGATGTAAAAGCACGCAAAATGGACGTATCAGTGATTTTTTAAATAATACCCTTTTAAATCCAGTTGAACTGGTATTTGACCATCAGTACCAAACTGTCAAATCTATATGTTGATGTATGAAACTGAACTAGCATGATAACTTTCTGTACCAAACTTTTATTTTGCTCTTTTTCAATACTGAGGCTTATGAAGTGCATACTTCTGCATAACAAGTTACACTCCTATAAGTATTTTGCTTCTATATCAGTACTCTGGTACAAGAGTCAACTTGCTATCCCATATTTCACAAAAATGGAAACTTGACATCCCATAGAAATAACAACCCCCCTTAGTTTTCCTATCCCAGGATCTCTTTTTCTCAGGCCACAAAATTTGAGATATGACACACCTTTACTCTTACTCCCTGTGTTTCTTAAAAAAAAGGCATATACATTTTTGAGGAAGTCAAACATGCATAGTTTGACCAAGTTTGTTGGAAAAATCATTGATAACTACAATTAAATAAATATAATATGAAAACATATAATTATCATGTGTCTAATCTACCATTCTTAAGAAGTTGCTCCCCACTTCTCCCTATTCTCTTACCATGCACATTGTCCACATCAGCGATGTGCCACGTCAGCTACCATGTTCCAATCGGTGCTTCTATTTCCAATAGTAACAGTAGAAAGAGCTGGACTTAGTAATTTCATGCCGAGGCTGTGACTGCATGTCTTCTCCACTATTAGTCATCTCATTCTTTCGGGAAGCTACATCCCTTCCTAGGCCCGCACCTTCCCCACGAGTCGCTTGCTTCCTCTTAATTGTCCCATTCGGCCCCTTCCCCTACACAAGTCTTCTTCTTCCTTCAGTTACGATCTAGGCAACAGAACAGGCGTTGATCCACTAACCTGATCCCTAGACCTCTCCGCTTCGATCTATAAATACAACATGGAAATCAAGATCCCCTTCATAGCTCTACTCCTCTTTCGGCTGCCCCCCTCCTCCACATCTAGCTTCGTGAGAGTCGTAGACAACGCATAGGTCTCGCCGTATCGAGTCTTGATCTGGCCGTCCAAGCCTAGATGATGCAGTGTCACCGTTTTTGTTTGGATTCACCTGGAAGCAACCGTACAACCTGCGTCCCTCCATGGATATTTCGTATGGTTGGCAGATATTTGATTGCTTTTTAGATTATGTAATTGGTGCCTAGACCCTAGAAACATTCAGAGATTCTATTTTTGTGATCTCAAGTGGGCGATTCTGTTTGGTATCATATCAAGTAAGTTTTTCTTGGACTGTATTGGCTGATTCTTTGCTATATTCATAATGATTTTCCTCATTGGCTGTGTCATGGTTATTTTCGTTCAGGGTAATTTATTGGCTGATAAAGTAAAATTCTGCTTGCAACTTTCAGTTTTGTCTCGATGCACCACTGGAGTTGACTGGGAGTTCTTTATTATCCGATTGATGATATTTCCTCAGATTTATTTTGATCCTTTTGCCAGATGATAGATGAAACACCCATGGGACAATCAATTTCTGAAGCGTGTGTTGTATCAGGGTGCAAGGTGGAGGCAAAACATACTTCCTGTCCATGGACCCAAAATCCATGATTTATCACTTCTTATATGAAGAACGTACTATTGTAGTGGTGTAATCCCTGTGATAGCATCATCAAGTGAGATAGATGCATGGCAAGGAATATGTATTATATGTTTCCTTGCTGCTTTTGATGTGCCAATAAAATGTATGAGTTTGTTCCTTAATTCATACAGCTCCAAAATGGTTTCTTAATTGGTAAGATACATGGATCATTTGGGAAGGAATATGATATATATCATATCATTTGGCAGCAGAAAAATACATGGATCATTTTTTATATATTCATCTATCCTACGTTTTGTTCACCTTGCTTACTCTTATTGTAGGGGCCTGACATTATGGACTCATCTGAATGTTTCATATGCAGCTCACATATATGAGATGTGGTGTTCTCTGTTTTTTTGGTCAGTAATTTCCGTATGCATGAGGCGACCTCACATGCTAAATCGTCAACCACTCATGCAACTTCTTAAAAACTACACTACAGCTTCTACCTTAAATTAGTAATTATTTTGCTGAAATTTATAATTAATCATCAGTAGAGTGATGGTCTTCGTTTGTAATCAAGAAAAACTCTTATTAGTACTCTTTGGTCAGTTTCTACTTGCAATTGTGCCTTGCCAAATCCTTAACATATTGTTTGTATTTATAGGATAATCACTTTACATATTCATCTATCCTACGTATTGTTCACCTTGCTTACTCTTATTGTAGAGGTCTGACATTATGGACTCATCAGAATGTTTCATATGCAGCACACATATACGAGATGTGGTGTTCTCTGTTTTTTCTTTGGTAATTTCCGTATGCATGAGACGACCTCACACGCTAAATCATCAACCACTCATGCAACTTCTTACAAACTACACTACGGCTTCGACCTAAAATTACTAATTATTTTGCTTAAATTTATAATTAATCATCAGTAGAGTGATCGCGTTCGTTTGTAATCATGAAACACTCTCATTAGGACTCTTTGGTCAGTTTCTACTTGCAACTGTGACATGCCAAATCCTTAACATATTGTATGTATTTATAGGATAATCACTTTGATCTGTAATTTTTATATCCATTACACTATCTACGACGATGAATTAACCTTCGGTATGTATGCAGTGCTACAAAATTCCCGCTCCAGCGTACAAGTATACTCTTTGTTCACACAAAATTACTTCCAAAAATACTAGCTTTTGATTTATCTAATTTTTTTCATATAAAATTCATCTCAAATTAATCTTTAAATTCCCGCAGCAACGCGCGGGGAAATCATCTAGTTATATTTATTTGGTATCATAGTTCTTGAAATTTTTCTATATACTTGGTCAAACATTGCACGGTTTGAATTCAAACCAAATTTATCAGCTTTCTTTCCGAAACAGAGGGAGTAACTATTAAGTGATAATTGATTTCTGTGCATTATTGTTAACTGTACCTATTGTCTCCAGCGTGCTTTATGTTGTGGGCGGCAACTTGTGTCATCTGCGGATTACTTGTTGTGGTGGCCTCACTCGTTCCCTCTCCAATGAATGCCTTCCCGTGTTCTAGCTTGGTCTCGGGCGAGCAGCTCCACTTTACCATCGGTGCGCCGCTGGCGAGTTCTTTTCCCATCGGGCGATCCCTATCAAGCCACTGCTATGTCCTCAAGTTGTTGTATTTTCGTCCTCCATCCGTATCTTTTTAACTTTCCTTTAGTGCCTGCTATCAGCAGCTTTCGCGTTGCATCCCATTTTACTTTCTTTCAATGGTTGTACCTTCTCTCCTGTTGTAATCCTGGCTAGTTAATGGCTCTGTTAATTCAATGTCGCGATCAAGCCTTTGTCAGGATCAGCCTGAACCTTTTCTTTAGAAATAATGCATACTGCAACTTTTATAAAATATAGCTAACTAATGTACACAGGGAAATATAAAGGTGGAAAATAAATATTTAGCATTGTGCTCATGTTCTTGGTATGAAATAATAGTTATGCAGCCAATATCTTAAAGTGTGTGTGGATTATACTGAAATGGATGCATGGTTCCATATTTTGCTATTTATAATATTTGGAAAAATAATGGTCGCATTTCGATTTGATAAAAATCATGTTCTAGCGGTCATTTAGCTTTTTGCATAAAGTTATTATATTGTTGGAAATATCATGTAAAATATTAAGGGTATTGTGCACCAGGGGGAGGGCAGAATAGAAAGGAACCAAAATATTATCGGTATTTAGCTTTGTATTATATTTCCTAATAAAGAAGTGGGAACAACTCATTCTTTTAATAATGGACGAATTAATATGTGGTGGAATGCGTTTGGGCTGTCGAGGGTACAGTTTAAACCGGATGCAGCCTTGTTTGCATGCTCTTCATATATAACTCATAAGGCAAGTTTCTCTATCATATCATGAGAAAGAAACGAGAAGGAAACAATCTAACTTTGCTCACTAGCTGAATGTGCCAACTTTCGCTCAAAGACAAAAACAAAATGCCAATTAACTGAACGTGTGCATTATCCATATATTTTTTGTTCACAAAAGTATTTATTTTTTTGGCATAAGGTCCTCCCGAATAATTTAATGATTCATGCCTCGAGTAATCAGCCTCGTTGTTTTGTGAGCAAACGATATATCCAGAATTGAAACGTTGGAGCATCACCCGGTCATGCTACCCCTTTTTCTGTATGCATGCTAGCCTATAAATCCAATGCAATATCAGAAGTTTGCAACCACACCACACGCAGAGCCCTCATATATCTATATATCTGAAGCAATAATCGGAACACACAAGATGAGCTCCGGGAAGACGTCGTGGCCGGAATTGGTGGGCATGCCGGCGACACCAGCGGTGATGACCATCAACAGCCAGAGGCCTGACTTGACGACCGAGGTGCTCCAGATTGGGATCAGTCCAAGCCCACCTGGGTTCGACTCGACACGAGTCTGTGTGTACCTCGAGCCACGAGACAAGCTTGGCCTTGTTGCAGCCGTCCCTGTCGTTGGCTAGTTATATAGCAGAGTTTTTCTAAGGAGACTACATGGCAGGGTGATCTTATCATCTTAGAAACAGGTTGGTTGGCGATATAACCTGGGGGCGATCATATATGTAGCTGTTTGTGTCGTTTTTTGTGCTTATGTACAGTATAGAGCACCTTCCTGGCACTATGGATCGCTGGCCATCTGATTCTGAGTGTTGCTCCGTGTACTGGTTGTAATATAGTTCAGTGAGATATTTTTTTTAGAATGATGGCTCGACGATGAGCCCGGCTTTGAATTAACAAAGCCATCAACCGGCCAGGTATTACATCCAACAAGTGCCAGCCTAACGCCACTTACAAAGAAAATAAAACAGGAGCGGCCCAAAGATACATGGGTGCTGAAGAACACAAATTACAACACAGTCCCAAACTACAAGCACCTAAACTAGTTAGAGATGAAGAACTGCTTGAAGAAAGGACCGCCCTTGAAGCTCAAAACACCGGCGCCAAAGAAAACATCAGCGGCAATGGCATTGCCGACCACCTTGGCCACAAATACGCCAAAACTCCTGCACTGGAGACCAGAAAGATACCACACCTTCCTTCTCCCTCGCCGAAGAGGGACCCTACCCCCCCCCCCCCCCCGTCCTGGCTCGAAGGACGCCGCACCGTCGAGCGAGGGATGAGTTCATCCTAGAACAAGGAAAGGCACGATCTTCGGGTTGCGGACACAGAACATTTGCACGCATCTGTGTCGCAGCAACGGGCATACCTCACTAGGCATTTAAGCACAAAACCGCAGGTGTCCAAACTAGAAGAGAGTAAGCTGCAGGAAATGACACATCGGAGCTGAAGAAGCAGCAAGCTTGCGGCGAACAACAGGGAAACAGAGCATGCATGGATGCGAGGGATATGGCCCTGGTGCTCACTGAGCTGCCACGGATCTGTTGCCGGGAAGGGGAACACTTTCCTCTCCCACCCAGGCTCAAGGGAGCCGAGCACCGGTGAACAGGGGACGGCTAGTAAGCACCAAACAGGGAATGGCAAGCCCGGCATCGCTAGAACCCAAGTTGTCACACGGTATCTAGCACCACACACCTACACCCTCCTAGCCAGACGACGCCCCTAGGGAGGTTACGACGCCGAGCGCCGCCGCCGCCGAATCCGCACGGGATTACAGGAGTTAACCTTGGAACGAAGGGGAAGGGTTGGTTAGAGGGGATCTCGACGGTGCCTTCAAGAAGGGGAGCCATGCCCGCGGGTCTGGCCACCGCCGTGGTCGGAGACACCAACCAGGGATTTCTCCCGGTCCCGACAACACCACTGCGACCAGCCACCAACAGACCGGCGAAGAAGCACTAGTGCTAGCACAGGTTGGGAGCGGGCTAGAGGGAAGAGGAGAAGCAACCTTCAGATATGAGGTCAGAGGGCCACCGGTGCAGCCCACCGACCACGCACCGTATCCACCGTCGATTCGCCGCCTGCGCGGCCGAGGACGATGACCCACACCCGCGCGCACGCCTGCCGCCCATGCGCCACCGCCTTGCCAGATCCGGGGCCGCCGCCCCGGCTGCCTAGGCCCTCCACGCAGGTGAAGCCACCAGATCCCCGCCGCCACCTTCATCGGTGTCACGCGCGCGTGCCGGAGGCCACCTCGAGCGGCGGCGGAGGGTAAGGACAGGGAAGGGAGGGGTGGCGGCGGTGGCGGTTTGGGCAACCCTCGAGTCGCCTCAGAGGAGATGACGCGGGGGCGGGGGGGGGGGGGGGGTTCAGTGAGATTTGGTTGGAAAAAATGTTGATATTGGCTTAATAAAACGAAAACTTGAAGTAAAAATAGATGTGATTTATTTATATATTTATTAAGTTGGTTCTTTTCTCATGCATGTTAAGAGAAGCATTTTCCTGCATATTTGTATGTTGAGGTAGCATGTGTGAATTTGAGAGAAACAAATTAGTAAGGATCAACCATTTAGTCATATAGAATGTGGTCGAAGTGCCGATTGCAACTAAATTTATGCCCAATTGTGGTCGACCCGACCTACATCCCATATCAACTCGGCTTCTTGTTTATCTCACTGAAATAAAAGGAATCGGGAGAGCTGAATTAATGGATGGAGAGTGGTGATGGATGTGCGGCACAAGGGGGTGAAGAGTGTGATCATGGTATTGTCTGGGTGGAAGCATGGAGGAGACCTGGGTGGTGGTTATAACTGGAAAAAGAATGTCTATCCGATGTTTAGCAAGAGAAGAACCAGTTCTGTTTTAACGGTTGTGCTCCACCACCAGCCGCTACCGGTCGGCACAAACAAGGCAATAGCTTTTCTTATTTTAAACTGAAGTAAAAAATTTGAAGTTGCCCTTTACAAAATAAATAAATAAATTTATTGTCGAAAGTTTTTAGGTGGCATGGGCCATCAGAGGATTTAAAGGAATAATTTAAGAAATACAGATGGGTTTGGGTAGTGATTAAGCAAACCAGAACTAGAAGATCGATTTGCTGGTTCACGTCCCATCAAGTGACCTAGCATGGCCTGGTTGAATGTGTCAACCATTTTACTAGTATTATTTTTCCTTCTCTGAAGGTTTGGATAGCATGGGATGCTCCGTCCGTTTTGTCAGCAAATGATAAACCCATCGAGAAACATTGTTTTCAACAAACCGGAAGGAGTTCATGCATCTACTTTATAAATTCTTGACTTATCTGCCTCCACTATATAAATTCTATCCAGAGTTATGGGCTTCTGTGCATCTAGTTTGACTCTCTTGCGCTCTTCTCTGCAAATAAACATAGACATCTTTTGAAGTAGAATCACATGGCCGTGATAAACTCAAAGAAGACATCATGGCCGGAGCTGTTGGCCATGCCTTTGTCCGACGCGGTGATGACGATCCAAAGTGAGAGGCCCGACGTCACGGTGGAGGCGATCTCGGAGGGCGCCAAAAAGATCCCTCCGGGGTTCCGCTCAAAGCGCGCATGCGTCTTCTTCGACCCGCAAGATGAGCTCAAACGAGTGGTTAGCGTCCCTAGAATTGGCTAGCACCCGGGCGGTACTCGTTCATCATGCAGCCAATTGTATCATTTTCTTATAATTATTTACTTTTGAATAACCAAGTCAGGAGGTCCAATATGCACTTCTTGTGATCTGCCTCTAACAGAAACATGTTACTAGAACTGATTCAATTCTGCTGAAGCAAGAGCCATCACATCTCAAAATTATGATTATCCTCTTTTGGTGCCACATTTAGGGAAATTAAATTTCAGTTAAGTATTGATCGATTTGTCCAGGAAAATAGGTTTCAGCTCTAGTTTATAGACAAATTAAGGCGGACAGCCGAAGCAGATAGACGGTGCTAAGGAGCAAATCTAAGAAAGGCTACGAACATACAAGCACACCAAGATAAAAATGAAATGTTGCTTGACAATGCAAAAGCCTTCACCTGCCCTAGTATTCGTTAACCAAGGCTAAAGCAAATGGAATCTCAACATGCAATACACAACAAACACAGGAGGAACAAGCCTTGATCTCTTTCGAGAAGGGTGAACCTCGTTGTGGATACATTCGTCTGTCACCGAAGAGGGCAAATTACTTTCCTCATGTTGGCATGATGGATGCTGGTCAGCTGGAAGACAACAAGTACACTAGAAAGAATATCAACTGGAAACGAAGCCATTGAGGAAGTATAGACTCGACCGCCGTCGTAAGCCACCCCAGGCCTTGGGCACAACTGCCACTGCCCACGAACCACAACGACAATGACCCACTTAGAAGTACGCAGGCTCGCCAACAACGCCTCAGAGATGGGTATGATGCCACCGACTGGTGCAGAAGATCGGACCACGGATTTTCACCACTAGCCAAATGTGGAGGGGCATAACCCAAGGTAACTGTCTCCAAGGAGGAGAACGACGCTCATGAACGTCGTATCAGCAGCATCGGGACCGTCGAGCATGACTTTCACATGGACACAGACCACCAGGGGTCTACCAGCTCTAACACATCGGAAGGTCCACCTGGTCCAACACATTAGACCAGAGTATCATGACAACGCTTCCTGCACCATGAATGCCTCCCACAACTACCACCTTGCCGCCCTCACAGCTGAAACTGCAGACCAGCACCGAGTCTTGTCCGCTACTCCATCCACCATCTGGAGATGTCGTTCCGGACCCAAAGAATCAACCTTACCTGCCCACCACCAGGATTTTTTCCGCAAGGCCACAACCTTGGCTCTAATCTTCCGCAAATAGCACACAGGAAAATATGAAATAAGCTGAAAGAAGTAGCAACGTTGATCTATTAGAAAGCTATTGGTATCACCTGTTACTAAACTTAGGTGTGTATGTATGTACGTGCACATAGAACTCGAAAATTTGAAGTGCTGCCCAGATAAGACATGATGTAGTGGAGCATGAATGTTTTGCTTGGCAACACTAACCATTGCGGGAGGCAGCAGCCTTACGTACGAATGTGTAGGATAAGAATAAGATTGTTGGAGGACGGCGCAAATGATGCATGCCTATTGTATTGTAGGACACCGGCAAACAAGTGCAATGTATGACAATTATATTTTTACTTGTTGTCAATATGCGTTGGTCATGCTTGTTGTCATACTCACCAAGGACGGCTTGCGCGATGCACACTTGTTGTCATGCCATGCTTCACTCCATTAACGTAGTCCCAAGGTCATCTATAAATACCATCCCAGATAATACGGCTTAAACACTATGCAACGTATATACATCTACATTTGGAGCTGATCACCACAAGGGCAGGGCGATGGGAAGAGCCGAGCCCGTAGGTGCTGGTGGGGGTGGTGACGGGACTGGGAAGATGTCCTGGCCGGAGGTGGTGGGTTGGTCGGTGCAGAGAGCGGCGGCACAGATCAACGGTGATAGGCCGGACGTCTCGGTCACCGTGATCTATTCTGACCCCCCGTGGCCGCCTGGCCACAACCCCTGGCGCGTGGTCGTCATCTCCAACGAAGCTGGAGTCGTTGTGAAGACCACCGTCATCGGCTAGGGCTACCACAACCTTCACGGGCAGGGCAGCTTATTAGCTCCACGCAGAGCGTAGTTGTGCCCACCTGGTATCATACTATGAATGTGCTAAGTTGCTGGATCCACGCTTGGTCGGCAGCCCTATAAATAATGTGTAACCCTTTATAAGACCCCAAAGAAAATAAAGAAAATAAAGCACATACTTATAGGTAATATTTAGGGTTTTATTTTCATCTTTCCCACGTCGGCGGCTTCCACCTTTATAAGACCCCAAAGAGAAAACTATCGATATCTCCAAAACAAAATATACACCATATCAAAATATAGTTCATGTTGAATTTTCTTGTATTTATTTGGTATCGTAGATGTTGATCATTTTTTCTATCAACAAGTATGACACTATTGGGAAAAGACATATAGGTGGGCTCAAATTAGTGGCAGGCATAGTCAAGCACCCGCCACTGCTATTTTGGAAAAGTAGCAGTGGTAGGCACAAATAATGGCATGCCACTGATCTTTTCACAGTAGTGGCGGGCAAAATATATGACCTGCCAGTCATAAACTATTAAAAATTTGCCCACAAGGTGAAAGCTAGCAGTGGCGGGCATGTCAGCAGTGCCTGTATCTATAAGTACCATCCCATATAATACGGCTTAAAAACTATGCAGCATATATCCATCTACAACTGAAGCTGATCACCAACAAGGCGGGACGATGGGAAGAGTCTAGCCCGTAGGTGCTAGTGGCGGTGGTGACGGGACTGGGAAGACGTCCTGGCCAGAGGTGGTGGGTTGGTCGGTGCAGAGAGCGGCGGCATAGATCAATGGCGATAGGCCGGACGTCTTGGTCACCCTGATCTATTCAGGCCCGCAGTGGCCGCCGGGCCACAACCCCTGGCGCGTCGTTGTCCTCTCCAACGAAGCTGGAGCCGTTGTGAAGACCCCGTCATCGGCTAGGGCTACCACAACCTCAACGGGCAGGGCAGCTAATTAGCTCCATGCAGGGTATCATACTATGAATGTGCTAAGTTCCTACATCCATGCTTTGTCGGCAGCGCTATAAATAATGTGTAACTCTTGGTACTGAATAATAAAGAGAATAAAGCACGTACTTATAGATAATCTTTAGGGTTTTTCTTTTCATCTTTCCCACGTCGGCGGTGATGGCTTTTTTAATCTTGATTTATGTATCTGCATATTTAGTTTGCTTTCGTTATGCATAAAGCATAGGATAGAGAGTAGCTAGTCCGGAGAAGCTTCAACCAAGACGTGCAGAGAAGGTTAGATGCTAGACCGCTGTGCGTTACGGCAAGAATGGTGAGATGCCTATGGTGGCGTGAAGCCGCGGTGCCGTGCGATGTGATAAGCAAGGTGAGACGTCAGAGGTGGCATTGGGAAGCGACTTGATGGCGGGATGCCAAGTACCGCGAGAAGCGGACCATTCGTTTGAGACGGCAAATGAAGTCTTGAAGCCGTCATTCCGTATGAGCGCGAGCCGGTTAGTTAGTTAGCTGCATGTGAGTTGTTAGCAATCTTAATGCATGAGTTGTTACTGCGCATGGTCAGGTGGTGTGGCCGTTGAGAAGTGACGGACGTGGTGCACTTAGCCAGTAAAGTAGTGGCCGGCTGTGATGGCCGGGTCATGTGTGCGTACATGTGTTAGTGGCTTAGTGTGTCTAGACGTGGTGGCTGGCTTGTGCCTGCGTGAGTCTATGTAAGAGATATAATGTGTATTGTTGATGACAAGAGAATATAGGAGAAAAGGTCTGCTGTGTGAGGCAGCCGGCACCAAAAAATGCTCTAGTTTTCTTCTGTCCATTGTTCCTGTGTGAGCTCTGATAGATAGTTAGAGGAGGAAGAAGGGAGCAGCGCCAACATTTATAGGACCCCAAAGGCTAACTATGTTACATAATAGTGTGGTAAGAATTGGTTTTCTGGAAAGTAAAGCATTATAAATTTGATCATGCTTAATGAAAAAACTATCTATATCTCCAATACAGAACATACCACATATGAAAATATAATTCACGATGAATTTTCTGGTATTTATTTGGTATCCGAGATGTTGATCAGTTTTTCTATAAAAAGGTATGACACTACTGGGAAAATGCATATAGGTAGGCTCAAATTAGTGACGGGTATAGTGAAACACCCGCCACTGCTATTTTAGAAAAGAAGCAACGGATGGCAGAAATAATGGCCTGCCACTGATCTTTCCACAGTAGTGGCAGGCAAAATATATGACACCAAACCCATAAACTCTTCCCAATTTGCTCATGGGGTGAAAGCTAGCAGTGGCGGGCATATCAGAAGTGCCCGCCACTAGTTTGTCTCGCAATAGTGGCGGGCGACCAATATGCCCGCCCTAACAATACTACCAACCTGCACCAAAAATTTCCATAATTCCAAAAGTTTGCAATGGCGGGTGGTCCACACGTATCAAAAGTTTGTTGTGGCCGGAGTTTTATGGCGCTCCTCACTGCGGACACCCAGACGGATAAATTGACCAGTTTTCGCCTACACTTACTCAAAAGGGCAAATCCCACGTCCTGTCATCGCCATGTATCGCCCTCGCCTCGTCCCACTGTCGTTCCGTCTGCACGATCTAGGTACGTCCCTCCCTCGCCTTGTCCCCCCGTCGACCCGTCCGCCACAGCCGCCAAGGTTACGATGCCACCACCACGGCTAGGGTTAGGACGCCGACGCCACCGTTAGGGTTAGGCCGCCGCGGGACTGAAGCAGGTTGGGTGCTCCAAGGAGCATGGCGACGCGCGCGTTGTGCCTGCACGCATGCATCTTGCCATCTTCTTTTCTCTTGAACTTCTGACTCTACCATCTCCTGCACTCATGCATGCACGCCTATTTAATAGATTATATGGATCGATCCAGCGTATACGGTAGTATCAGCTAGTGAAGAAAACAAATTAATTATTGAGTTGCACTAATCAGTGTTTTATGTGACTTCCAATCCAACCCAGTGACAATTAAGTTGACTAATGATATAATACTCCTCATATGAGCATGACAACGTGCCTATTCCTACCTACTGATCGAGCCAATTAACCAATGATTCAATTAGTAATATGGATCAGAGGGAATACAACAGATGAATCCATCTTACAGATGGAAAAAGGAAAAAAACTACAATTTGTACATCCTTGGGCTTATCGATGCAGCTTACTCTCCCGCCTCCGTCAGGAGGCAATGTGATCACACGCATACTTTACTACTACCTCGATAACGTCCAAGCAGTTGCCCTCAAGAGTTTTTGTGTTTCTTTATTCCAAATGTGCCTTCAGGATTGCCAAATAGCTGGCAACAATGAAGCTCCCTCTTCTCTCTGATTTTGGCATTAGGCTGCTTTTGACTAGGTGATGGCGAATAAGCAATTTCATAAATGAATTGTATGGACCGTACCACTTATTCAGTGGACCATTTATTAAAAAAAAAAACATCAAGTATAGAAACAACACACAAGTGGCTAGCTACTTATATGATCGCCACTGCGCATTATCGCCAACTGGCCTGTCTCAAGAAACACTGAGCTAGCCAACAACGGGGACAGCTGCAACACGGCCAAGCTTGTCTCGTGGGTCGAGGAAGACGCAGACACGTGTCGAGTCGAACCCCGGTGGGCTTGGGCTGGTCCCAATCGGGAGCACCTCCGTCGTCAAGTCGGGCCTTTGGCTGTTAATCGTCATCACTGCCGGTGTCGCCGGCTCGCCCACCAACTCTGGCCAGGATGTCTTCGGAGAGCTCATCTGTGTGTTACTACTTCAGAAATATGTGTGAGGGCTCTCGGGTGTGGTGTGGCTGCAAAGGTCTCTGATATCGCAAGTATTTATAGGCTAGGTGTCAAACTTTATTTAGCATTCCCGCAACAAAAAAAAGCTTAATTTAGCATGCATACAAAGCCGGCCGGCATGACCCGGTGATGCTTCGATGTTATCACTGCATTTCTGGATAGATCGTTTGCTCACAAAATAGCCGGGCTGTTTAGTAGAGGATTGAATTACTATGTTATTCGGGAGAACCTTATGCCGAAAACTAGATCATTTTGTGAATAAAAAAAGATGGCTAAGGCACATTAGGGGTATATCCTCTAGTATAATACAAAGTCACACAAACTCATTTTTCCTTCCTATTCTGCCCTTTCCAGTTCCCTATTGCACAATACCCTTTACCTTTTCCATGATATTTCTAAAAATAAATTAAATTTACGCAAAAAAGGTAAATGATAGCTAGAAACGATTTTTCTCAAACAGAGCATGACCTATATTTTCCAGATATTATACAGAGCAAAATCTAAAACAATCCGCCAATGCCGGAAATATACACACAAACTTTAAGATGTTGGCTGCATAGCTCACTACTCGAAATATCTCTGTTACAGAGCTCTTTTGTCTTTGCCGAGTACGAGAACACGGGATCACGGCAAAAGGCATCTAAGCCGAGTACGGGTCTCAGCACACACTAGGGCACGACATATGGGAGAATTTACCGAGCCCCTCAAGGTGACACTCGGCTTAGACGAAGGAACTCGGCTTATAGAGAGTATGCCGAGATCGCGGATGTGGCACCCGGTAAAGACGAGCCACGTGGCAAGGCCATCTACAATTGACGTCTCCGTGACGTCCAGTCTGCATTTGCTGAGACTCTAAAACCACGTACTCGGCAAACTATGTACTGTATTATTTCATAGCAAAACATGAGCATGATGCTAAATATTTGTTGTCCACCTTTTAATTTCATTTATTATAGTTTATTAACTTATTTTTTAAGAATTGCAGTATGTATTATTTCCTACTGTTTACCTCACAAAATAAAATTAATGAGCACCTTGAACTAAAGGAATAACAGCCCGAAGCCAAGTACCCAGCATACTCGCCTAATGCCAAAAAAGGCTTGGCACGGAGACGTTAAGACCATCGAGGATGGCCACGTGACATCCACAATGCCGAGGCTCGTCTCTAAGCCGAACACTTGATATAAGCAGAGCGCATTTTTAGCTGTGCCCGGCTTTGTCCATGATATACCGAGGGTCTGACTTTTGCCATGTGCTCTTTATAGTATACTTGGCATAGAGGTGTATAAGGTGAGTACCCGACAAATAACACTCAGCGTACGCTGAAACACTCGGCTTGATATGTTCTTCCCGTAGTATTGCTAGCTTACAATGAACTAGCATTATTGCCGAGAGATCAACACTTCGTAAGTTAACTAGAGCATATCCAATATACCATATCACTTAATAGTTATTCCCTCTGTTTCTATAAAGAAGGATTATAATTTTGGTTTCAAGTCAAAAGGTGCAAAGTTTGACCAAGTTTATAGGACAAAATTTCAAGAACCATACAAAATAAATATAATTAGACAGGCGTTAACTATATATTTTTATATCATATAAAATAAATATTAGTTATTGATGGGTTTTCCAGCAAACATAATCAAACTATGCACCGTTTGACTTCCTCCAAATTTATAGCCAGAGGGAGTAATAGTAAATGTGTTTGACATCGAAAAATTTGGTGGCCTGAGACAAGGAGATCCAGGGAGAGGAAAACGAAGGGGTCTTTATTTCTTCTGGATAGCACATTTCTTTTTCTGTGAAATATGGGATAGCAATTTGGCCCTTCTACCAGATCACTGGTATAGAAACAAATACCTATAGGGGTCTAACTAGCAACGCAAAAGTATGCACTCCATATGTCTCAATATAAGAAAAACATATTTGATTTCAGATTTAGTGATACTAGTATGTGGTTGCCTATGTTTTTTTGGATATGTTGATACTTTTTTGTAAATTTTGTTGCAAAAAATTATGACTAAGAACAAAGAAAAATGCACCAGTTTTTACAGTATATATGGCTAGGTGTGACACAGAAACAACGTACCGACGCAAAATGAGAGATTCCTTATTCAGCCCTACATGAAAATATGCTTCCCTATTTGTTCATGGAAAACCTATTTGGCACTCAGTCTTAATTTTGCTACTAAGAGGACATTTGCGTCAATTTTGGCTACTAACCATGTTACGTGAGACCAGACAGTTTTTCCGTTGGTATGTATGTTATTAAATTTCATAAGAGTATAGAGGAGAATGTATAATACAGTAAGGGAGGGAGGGAGAGGGCACTCTACACCCTTGCCAAGTGAAAAACATTTTTATCTTTGACCAAATAGGGAATTCTCTTATGTAAAAATCATAAGTGAAATGGTATAGTTTTGTAAAATTCAGACCAGATCATATAAAATAAGCAAAGAGGTAATAGATATATATTTGAAAAGCATCATTCTAGTAATCATTGTTCTTTACAGATCACAGTTTATCCAATCCATAACATGCTATTGCAATGCCTATGAGCATAAAAATCATTCTACAAATAACTCCACGACTCTTGCCGGCACCGGGGCCAGATAATCGAATTAACCGACTGCAGGGACGGCTGCGATGAGGCCAGTTTGCTCATCGAAGAAGACAGCAACGCGCTCAGCGTGAAAGCCCGGTGGGCTCACGGTGGTGCCAACCTGCAGCAGCACGATCTGGAGGTCAGGCCTGTCGTGGTTGATGATCACTAACCCTGGATTGGTCTGCGTGCCCACCAGCTCGGGCCAGGATGTCTTGCCGGAGCTCATCGTGTTACTACTGCTGCTACAAGATGAGATGAACACTCCTTGATTTGGTTGGTGCATAGACCTCTCGTTCTGGAGCATATTTATAGGGCTGTTATGTGGTAGGCTTTATTACCCTATAAAATACGGTGGCCCATGATAGACTTCGATTTTATCACCATCTTTGTTTAGTTTGCCGATTGTTCCCATGGCTCCAAAATATCTGCACGAACATACTATCCAGACTCTTAAGAAAAAAATGATACCTGGTTGACTTGTTCAATCAGGCTTAGCTTGTCCCATTACATGCAAATCTGGGACGGACCGTTACAGGCCGTAGATATAGACATGTTGTCACTCCGGTCTTCGTATCCACCAATGGATTTGTATTGTGCAAAATATTGTAGTCACTAGTTAGGTGTACTCCTTGGAGATATCCTCAAACGCATCTAGAAGGAACAAACATATATAGTCGAAGTTTATGCTTATAGTATATTTTTGCACAGAGATTGCATAAAACTTTGATGCTCTATTTGCAAAAAAAGGAAAAAAAACTTTGATGCTCTAAAACTTCGATGCGTACATCCACTCAATGTTCAAAAAACAGTCCCTGCAAAAAAAAAGTTCAAACAACAGAACTGCAGCTTTAGAGATTATTCATCTCTCCACATGTAAACATGTAATACTTTATCACGAGTTGGTTGTGTCGCCTCCCCACCTCTCTCTTTCTCTCGCTCTAACACGCGCGCGCGCGCGCACACACACACACACACAACAAAAAATGTCATCTCCACTGTACATCATGTACTATACCCAAACAAAATGCATATGCTAATTGATGACTGATCGCTCTATGCACTTAGGGATTCTCACGAGAAACGCTTATCAATGAATGTGATGATTACGCATGTCAAAGAGGCATATTGTCATGCCCGCCTGATTGAGCTACATGGAAAAAACTACCGGCCAAACTTGCGAAACATGCTGAATTAAATAAAAGAAAATCCACGGGCGCGATGCTTGGGCAGGTGAGTATGATATGTCCACTCAAACAAGGGGCAATGCCCTGTTGGTCTTGGGTGCACTTTTGCTAGGTGTTGCTTCGATTTTGGCTCATATTTCTTATATACTCCACATGTAAGTCGTCGATCCATAGCAAAGAAGCCGTTTCACAATGCCACCAGAAAGAAGACCAAAATGGTTGCTGGATTTCAGGGCGTCCAATGTCTGCTAAGTATACATTCCCCATATTCATCGACCCCTACGTACCCTCCGTTGATTCAAGCCTACGCATGAACAAGACTATGTAGTAGCACGTCAATATATATGTATATGCATGCATCGATCAACACAAAGTCAGTGACGTGCAAGTGAAAAAGTAGAAGCAGTGACAGGGTCAACCCTTGGCTAGCTAATTAAGTTGCTAGCTCAAGCCAAGCTGCATGCTACTGTACTTACTTAACTTGGTAGTTACAGTTCATCACCAATCAGCTAGAGATCGAAACCATGGGGAAGCCGCAGCCGAGATCGGCCATGGTGAAACCGTGGGGCATCTTCTCCCGGTTCCTCCTCTTCTCTGTAGCTTTCATGCTCGGCATGGCGTCCACCTTCCTCCTCCAGTCACTACTCCCCACCACCGGTACCGTGATCTGGCTTGCCTCCGCTGACCTCTCTGCGGCACCTACTTCTGCACCTCCGGGGCTGGCCTTAGGGCCGCCTCTCCCGCAGCAGCTCGGGGACGGCGATAAAAAAGAGAGTGGCGGTGGTGGTGGAGACGAAAGCGGGGGCATGGTGATGCTGCACAACATGATGGACGACCAGCTGCTGCTGCGGGCGTCCATGGCTCCGAGGATCAAAGGGATCAGCTTGCTGGTGCCTCCCGCGCCTAAGGTGGCGTTCATGTTCCTCGTGCGTGGTGAGCTGCCACTGGCGCCGTTGTGGGAGAGGTTCTTCCATGGGCACACTGCACTGTTCTCGGTGTACGTGCACCCTGACCCTACATACCTCAGCTCACCGGAGAAGGGGTCGGTCTTCTACGGCCGCCGTGTGCCCAGCAAGGTGAGCTATCTGCCTATGTACACCCATCGCCTAGCTACACTATCTGCAAGGTGAGCTACAGAGCCCTTCCTAAGCTTGCGAGCTAGGACCTTTTTGTAATATTGTCCGTCCCTAAGTGCAACCCTTAGCTATACCATCCAAAACGTCATTCAAATCTTTCTACGAAATAACTATATTACATGGAAGTTTCCTTTTCGCTTTCTCTCAAAAGTGAAAGCATAGGGACTTCAAAAGTTTCCACATCAACAAAGCTATAGATGGGCAATCTGTTATTAGAAAACTTTCATATTTTTGTGTGCACCATTAGTACTTTAAATAATACTAGCTTAATAAAAAAATATTTTTATTTATTTATGTGGGACCAAAAAATATCTAATTTACTTTTCATGCATTATAACTCTAATGTTTTGTTGACCCAAGAAGTTTAAAGTCCATGTTTCATTTGGGAACTCAGCAAAGTTGCCAATTCCAGTAGTGATGGGATGTACTACGTAAGTACGCGTAGGTTCAATCGCATCTTTTATGCAGCCTTTTTATTAACTAGTACTTTAATGCCGCTTATATTTCTGGTTTACTGAGACTTTAATTTGTAAGTAAACAGAATGATGCTCACAGTTTTTTGTTACGAAAAGGCAAAGACCATATATTTTAAATAGCACAAACCCTTATAAAAACACTCTTAAAAAAATGAAAAATACATCCAAATCCTTGGGGTTGCTGATGTCTTTTTCCTCCTGCATCCAACAACGGCGTGCGTGGAGCAAAGCTTGTTGCCGCTCTAGGGCCTCATCTCAGCGGAGCAAACTTGCATAAACCCAGGAGTTTGTAGAAGAAGCGGCCGAGAAGCCCTCGATGTGGACCGGAACACGCAGGTGGCCATGATCTATGTAGCAATCACCACGGAAAAGAAACGACTAAGAGGGCATGTAGAGGATGATCTCAGTTGGATCCATTCAAACACTTTAGTGTTTTGAAAGTGGACTTTCTAAACCCTGGTTTAGGTGCATACCCTACCAATTTTGACCAGCTTTGAATCAAGATCTTTAATAACTCACATTTTTTTCGTGCAGCATAAACATATAAAATGAGATTTTTCTCGGATTGGCTATATCATTTTATGTATATATGTTGCACAAAAAATATTGTTTTCGTATATTTTAGGTGGAATGAACTGTTGATCTGCAAATGTTCAATTTATGCATTGTATTTATTTGGACAAATAAAAAAGACAACGTTGTGTTACATAGCAGTGCAGGTGCACCCATCTAAAATGACGCATTTTCCAAATCTATATGGATACAAAAGGATGCAGTTTAATTGCTGATTGTGATCTACAGGAAGCTCGTTGGGGGAAGTCTAGCATAGTCGAGGCCGAGCGTCGTCTCCTCGCAAGTGCTCTCCTCGATGCCATGAACCAACACTTCGTCCTACTCTCTGAGACATGTGTCCCTCTCTACAACTTCACCATGGTCTACTCCTACCTCACGCAATCCGCTGGTGCTACCTCCTTCGTCGACCTCTTCGACACACAGCGTTCTCGTGGCCGCTATAGACCTGCCATGGCGCCCACCGTCACGCCGCTAATTGGCGCAAGGGCTCCCAGTGGTTCGCGACTGACCGGGGTCTCGCGCTTGAGGTCATCGGCGACGTGACCTACTTCCCGGTTTTCCAACGCCACTGCAATGGCTCATGCATCATGGACGAGCACTACCTGCCGACATTTATCGCCGCCTCAAAGTGGCATGGGAATGCAAACCGTACACTCACGTTTACCCAGTGGACAAGGGGGCCTCATCCTGATAGCTACAATGACGTAAGTGTTGACCTGCTTCAGGGGATGAGGAACCATGGGAACTGCAGCGACGGTGGCGGGACCACATCGCTTTGCTACCTCTTTGCAAGGAAGTTCCCATCGGGCGCGTTGCCGGAGCTACTCAGGCTGGCGCCCAGAGTCATGCGGTTTGGGTGAGAGCAAGTAATGAAAATATAGATTCCCAAATTTAATATCACTCTGTGATTTTTTTGTTGGTGAATCAGCGTGTGATTCATTGTACAAGTAGATAATAAAATTGTATAAAAGAAACTCCAAAGATGCGAGCGTACTTTTAAATCTGTTGAAGCATGTGGCTCTATGCCAAGTAGATCCGAGGTCCAAGACATAGTCTATGGAATAAACATGAAGACTCCGAAGATTTCATCTGTTCTCCTTGAAGAAAGGAAATAAAGATACACCGTCTGTTCCAAAATATAAAGTGCATTAGTTTTCATGCTAGTCAATATTATGTATTTTGATCAAGATTATAGATAAAATATTGATATCTACAATACAAAATAGATAAAAACAGAAAAATACTTATTTTTATCAAAACATGCATGTTGACTTTCCAAAAAACTAATACATCTTATATTTTAGATTGGAGGGAGCACAAAATATGTGTGTGTGTGTGTGGGGGGGGGGGGGGGGTATGGTGAAATGAACCCCTCTATTACGGATGGATTGCAAGTAGAATGGTAGGTTCTTGCTCCTGCACAATTTACACGCTCCTGGCGCATATTTGATTTGAAAAAGATCCAATTTTTTAGTTTTTAAGTTTTTTTCGAATTTACTATTCATCAGGTGTAGATGAGCCTGGACAGAGATATGAATTACTGCATCACATTTTGTACTAAACTAAAATAGCATCATGGTGTTTTGACAATACCGCACGACCCACCGTGTGGTGGTAGAAAATGTCAAGCATATTACAGCTCACGTTAAGATGGCTAAAGAAAAACTGGAAACAATGGTTTTCTTCCCTGTAGACAAAAGCACACATGGTGAAAACACCTTAGTGCGGCCCCAGATCATCACTAGCCATCACGGCTTCCAATTAAGACACACCTATGCCATCCCATAGTCAACATTTTGCCAAAATGTTGGCCTCTCATACACACACACACACACACACACACAGATATATATATATATATATATATATATATATATATATATATATATATATATATATATATATATATATATATATATCCCTGAAAAATAAAACATGCATCGACCAACTCGATGACCAGTACCAACGTGTCACACATATATGCATTTCCACACAAAAAATACCATATGTTCCACTTCACACAAGGGTACTCACAAGGAAGAGACCAGCCGAGTTAATCAACATCGTTCTCGATTAAGGGTGAGACATGTGTGTGAAAAGAGAGATATTAATGAGATCTCTCTCAAGAGGATTTGGTGGGAGGGAAACATAATTAACCATTAATGAAAGTGTGAGAGTTAATTTATTCCATTGGATAAAGGTAGAGGGACAAACAGTAGCTATAGGTAGTTAAGTACGTGGTGAGAGCTTAATTAATAAATTAGCTCTCTAGAACTTGATAGGACTAGATTTAAAGGAGAGATTTATTTGGAGAGAAGCTAGAGGAAGCGGGTGGAGAGGTAGAGGGAGGAAGAAGAAGTGAGTTAGAGGGCGAAACAAGCAAGTGAGGTTGGTCACATGTCAACGGTAGTTGTCCATATCATACTCCCTCCGTCCGGAAATACTTGTCGGAGAAATGGATACAAATGGATGTATCTAGAACTAAAATACATCAAGATTCATCCATTCCTCGGACAAGTATTTCAGGACGGAGGGAGTATATATTAGTGGCGTGTAGGGAAAACATCATATGCCGCGAATAAGCAAATGACTAGCAGTGTGCCGCCTAAACAAATGCCAATAGTAAGAGAGTCCCATGTCACATATACCAATTGTGTGACGAACAAAGATGCCACAATGCTAGTATGTACTTACAAAATTACAAGTACTGGATGGGTTCGAGATGGGCCAGACGCTGCAAGTGAAAGAGCCCCACATGCTTTGCCAATAATAGATTAGTAGAGGCGGACCACTACCGCCACGGTGCTACTACTTACACCATTAGTAGTGTGCAGTGCAAGGTATGTACACGTTACTTTATGGATAGAGTGCTTCACGTATGTGCCCTACTAGCTGCGTGTAAATATAAAGCACGCCCGCTAGTGTGAAATAGCGGCGTTCATCATATTTGCGGACCCCGCTTGTATTTTGCCAAGTTACCAACTGCGTGCATCATATTTGCGCACACCGCTGGTAGATTGCCAAGTTACCACTAGTAGAAAATGGCCCATTTATCCCGGTTTCAGAGGCCCTTTAGCCCCGGTTCTGAAACCAGGACTAAAGGGTCGGAACTAAAACCCAAACCCTTTAGTCCTGATTCGCTTAGGAACGAGGACATAAGGGGCTTCACGTGGCCGCTGCAGGGCGCCCAGTCAGGAGGACCTTTAGTCCCATTTGGTAGCACCAATCGGGACCAAAAGGCGGCCACGCGTCAGCAGCTGGAAGTAGCTGGGGTTTTTGTTTTTTTAAGGGGCGAGGGGGTTAGGGGTTCTAGAGGGTTAATTTAGGGGTTTCATATTGTGTTAGCTAGCTAATTAATAGAGAGAAGTAACCTCTCTTTCTCCGTGCTTGGTCGTCACTAGCTATTATACATATAGAGATAACTCGACACGCTGGCTAGTAAGCAAATGAAGGAACCATTAATTACACAAGATCGTCATGAACATATACAGAGAGAAGTGAACTCTCTTTTTCCGAGAAATTGGTCGAACAACAAGTTTTCGTATATCGATCCGACGCTACTACATATATACAATATAACATCTCTTACAATCCCTTACATCTAAATCAATTTCCACATGGTATTCTCCCTTCTCATTTATAACGTGGTCAAGAAAGAATTACACCAATTCCTCTTGAATTGCTCAAATGTGATCATGTGGTAGGAGTTCATCCCGCATCTGCCACATCTAATTTAGTGAAGGGTGTCAATACATATATATGAATGAAACTCAATACAAATGATGGTAATAAAATAAAATTGTGAATATTATTGTTTACGTACTTCCTATTGTTTTGCAGAGTAGCCCCGCTGAGAGGTCGCGTTGTAGGTGAACTCGCAAACGTAGTATCCATATAAATTATTCCTGCCTTCCTGCCACAATACCTTTACAAGAAATAGAGTTTAATCAAACTGATAATCAAGCATGATAAATGGTATTGATGAAACTGGAATAAATGGGAGATGTGCGGAACTAGCTAGTACTACTTACTTTCGGGTGTGTAAATCGCAGCTCCTCGGTAGTCCCGGAACTATTCCGGTGAACTCTTTTCAAATCCTGTCAGACAAAGAAAATTGTTAGTTGATATCAGGAAATTAACAAAGTTGCCAATATGGTGCGATAATGATCTATTGAACTTACTTCTCGAGTATTGCAGTCATGTTCGCATAGTCCTGGGGATCTTTTCGTCTCGAGTCTAAGACAGTTACTACTCCCTGGTCAAGCTTAATCTCAAACTGTACGAAACCTGATCAAGTTGCCAGAATGGATCAAAGAGCTCAAGAATCTAATGAAGCTGAAGTTGCGGAGCTCCAGAATGTCGGAGCACGATATTGCCATTCAAGCAGGGGACGTTTCCCAATCAAGGAGATGAGCAAGGGACTCAAAAAAAGGCTCAAGTCCGTCAAGTTTGAACAAGGAACAACACCGAAGCTTGTGGTGCGGCTACATACGTGCGCAGGGATGCCCTTTCAGGCCTGCCATCTCTCGCAAGCTTAAAGGAAGTTGTGCTAAAAGGTAGCTACCTTGGCTCTCAATTATTGGCATACCTGAGGCTGAGCTTGCCGAGCATCCAAATCGACCCGTGGTGAAGAGGGTCTGATCGAGCTTCTGGGTCAATCACACCCGGCCCATCAATCCAGGCCAAGCTAGGACTACTGTCGTATTTTCATTTATGTGCAGTACCTACAAGCAGTTTTTCTTTCCGGAAAGTTGCAGTAGAGATCGAGCTCCACGGAACCCACAATCATAGCCGTTTGTCTGTCTTGGGATACGCGTGGTGGGCTGAGACACTTCAGACTTTTAGCAGGTGCATGCTATATTAAGCATTTCTTTACTTCCATAGATGTACAGTGAACCGCAGGGGACACGGGCCTGCAGCCTCGCCTACAGTGTATAGTCAACATCAAGTTTGGTTGTTTGTGCTCCTGGGCCACCCGTGACTCGGTGACATGCACCGGTCTTTTCTGATTACTCAACAGCGAGTATAATATAACATTCTTGTATGAGGGAAGTGGTGAGAGAGAGAGAGCAAGATATTTAGGACCTTTTTCTTGCGATGTAAGAGAAAGAAAGTTGAGAGAGAGAGATCAGTTTTAGGACAGAGAAATAAACTGTATGAGAGAAATTCACTTGATCAGAGGCGGATTGTGTTTGAGCAAGGAAGGAATTAAGGTGCGTCAATCCACACGTACAGTATTTAACGAAAAGATCAAGATGTGCGAGAGCAGTTTTTGTTGCTCATTTTTTGGAATTAAGAGAGAGAAAGTAGACAGAGAGAAACTGTATGAGAGAGACAAGTGATGAGGGAGTATTTAAAGAGAAAGAAAGAATCTTTTGCATGGCAGAGAGAGTGCCAGAATATCACGTGAGAGTAGGAGAGGAAGACAGTGGTGGTCACGGGGGAGTGTTGCCTGTACACGCGTCGATGGTGGACAAAATAATACAAAGCGGGCCTAGTCTGATGGACATTCCTAGGCCTCGAGGCAGAGGATTAAGCTCTGAGCGCCTGACACTACCTGCTTATTTCTGCATCGATACACACATCCACATGAACCAGATGTCAGAATGGATGGTTGCGATATGAGGTACCACGTAGGCCGAGCTAGAAAAAACCACTCACTTTTCTTTCTTCTTTTCTTGTTGGAAGAACATTTATGAGAAGTTAATCGTTGATATTTCCATTGGTGCTGGTCAATGATTCGTTCGAGTCACATATCACCTGTAATTATGTATACGTTGTGAGGTCGGCCGGTGTCCTGATAATCGTTTCCAGCCTGTTTGTTATACGACTTGTTTATTGTTCATGTGGGAATGGTAGCCTACTGGCTACATCTTTTCTGCCGATCTATAGGCATCAGACGCGATGACAGTCAACTCTGGAATTTGGTGTAATGTTTTCTTTTCGTACGTTGTTTACTGCCAAGTAATGTGTGGGTTCAGTGAATGATTCGGGATTCGCAACAGTGACAGCTCTGGCTGCTGAAACAGAAACAGAATTTTCAGCAACACTATAACACAGTGCAGGTACTCAATTTACACCGGGACTGCAGTTACATGGTACTCAGGTGCTGTAATTCTCCAGCTCTCATGATAATGGCACCCAGAAGAAACTACAGTGGTTTTCTCAAGGAGTAGCCATGCATGCTTCCAACAATCTCAAAATGTTGCCACTTTCTATCTCACCGTCACCATCAAAACCTCTAGGTTTCTATCAACAACAGGGAAGGTGGGCGGAAGTCCTTTGTCAAGGTTGCATCATCTTTTCTCCAAACAACTTTTTAAATGGTATCAAAATTTGGCTGAATAATATGAAGGATAATCAGGTAACAGTACTATGTCCTGAGTGTGTACAGCTACTTGTTTCATCCTCCTATCTATATATGTATAGTGGAGCCTGAGGTGATACACCACATGATCCGAACCTGGCTATCACTCAATCTGACAGTGCCAAAAGACAACAAAAATCACAGGACATGTCGCTAAATCTGTCTGCAGAGACGACACTGCCGTCACCATATCGCCCACATCCTGTGAGCCAGGAAGTGTTTGCACCATCACGTATCAACTTCTTAGTGACCACAGGACTGAAGCACAAGAAGTCAAGACGATCGTCGATATCTACATCAGTGAATGTATGTCAAAATTCTACGAACTTATTGCTGGAATTGTTTACCGCATGTACACTGTCTATTGTTTAGCTACTAATCGACTCCAATGTTTTCTTCCGTGCAAGTGTGGAGATCCGGCAGCACAATGGGAAACATTAGGGACCTGGTTGATCTTTTGCATACTTGTTTTATCTCTCATAACTTGGCAGTACCGACATATCATTCAGGGACATGCATGGCATATGCGCAAAAGAAAATCAAGAAATAACAATCATAAGTAAGCAATTGACATATACTGGCTACTGTCAACTGGAAAAGCCTTCTGATGTATTTTAGATGATGATTCCTCAGCCCATTACAACTGCGCAGGTCCAGCACACGTAGAGCATTTAACTTCGCAAGGGAAGGCAAGTATTCCAGGTGATACCCAAAAGAACCAAGTGATCTAACATGTGACAAATCCAATTTTTCCACGCTTTCTTGATCTTCATTTCCCATAAGAGAGAGAGACGACGAACTCTGCTACCCGACTTCGAATGATTGCTTAACAACATACAAAATTTCTCTTTGGTAGACATGTAAATGAGGAAATCAAGAATAGTGTCATGGACTCGGCAAGAGAATGCCCCATCATAACTTATGTGTATCGTTTGTATTAAATTTCTATTAACAAGCTCAAGGAAATATGTCTCTCCTATCTCAAAAAGATCTTTCCCATCTTCGCCATGGATGAAACCCTCAGAAATCCATCTGTGCACTAATCGCTCCATTCCAATATCATAATCTTCAGGAAACATAGTCAAATACAATATGCAACTTATTAGACAGAGGGGAAGGTCAAAGTAGCTTAGAGATAATATGTAATTCATGGTATTAATGTCAGAATTTGTGCCTTGTGCAAAGCCGATAGAACTTCGAACACTATACCACTCTTCTTCTTTTTTTCCCACTAGACAACAAGCTAGATATGGTATTGATGGCCAGTGGTAAACCACCACATTTCTTTAAGATATCTTTTGAGACTTGTTTCAAATTAGATGGGCACTTCTCTTCACAACCAAATATTCGCTTGAAAATTACTTCTTCGAGTCAGGAACACCAAGCGGTTGGATTTTGTACAGAAGACGGTCCCCATAAGAAAGACAACATGACTTAGCCACATCATGTATACGGTTTGTTGTCATTATTACGCTAGCACGATCCTTCCTGAATAGTGCACAATTCAAAACTTGCCATGTATGTATGTCCCATACATCATCAATTATGATAAAGTACCTACAATATAGTTATAAGAAAAATAATCAAACACAAGATGTAGTATATATGTAAGAGTATGAAATCAAGTTTCATAAGACATCGATCATAATATTTGAGAGGTTGTGTGTTTGTGTCCTTAGGCTTGATTTATGACAAGTTGTTATGAAAGGTACATCTTGCAACATACTTGCTATTAGTGAGTGGTTTCAGTAGCCATAATTTTGCACCTTATTTGCGAGGATTTATATACCTTTTATGTTGTAGAAACGTCCTGATCAGCTCGATGGTTAGATGTAGATCCCCTGCATGAGCAAATTCTTGGTCGCGGAGCTGAGATAATATAGAACTCAAAATCTTGGTCATATCAGGACTTCGGGAAATTGATACAAAAGCCCAACATTCATAGTTTGTTCCAAGCTTGTCATAGACCTGTCTGGCGAGAGTTGTCTTGCCTAACCCTCCACATCCAACAATTGAGACAACTTTTAGTTGACATGTTGATTCACCATCTCTGTTGCACAACCACTTCACAATCTCATCCCGCGGGCCATCAACACCAATAAGTTCCGATGCATCCTTATAGATAGCGCGAATTCGAGGGTCAAAATTTACATTTTTTGATCTTGAAGGCTCATTGACCTTGTACCTTCAGTTGTAGATCAATAAATTAGACACGGCAGGGAAGATCAAAGACAATATTGGTTGGGCCAGGCCGCGCGCGCGTGCATGCTTGTGTGCGCACACGCTATGATCTTTAAAGACAATGGATTCTAGTACAACTTACAAAATTAGGGACTTTGGGAGCATGATGGGGGACAATGTCTTGGTGCATACCTTGCGTATCTCTTGCTGATCTCCTTAACTTGGGTCTTGATATCATGAATGTCCTTGGCGATCTTATGGCAGGTCTTGATGTCCACTATCTTTTTCATGACTTTCTTGCAAACCTTCCCAAAGCCATCAAACATAGAACTAGAATCATCTGATTCCCTGAGTAGCATAAACTTGTCGATGGTGTCCTCAATCTCGTAGGACACCTCTCGCACAACATTCGCACGAATCTTAGCTTGTTGGTCAGGTTTCTCCACATCAGCCATCATCAGGAGAAATGCTTGCATGGCTTCGAGCTCATCTTTGAGAAACTTGAAGTCATCATGAACGCCCTTTAGCAACTTGTATTCATGGCTTAACATGGTTGCCAACTTTCCAAGGACGGAGCCCATGGCCCCGGTGGATGAGCTCACCAAAAGTTGCGCCATGGTTCCTGACTCGAATAGAACTCTCCCTAGCTTGTTAGCCGTAATAATGCAATCATTGTGTGGACAGAAATGGGCTCAGTCATTTGTGCGATGTAGAAGAATCTCCCACATTGGAATATCTCAGTGAGCCATGGGAAGTCTCTCTTGCTTGTAAGGTGACAATCAGGACGTTACATCATGTAAGAAAAATATTAGAGTCATGGAAAGTGATGTGTTACCTACCCCTTGCTAAACCAATGGACGGAATTTTATTGACACAATAATAATAAGTTTGTTTCTAGACCACATGAATATGTGTTGGGAAGTTCGAAAATGATGGATTGATGGGCACTCATGATTTTTATTGGAGGCTTGCATGGTGTTAGCAATTGACAATCTGCTCTCTTGCTGGATGTTGCAATACATCAAACCTAGTACGACTGATGGTTCAAAAATCATTTATTCAGTTGAGTGAAAAGAAAATCATATTGACATTCCTCGTTAATTTGAATTTGAGGAATTTTTGAAGATACTTAATTGGTTAATAGACTATGCATATACACAGTCGAACCATCGAAATTTTGAACAAAGAAAAACCTCTAAGCTAAGAATTGTCTTAGAGACATCAAGAGCAGAGCGCTTTCGGTGCTACCATCCCTCTCAAGCCTCGGAGGGATGTTTTTTCCAAACTGTCAACTTCTGAATTGGAAACCTGCGGGCCAAGCTTGTGGGAAAATACCAATTGACCTAGAGTCAATCGCATCGATCCAAAGGCCCCCTAGTACTACTATCTTGTCGTATGTCATGCTGGTCACTAGTTTGGAATTCAGAAAAATATTTTTTACGCTCCTATGGGTCGACCAGTCTCCTGTGGACGAGTCTTCTACGTGCTTTGACCATCTGAGTAGTTGTTCGGCAAGTGTGTAAGTTTTATTTTCTGAAAAGCTGAACCAATTTTTACTTCAACAGGGATATGATTCAAGGGTCGAAATGGACAGCATAAGCTGAAACATACACAGACAGTGTCAACAATTGCACAAATATTATATCTCTAAACATGATCATATGGAGGTCACGGAAATACATATGTAAGCATAAATAAGACTGAAACAATTAGGTACCTTCACCCTGTTAACAGCGCAAAAGGAAAAAGGTACCTTCACCTTGTTACACATCAGAGTAGCCATTGTAGGCCTAGTTTTGTTTTTCAATTGTTAACCTTTCTTCCTTTCCTTCTAGTTTTGGGTGATTCAGCACAAGAGCAAACACATGACTATCCATCAGTATGTCATACGGTATCAAAAGAAGATAAAAATTCACCAGCTTCATCAGCACCAAAACTCGGATGTCTTTCCATGTTTTGGAAAAGAATAATACAGTACTCATCCTGAGGTTTGTCAGGAAAAATGTATGTCCCAAGAGAAAATGTCTAAAAAAATGTGGATAGGCCCCTCTAGGAATAAAGAAGAAAAGTATAATAGATCAGAAACAAACATGATCACTGACACATAGTAAACGGAAACATTTTCTGTTAGGGAATAAGCCACGGTGAGTGTGGCCACTGTGCGTGTGTGCTCGAGCTGGTCGAGCCAGGCGCCGGTCGGTGTCCGTGTCTGGTATGGCAGGCTTGTGTGAGTGCGTGCGTTTGTGGCACAAGTGTGTGTTTGTGCGTGTGCATCCAGTGTGTGTGTGTGTGTGCGTGTAGGACCAGGTCGTTGGCGAACTGGTCAGGGTGACCAAGTCGATCTGTTGCGGGCTCGCCGCCACCCAAGCGCGTCTGTGTTGCGGCGTGGGCATGACCAGAACGGCCGGATTGAGCTCTCGGGTCGGTGGAGGCGTGGTGATCGTGCCCAGCGCTGGCCCAGGGTATATGATCCATGTGTAGTTTCGTTGTAATGGTCGTGGGCTGGAGTTTGAGCTCTGGGAAATAGCTACGTGAGCAGCGGGCATTTGTCGCCGGGAATCCATCGTGTCCACTATGCCCTTCCCTTCTTCCTTCTTCATCCTTGGCTGCACCTCTACGTAGGTACCTTTCTGCTGGAACGGGCCCCACCCATGCTACTGGAACCTCAGAACATTAATATATGCCCCTCAATATTGCAGTATTAAGTTTAAGCTGAAGCAAGATGCAGAAGGGATGTCGGCAATGGCATCTACTCAATAGTCTCAGTGAGGATGTCAACGACCGATCGAGCATGGCTTGAACTGTGTCATGGACTGCTGGCAACAGTCAAGGTCGCGTCAGGTCGCATAGCGGGCTATGCTAAATAGCGGCGAGCCTCCAAATCAGCTATAGCGAGCTATTTTGTACATGAGACCATTTAGTGGCACCCGACTGAAAAAGGCTATAGCCGGCTATTTAAAACTATGCTCTGAACCCTTCACTTTGTCATGGAAGATGGACAGCAACAACGGGGATGTGGGCGTGCAGTGGCGCCGCTGCAGTGATGGCCATCAGAAAGAATTTTAGTATGACGTGCCATAGTATCTCAGAGCTGCTCCAAATTAGCCATTCTGCGTGTAATTGTTTTTTCTCCTTGTGGCATTCACTTGTTGGTGTTTCCAACTTTCGGTAAATGTTAATACTTGTTCTGTTGCAGATGATGGCTATAAAATGGTTTTGCCTTTGAACCACTACACTGTTCGCTTCTTGCTGGAGGACACCAGTGGTGATAGACATATGACCTCGAGTCGAGTACCCCCCCCCCCCCTCCCCCCCTCACCTGTTCAACGACATGACCAATTAACGCACAAAAGATGGGCTCATATGCGAACGAAAGAATGTTTCTTTCATAGGGTAAAATTCTTGGTTGGCAATGGGATGTCTACAAGATTCTGGGAGGACACATGGTTAGGAGAGACACCTCTAGCCATACAATAGCCCACCCTATATAACATCGTGCAACGTAAGGACGACTACGTAGGCACAGTCTTTCAAACGACTCCCTTGAATATTTAGTTCAGATGTACGTTAGTTGGTGGGCGATGGACGGCCAGGTTGCACTTGGTCCGGCGATTGATAGATGTTCAATTATCAGGCCAACCTGATTTAATGCACTGGAAGTTAACCAAAACGGGGTGTTTACGGTGAAATCTTTCTACTTGGATCTAATTCATTCTGGCCCAATCTCGAGATTGTTACATATTTGGAAGGTTAAGGTTCCCTTGCATATTAAAATCTTTATGTGGTTCGTCCACAAGCAAGTGATCCTCACAAAAGGTAACTTAATAAAGAGGCGGTGGATAGGTAGTTCACGGTGTTGTTTTTGTGATCCTGATGAAACAATACAACACTTATTTTTAGAGTGCCCACTTTCAAAATTGGTTTGGCGAACGATTCATATAGACTTTAACATTGCTCCTCCAGTTGACATTGAATCGTTGTTTGGAATGTGGTTAGCTGGGGTTGATACTATCACCGCGGCTCGTATCCGGATTGGAATATGTGCGCTCATTTGGGCTATATGGAATTGCAGGAATGATATGAATTTTAACAGACAACATACTTTAATTTTCTTGCAGGTTATTTTCAGCACTACTGCGTGGATCCGTACGTGGTCCTTACTCACTCCTATGAACTCCAGGGAGCCTTTGCTTACTGGGTGCAACCAGTGGGAGATGGTAGCACGGGTTATATTCAACCGGTTCGGATGGCGGTCGCATAACAGGATATGAGTCTAGGGAACTTGTCCTATACATTGCCATACCGGTTGTGATCTTGAGCATGTAATTTGATTTTCTTTTTTCGCTCCTCTTTCAAGCTGTAATACTTTAACGACTTTGTACTACTTCAAGACCTTTTTTAATAAGATGGCTGCATGCATCGTCATGATGCAGAGGTCGGGGGCATGCCTCCATTTCCAAAGAAAATGTGTTCCTGGAAATGTAAGAAACCCAGTGAACATCCCTTTCTTTTTGCGGGTGATCTCTTTGTTTGTGTACAAGAAGTGATATAAAACTTGTTGTAAATTATGCTTGACTTGTGGCTGTGAACCTAAATGGAAAATATTGCCAACTCATTTTGGAGACAGAAAGTTCTAAACTGACTGTGATTGCTTTACTTGGCCTCAGTTATGAATTTAGGAAAAATCATTGGCTTATCAGTTTACATTGTCAAATGGTCTAGCAAACCGACCCTCCTTGAAGATGGTCTGGCCCCAGGATCCATCACGTGCATCGATTGAAAGTTAGTACTACTGCTACTATCTAGTTGTATCTTTCTGCTTCCATCTCAGTGTGTATTAGTGTTCGCACACGAACACGTCACCGTGTACCTCCAACGCCGAGGGTGATGCACCGCAGCTCACGTCGAAGGAGACCCGTCCGGAAGCGCGGTACACAAGCAATCCGGCGGGTGCTTTTGAAGACCCGAAAACCCACACGCCCGGGAGGGACCCCGTCAGGGCGAGCGGTGGCTACGGGCTGCCCTAGGTCGACCTGATCGCCCCTAGGGCCTCGAGGTTCGCCGCCCTGCAACAACAAGAACGAACAAAGAACGAGGAAGAAGAAGAACAAGGGAGAAGGAAAAGTAAAGGTAAAAGATGTAGATAAGTTTGTTCGATTGTGTGTTGTTCAATCGGTTGTCACCTCTCATCTATTTATGAGGAAGTTGGACTTCCCGTACAAAAAAAGGACTAAAAATTCCGTCCAAAACATCAAAAACCCTAACCTAACTTGGACAGGAATCTTTGGTAATTTCTCGGACCAACTCGGTCTCACCGATTGGTTCATTTCGGTCCTACCGAGTCAACATTGCCAACTCTCTGGTAAACTTTCGGACCAACTCGGTCTCACCGATCAAATCAACTCGGTCGGTCCGAAATGACTCTGCAGCTTCTGTTTCTGACCTTGTTTTGCCTCCACAGGTTGCATACGACCTCGGATTAAGACGTTTTTTATATAAACATCCACCGTTTCGACGAGACGCACAACTTTGCAGTTGTAACTTTTTCCATCCGAGGCCGTCTTAATTAGTTTTAATGCCATTCTTTAATCTGGTATCAACACGGGTATCTCCGAGATTGTCATATCTTTTTCACTTGTGCTCCGTTTTGATCCATCTTCATATTTATTTCGATCATCTTTGACGAGGGCCATCAAATGGTGACATGAACTCATAATTTTAACCTCATTCCATTATAGACTCAAGTCACTCTTTGCGATCATGCCATTTTTGAGCGTCAACACATGCCCCCCTGTTTTTCGGCAAAGGTAGTATGCCAAAAATAACTTGTACCGTGTTGGTTCTAAGGACGATGTCAACACTCCATCGGCCACTTTTCATGTGCTTGGTTGATAAATATATATCGGCCATTATTTCTTTGAATTCTTGATGCAAAATTGGGTGAAACCTTCTCAACTTCCTTAACAATCCGATGATAAAGCTCCATAGATATGTATCTCAAGGTCATCCTCTGAATAGTATTATTCACCCTTACTTTCGCCTGCATAAAAAAGATTCATTAGTGGCCGAAGCGGTGGACTTCGGTTCGGCCTTACCTCTGTTGACGAGACTAAGCATCGGCTATTGACATAAATGCGATACACCATGATTAACACAGTAGCCAGATGCTTGTTGTGCCAACTCTCTTGAATTGCCATGTCTAGAAATATGAACAATGTTAAAGGAACCCAAGGTAAATTTTGCATCTAGACATACCTCAAGATAAACTATAAGTGATTCGTCAAAACATTGATAACTGTTGGATATTTGTTGTACTACTCATAACGAATCACCAAAATCCTCAATATGTATAGCACCTATGGCAACCAAAAGCTCCAAACTGAATAAAATTTCATATTCGGCTTTTATTAATGTGCAAAAATATTTTAAGTGGTATGAGGCTTGTTTTGGTCTCCTATTGAACTAAGGATGATGTTAGGATACTACACCGGCCATGCATTGACATAATCTTAGGACGATAGATAAATATCGGCCATTACCATGTAAACTTCATTCAAAGCACATATAGCCGAAATAAACAAATGAAATGACAAATCAAGTATTTCGGCCCTTTGGATCAGCAACAAACTTGTAGCTAATCAAATGTATAGTGATTTGGCAATACCCTTTCATGATGTAAGAAATTATATTGCATCCATGGATTAAAATAAGCCCATTGAGGGTTACCAATCATACCTGATGACGAATTCCATGGCATAGGCGTTAATGGCAAAGGCGTTGAAGAATATGGATAATGTGTAGACCAAAGATGTTGAAACCTTCGGCTTGGTCCTTCATAGTTTTCACTCTTTTCTTTCTTTACCTTTGCCGCACTTCTTGTAATGAAAGCTTGCACATAATTCTTATTTTGATCACTTCCTTTGGGAACCCATGCCATGTTCCTTTCTTCAAGTTCTTGTGCACTTAGTTTTTGTAATTTCTTCTTTTGCCAATACGATAAGCCGAGCGGGCATCTCGGCTGTGATTCTGTTTTGACCAATGGCAATTCCTTTTTGGCCTTGTGCACTCTCAACTTCTTTTCTTCAGATTTGGCACTTTGAGTTTCAATAATTGGTAGCTTCATCTCATTGCCTTTAGTAGCCAATGTCAACACTTTCATTGGCTCTTTTTTATTTGAGATCAAATCTGAAGTAGCACACTTACGACCATCTCTTTTCACGCGGTAAACTTGCTTTACCACCTCTTTATTCTTCCTTGAGCTCTGGACCGATTCCTTATGATTGAAACGGTCTTTGAAGCGTGATTGTTCAAATGTTGATCTTCTTGGAGCTGCATAGTATTGGTGAGATGGTCTAAAATAAGATGGAACATGTGCCCTTGTATGCTGCTAAAATTTGTGGGGTTGCCGATGCATGAGAGTTGGGATACATATGCTGCATGCTGCTAAAATTATATGAAGTAGAATCATGGTGATTTTGTTGCATCGGCCCTTGCACATAATTAGATGCATGATTGATAAAGCTAGGGCTAGCCGATACATCATGCTCATTAGATGATCTAGCAACAATATATGCTTTATTTGCATCTACATATGTGAATTGGGTATTCATATTACCTTTGTAGATTGCAATCCCTAGATGACGATCTCTTCGTAGCAAGAACAGGCCGGAGACCGTTCAAAGCTTCGTCCCCAGTGGAGTCGCCAAAAAGTGTTTTCGCACACGAACACGTCACCGTGTACCTCCAACGCCGAGGGTGATGCACCGCAGCTCACGTCGAAGTAGATCCGTCCGGAAGCGCGGTACGCAAGCAATCCGGTGGGTGCTTTTGAGGACCCGAAACCCCACACGCCCGAGAGGGATCCCGTTAGGGCGCGCGGTGGCTATGGGCTGCCCTAGGTCGACCTGATCGCCCCTAGGGCCTCGAGTTTCGCCGCCCTGCAACAACAAGAACGAACGAAGAACGAGGAAGAAGAAGAACAATGGAGAAGGAAAAGTAAAGGTAAAAGATGTAGATAGGTTTGTTCGATTGTGTGTTGTTCAATCGGCCGTCACCTCTCATCTATTTATGAGGCGGCTGGACTTCCCATACAAGAAAAGGACTAAAAATTCCGTCCAAAACATCAAAAACCCTAACCTAACTCGGACAGGAATCTTTGGTAATATCTCGGACCAACTCGGTCTCACCGATTGCTTCATTTCGGTCCTACCGAGCCAACATTGCCAACTCTCTGGTAAATTTTCGGACCAACTCGGTCTCACCGATCAAATCAACTGGGTCGGTCCGAAATGACTCTGCAGCTTCTGTTTCTGACCTTGTTTTGCCTCCACAGGTTGCATACGACCTCGGATTAAGACGTTTTTTATATAAAAATCCATCGTTTCGATGAGACGCACAACTTTGCAGTTGTAACTTTTTCCATCCGAGGCCGTATTAATTAGGTTTCATGCCATTCTTTAATCTGGTATCAACACGGGCAGGGCCGGGCCCACAGTGGTGCCAAAAGTGCGGCCCGCACAGGGCCCAAAATTCTAGGGGGCCCCAAATTTTTATACAGACCTAGTATTAGAAAGAAAAAAACTAAGCGCTATTGGGCCTTGTGACGCTGGAGTTGGGCTGGAGAGGCGACGAGGCCATCGATCGAGCGCACGCCTCGTCCTATCGCTACAAGGATCGGGATTCCCTAAAAAAAGAAGCTACAGGATCAGGATCGACAACTGGCAACTCTCAAATCGATCGTGCCTACAGGAACCGAAGAAACGTCGCCTCCTGGAGGAAAAAGAGAGGAAAAAGCCCATAGTAAAAGCCCACTAGCGGCCAGTCGACAACGTAATCTTCGATCTGGTCTCCTGGACTCCGTTCTTTCGTCCCTAATTAGCGGATTATCTAACTCTGCCAGCGCCGCGGCCGCCGCCGCCGCCGTGTGCCCTTGCCGCACGTCTAACTCTGATCTCCCTACTGCCTACTCTGCTTCTCACAATGTAGCAGATAGCAAGATACTTCACTGCTTGAGCCAACAAACTAGCAGGTTAGCACATCACACTATATTAATTTCTCTTGATTCTCATCTCATATATGGGTCATGGGAATTATCCTGATGCAAATTATCATATATGAGCTTCTATTTGTGATGTAAAAATTCCTATGTCAACCATATAAGTTTAGAATTCAGAAATTAAAATTCCTCTGCCAAACAACACAAAAGTTAATTCGTTTTCTAAGCTGACTTGCTTCTGAAACTGAGATTTCTCAACTATGAGTGAGAACGCTGCCAAACAACATTTTGATTAATTCGTTTTCTTATTGAATTGTCAACGCACTGAAAATGTTAATGAAGCTGGTGTGCAAGTTCTCAACCTTGTTCTCGATAATTATCTTTTGTACTGGATTTTTTTATCCATACTTGGCTTGGCCCCCTATACCCAAATCCTGGCTCCACCCCGCCTCGTCCCTCGTCATTACTCATTAGATCAATCGGATCATCGGAATTTGGATAGGTATGACTTTTTTTTATATGTCCAATTGTTATGTAAGACATTATATTATGTACATTATACATTATATATACACACATTATAATAGCTCGTTAGTTCATTTTTTGTGAGATAGGGCCCCATTTTTTAGTTCGCACAGGGCCCCGAATTTTGCCGGCCCGGCCCTGAACACGGGTATCTTTGAAATTGTCATATCTTTTGCACTTGAGCTCCGTTTTGGTCCATCTTCATATTTATTTCGATCATCTTGACGAAGGCCATCAAATGGTGACATGAACTCATAATTTTAACCTCATTCCATTATAGACTCAAGTCACTCTTTACGATCATACCATTTTTAAGCGTCAACAATTAGTCGATGTATTTCTCATTCATATAATTAACAATTGAGGCTGTATATACCCTGGCAGGCAGAGTATACCTATCCGGCCCGTGCCTGACCATCCGAGCTGTTTCTTGGCCTGTATTTACTGTTAATTTTCTGCCTCTTTTTTTTTTTGCGGGTGATTAATTTTCTGCTTCTGGGAGGACCATCTCTGTTGACGATGTGAGAGCAGCCAATGCATTTATTCTTCTACGGTAACAGGAATCAAAGTGTAGACATTGTTGATAGCAGAAGCTGAAATGTATAACTGGTCTTGCATAAAACACACACACACACACACACTATTGGTAACATTTGCACAAATATTGTTTCTCTAAGTAGTCGACGGCATGTGTTTTATTTTGATTTTTTTTCTCTGGGTACTTGGATCTGTCATATGAAAGACTGATAAACAGCGGTGAATAATCTGGGACTAGGTCCAAAACAGAGAGCGTATGTAAAAATCCAACCCCCATTTTTTTGTGGAGTTTTTGGTCTCATGTGATGTTTTTTTGCGTGATTGTCAGCAGCAGCCGGTTTATCCGATTTTGGCATGCTTGGCGCATCGATGAGGATGAGATCATCGCCATGCCTGCCCCCCTCTGTTCATGTGTTCTGTCTTGCTTTTCGTCTAACTAGGTTTTTTACCGGACGATCGCTGATATGCCTGGCCAGCTGTCATCCACCCAAAACCGAAACCCATGGTGTGAGACAGAAAGGTAAATAATACATAAAACTTTACAGCGCAGCAGAACGGGTGACACAGATCTCTCGCGTGCGGCGACGCCCCCAGAATGGCGGGTAGATTAGCATGGTTTATAGGACAAGATAAGTTGTGAGTTTGACGTCTAAACATTGTTGCCCTGGTGAATTCCTGTATGCAAGCGCATGGCATTAAATGAGGGTGTTGATTTGTATTTTCTGTGTTTTTTTTTTCGAAAAGGGGGATGCCCCAGCCTCTGCATCTGAATGATGCATACGGCTCATATTATTAATAAGCAAAATATCCAACAAAGGACTCCAAGACTCGAACAAAAAAGGTAAAAGGCTCCACCAGAGCTAAACAGAGAAAAAGGAAAAGCCACAACCGGCTGGCATAGAAAGATAAGAGCACTACATGCCTATCCTATTACATGACCGCCATCCAAACCGGTTGAAAATACCCCGTGCTACCATCTCCCATCGGGTAGACGCAGTAACCAAACGCTCCCTGGCCTCCGTCGGAGTGAGTAGCGACCACATACGGATCAACGCAGTGGCTCTGAATATAACCTGCAAAAAATGAATATTTGTTGCTTTATTAAAAATCAAATCATTTCTGCAATTCCAGATTGCCCGTAATAAAGCACACACTCCCACACGAATGTGTCTCGCTGTATCAAAATTTATCCCATGAAGCCACGTTCCAAATAACGTATTGATGGAATTCAGTGGTGTAATGTTAAAAGCTATGTGGACCGACCGCCACAAAATTTTTGCCAATGGACAATCCAGAAAGAGATGTTTGAAGAAAGCAAACCTATTAGCAATACATACCTTTTGTCTATCTGCTTCCATTTGTACATGTACAAACTGATGTCTTGCAATTCATGTTGGTTACTTGTTTCGAATTCATGAGAATAAACTGATGTGTTGCCATTCATGTGGTTCAAATTTCAGGCAGAGCGGTTTTCCAGTAGCTCTATTCTACTTTCTTTTTGCGGGTAAGCTTTGTTCTACATTTGAGAGACAAAGCAACATATTTATTCTTGTACAGCAACATGAATCAAGTCGACAACAGAATCAGATATGTACACCTGGTGTTGCATGACACAGAAGACGGTAACATTTGCACAGATGTTATTTCTCTAAACATGGTAGTATGGAGACACTGGAAACAAGGAGGCCCCTTTTAACCTGACATAAATCACAGTAGCATTGTAGGCCAAGTTTTTTCTTGCAAGTGTTAACTTTCGTCCTTCTAGTTAGTCTCTGGCTATTCAGCAGCAGCAGTGATGGCATATGCTGGCTTCAACACCAAAAGCATGAAGGACGTCCCCAAAACAAATAGAAACTGACGTTTTGCTTTGACTGAAAGTACATAACTGGCTACCATCGTTGCACATTAGTCAATTCGAATTTCTACAAAATGGTGTTGCTAGTTACAATATGCGGCAGCAATATTAACTTTAACGAGGTACCAACACATACCACTGACACACAACACAGGGAAAATACAAATAGTTGAAAAAGTAACATAGTTTGAAGTCACCATGCATACTGAACATATTCAATTAATTACAAATCTGTAATTTGAGCAGGGGAAAATACAGAGGAAACATGCATCAACGGATATTCATTGCAGTGTACGTACTTCCGATGCCTGCATTAGGCAATCATTGAACGACCATAGCTAGCAGCATTAAAATGCAAACAAGAGAATTCAACAAGAGTTTCTTCATATCTATTAGAGGTTCAACATGCATCTTCAGATTCCCTCTAGTGGGAAAGCAGCCTCTGCAGTGGCTCATGAAGAGAGTCATCGATCGCGGTTGGTACTTGACTTTTCATCGATTAGCCTACACACATATTAAGATGAAGAGTTGAGCATTTATATACTAGATCGACTATTCTTGAAATACAAACTATACTGATTTTGCCTAGGTGAGATCTGTACCTCATATAGGTGTTCACCACCACTACCAGTGACCTTTTATGACCGCTCATCACCTTGTAAGATGCGGTGTGCAGAAAACCGGGTAATTCCAAAAGTCGGACGGTTGGGTTGTGCATCATCCATGCTCTTGAAAGCAGCCTCTGCAGCCTCCAAATCTGCAACCCTCACTCCAGCGCAATATACCCGGACATGGGCCTGTGCAAGGCTGGAGAGGTGTTGCATGCCAATATTAAAGCCAGCATCACCATGAGTAGATTTGAAATCGAGTGGGTGGATATGGTGGTTAAGACACTTGAGGTTCGGCATGGCCCCTGCTTTAAACCTCAATGTGGTAGCACAGGGATTGAACTCAAGCTGTTGCAACTGTTGAAATCCTCCACCGATGACGATGGGCCCTCTGACATTCGATTGAACAAGAGTCCGAGAAGATTAGGTATGCTTCCAACCATCTCAATATCTTGTTGCCCTACCTCCCCACCAAGGACGTTTAAAATTCGTAGGTTGACAAGTGAAACCATCCATTTGGTAATCCAACAGAGTTTCCCACTACAAAAAGAAACCTCTCGGATACTTTTGAGAGCATGGAATAATGAATGATCTATGAAGGTTGCGTCCTTTTCTGTCAAATTAAATGAAACATAAAGATCATGAAGCTTGCATCTTTCCAGTTTACAAAGGGAGGACAGTAATTTTTGTTTCTTGTAACTTGCTTTGTCAGATTCATTGCTGGTGTCCCAAAGAATGCTGAGATTCCTCAGATTTCCTAGTTCGCCGAGATCTTCCAGAAAGTCCAGTGATTGCATGAAAGCATTAATATGACCAAGCCTCTGCAACTTCGTCATGATTCCTATATTATCAGGCAATCTAGTTTTTCCCGAAACAAGCAGACTTGCCAGCCGTTTTAGCCGACTAACAGATTCAGGAAGCTCAACTAATCCTGGGCATGATGATGCATCTAGCGTCTCTAAATACTCCAAGTTTCCAATTTCTTTAGGTAGCTCAGTTATACCTGTCAAAGAGATGTCCAAGTGCCTAAGTTGGAGGAGTCTGCCAATATCTTTGATATGCAGATTTCCCAGTCGACGACAACCATTTATGTCCAGTATGCGCAGGGCATTTAACCTCACAAGAGAAGGAAAATATTCACGAGAAGACCCAAATGCACCAAGTGATCGAGCGTGTGATAAATCCAACTGCTCAATGCTTTTTACATCTTCATTACCCATAAGGGAGAGCCTGCGAACTCTATTAACTGGCTTTGAAGGACCAGTCAACAAAGTACAAAAATTCTCTTCCCTAGACTTGTAAGTGAGGAAATCAAGGATGGTGTCATGAACCTGGCACCACGTTGCTTTCTCATCAAACCCTATATCCACGGGTTGTACTAAACTTCTATTGATAAGCTCATAGAGATATTTTTCTCCTAGTTCAACAAGATCTTCTCCGTTTTCAGCCCGAATGAAACCCTCAGAAATCCATCTGCATACTAATCATCGTGGATTAATCAAATGATCTTCAGGAAACATAGTCAGATATAATAGACAACTTCTTAGATAGAGGGGAAGGTCATAGTAGCTCAACGATAAAATATATGTCATGGCATCAATTTCAGAAGCTTTGCCTTGTGAAAATCCAATAGAACATTGTACACGTTCCCACTCTTCTCTTGATTCCTTTTGTGATGCCAACAAGCTAGATATGGCATTGATGGCTAGTGGTAAACCACCACATTTCTTTAAAATATCCTTTGATGCTTCTTTCAAGTTAGGAGGGCATTTTTCTTCACAACCAAATATACGTTTGAAAAATAACGTCTTTGAGTCAACAATATCAAGTGGTCGGATTTTATAGACAAGATCACCATGAGAAGGGCAACACAATTTTGCTACGTCATTTATGTGTGTCGTGGTCAATATTACACTGCCTAATCAAGTCCGGATAAATGCACGATCCAAATCTTCCCAAGTTTGTGTATCCCATAAATCATCAATTAAGATGAAGTACCTGCAACATAGTTTCAGGGAGAATATACATCAAATATATGATGTGCTATAAGAGCATTGAAGCATGTTTTGACTGAAGTTGTAGAGTAAATTGCACGATGCAGAAAGTAGATTGCCACTTGCTTCATTACCTAGCAATCACTTTGTTCTAGGTTTGGCATAATGATATTGCATATTGCACCAGATTGCTCAAGAACCATGTTTAAATAGAATCTATATACTTGCATGCATGTCTTTTTATGGGGTTAATTATGTACATGGAGATCATTTGTTTAAAAATTTGTCCTGTGGGGAAGTATCTTGCTTTGTCAAACATGTAGGTGTATGGCAGTACTATCACAACTTTCCCGTGAATATTTTAGCCAAAATTATCATATTTTAGCAAGTTAGCTAGGTATGTATGTTTTTATATCATCAAACATGTTCTTTAAGAAGACATATATACTACAAACGAAAACATGGACAACTTGTTTGGATCAGCTTTGCCTAGCCGATCCTGCCTGGTTTTGTTGTTCAACATATGTTCGCCTCATGTAGATCCAGTGGGTACTTGTCAATGGGAAAGGCGTTTGCCTGGTCTTATATCTGAGAGTGGGGTTATTCTTGCTTACACAATTGATCTTGCTGCTCTCACAATCCACTACTACACTTATGTCGATCTGGGGGGCGGAGAATCCCTGACTTAACTCACCTGACTTTGGGTGGCTAACGTGTGGGCCAGTCATGGGATCTCAATCCCGGTCTGAGAGTGTTGACCTCCCAGCACGAGATTGGTCCTACCTTAACAGAGATTAAGAAACAATAGCACTAAACCCTTGCCCTCTCTGGCGATATCTGTATTTTTGCCAAAGCCTTTGAGCATGCTCTTAGTTGACAAGTAACAGATCCTCCGCGTAGAGAAAGTAGTATGATCTACCCGTGGTACATATGCTCGAGTTAAGTTCTCTTATTTTCAAGTTTCACAATGAAATCTTAAAATATTCATGGAAATGAAGTATCTTTTGAAGTGACAAACCGAAATTCCCCCTCCGACAGTTTGTCCATTTGCATGCGCTCCAGAAAACAATTAAGTGCATTTGCTGTCTATGTCTTAGACACTCTTTCTGTTCTTTTTTCCCTTGCAGAGCACGAACTTATATATTTATTGTTGATGTTTTGTATGTTCACACCAAAATCCGACAATAGTTATCCACAAATATTTTCCTGATGTTTGAATAATTCACATGTCCATAACATAATTCACCCTCATTCTGGTAGTATTTGTTATAAATTACTCCTATTATTTTGGGGTTTCCATGTTAATGAACATTTTCTATTAAACAGACCAAAGGTTATTTTTAGAAGTCCTTTAGGATATTTAATTGCTATGGCTAATTATTGTACCGCTTAATTAACTAAAATGTCATCTAAGAAAGATGATTGATCTTGCTAAGCAATAATCTATGCACTGATATTTGCTGCACCCTTTTACTTATCGCATTTTCTTATCTTCCTTTGTTTTGCCCATTAGATGATAGAAGTGAAAGTTTTTTCTTACTATTTTGCTTTAGCCTTTTATTTGAGCGGCCTCTTATTTCCGAGCAGTTTTAACATTGTCCGTCTTACCTCCTCCTTTCATATATGAGGTAAGAGTATATAATAGATTTGAGCTGTTGATTTTATTAAGTACTGGGTCTAAGTAACTCTTATTTTCTTACCTCTCATGTGAAAAGAGTGGGTAAGAGGGACCATGTTAAAATTTGCCCTTTTTCCGAAAAGGGGAAACCTGTCCCAACTTTTATACATTATTGAATGGTCCCGTCACCATGTTTGACCCTTCAGGCCCTCCAATAGTGCCTAGGCTAAATATTAAGAAGAGTGTGACACAACACTCTGCCTTAAAAATTGTGTGTGTTAAGTGATGTACAATGCAAGGTGCTTAGATAGGTTCTCCTGAAAACAAACCTGTTTTTAATCATATTTTCTGGATTCATTTCAGGCTCTCAGGCGTCATTCTTTCAATGGTATGACAATTTCGTTAATCTCAATATCTGTCGATTCAGTCTCTCGGAGATACTCATAGGAGTAGGGTTGTGTGCATGTGTTCATGGGGAGTGTGCTGTGTGTTGTGAGCCTTTGCGCCCGTACTGTCTTTCTAAAAAAAAAGCCTCGGCTATAGAATGCATGCACCGGTGTATAACTAAGAACATGTTTATTTTCACAACTGGCTAAGCGGCAGGATGGGCTTTATTTTGGTCCATGTAGCTAAACTCGTGGTGCCAAACATGTGCTCTTTTTTTGAAATCACTAATTAAGGAGTACCCCTTGAGGAGATCACTCCAACTTCCCCAGGTTGCGACAAGTGGCGCGCTGCATGTGCGTCACTTGTCGCGACCTGGGAGTTTTCCCCTTTTCTCATAGACCCGTTTATTTAAAATGTTTTATCTCTTAAACCGTGCGTCCAAATCTCGAATCGCTTTCGCCGTTGGATTCCTCGCGTCGAGATCTTCAAAACTAGATCCAATGTTGATAGGTTTTAACGAACTTTTGTTTCATAAAAAAACCGGACGAAAAAACGGAACCGGGAGCACGTGTTTTTTCCCTGTCCAAAAGAGACGCGCCCGTGCCTCTAATGAAATCACAACCGTGCCTCTCGCGGAAGCAAAACCGTGCCTCTCGCGAAAGAAAAAAAACAGAAAATGCAGTTTTTTTTTCGTTTTAGAGGAGGCACGGCCATGACTCTCGCAAAAGCACAACCGTGCCTCTCGCGGAAGCAAAACCGTCCCTCCCGCGAAAGTAAAAAACCAGAAACGTGTTTTTTTTGTGTCCAAGAGGCACGGCCGTGACTCTCGCGAAAGCACAACCGTGCCTCGCGGAAGCAAAACCGTACCTCTCGCGAAAGGAAAAAAACAAGAAAACGTGTTTTTTTCGTTTCCAAGAGGCACGGCCGTGCCTCTCGCGAAAGCACAACCGTGCCTCTCGCGAAAACACAATCGTGCCTCTCGCGAAAACAAAACTGTGAGTTCGCGAAAAAAAAATGCGTTTTTTTGCGCAATTTTTTTTCAATTTGTTTTGGTCGAAAAGCTAGGGAAGACCGATGTAAAACTAAAACGTAAAAAAAACCGGAAAAAAACCGTTTAAAAGCCAAAAAAGCGTGCGAAAAAATAAAAAAAACAAAATACGGATGGATCGCCCAGAGCGCGACACGTGGCGAATGTTTGAGAGCGCGCCAAGTGGCGCTGATCGTTGCGAGGCTCCCGAAGGAGCGCTCGTTAATTAGTTGCTCCCCTCCTTTTTGCTGTGAGTTCTCCACGAAGATATATGTTAATTCTGAGGGCTGAGCAAGCAACGACACTGATATAATTATCCTTATGCGTTTTATCTTTAAAAAGTTATGTGTACAGTAGAGTCGTTACATACCTTGTATCTTCTAGGAAAACTCTGATCTGGTCGATGATGAATTGTAAATCCCCTAACACAGAATGAGTATAATCTTGGTTCCGGACTTGAGATAATATAGAACTCAAGATGTTCTTCATATCAGGACTACGTGAAATTGATACAAAAGCCCGACATTCAAAGTTTGGCCCAAGTTTATCATAGACTTGTTTGGCAAGGGTAGTTTTTCCTAGCCCTCCATATCCGACAATAGAGACAACTTTTGGTTTATGTGTTGATTCACCCTCATGGTTGTTCAGCCACTTCACAAGCTCACCTCTTGGCCCATCGACACCAACAAGACCTGATGCATTTTTATAGATGGCGCGGAGTCGGGGGTCAACCTTGTCATTTCTAGTCCTTGTAGACTCGTCAATCTTGTACCTTCAATTTCGCACCAAGAAATTAGGTACAAGGATAGATAAGTAATGAAATTTGTCTGGAGAAGTTATGTATATCCTACAAATAGCAAAAGATGATCTTGAAATATATAGTGCTGCAATGCAAAATCTGGAAGCAGGAGGAAGGCAAAAGCCCATCTACCCACCATTTAACATTTACCTGGCGTATCTCTCGCTAACCTCCTTGACTTAGCACTTGATGTCTTTGAGGTCTTTCGCGATCTTATGACGGGACTTGATGTCTGCTATGTGTTGCATGCTTTTGTTGAAAAGCTTCCCAAAGCCATCAGATTTGGAACTGGAGTCATGTTCAACATGTATCATGAACTTGTCGATGTTGTCCTCAATCTCGTATGGCATCTCTCTCACGGTATCAGCACGAAGCTTAGCTTGTGGGTCAGGATTCTCCACATCTTCCATCATGAGGAGGAATGCATGCATGGCTTCCAGCTCATCCTTGCGGAACTTGGTGTCATTGCGAACACCCTTAAGCAGCTTGTATTCATCGCTCAACATGGTGCCCAACTTTCCTAGGAGAGAACCCATTGCCCCCGTGGACGCGCTCACCAAAAGTTGTGCCATTGTTGCTCACTCAGAATAGAGCTCTCCATTGCTAGCATGTACTGGCCAAAGGTGGGAAGGACTCAGTCATCTGTGTGGCAGAGAGAAGAATCTTCCACGTTGGAATATCTCCCATTGTTGGTAGTGCGACAAGCAGGAAGTTACAACAAGTAAGAATATTAGGGCCATGGAACGTGACATGTTACCTACCAATTGCTAAACCAACGGACGAAATGTTATTGACGCCATAATGAAAAGTTGATTATTTCGGGAGCACATACATGCGTTGGCAAGTTGGAAGTTGATGGCCCCTTTTTTGTGGGGATGGAAAATGATGGATTGATAGGCACGATTGATTTTTATTGGAGATTTACAGGGTGATAACAATTGGCAAACTGCTCGCAGGCCCCTAAGAAACAACTTGAATGTGGCATCGTACTAAGCCTAGCTAGTGCGATTGATTGTTAAAAATATATTTAATTGGCTGAAAATTAATATCTTATGGACATTTACACCACTCCTTGTTGATATGAATTTGATGCATTTTCTCCTACTTAATTACTTAACCGACTATACATATATAACCTCAGAGCTATCAATGTGTGCACAAGGAACAACGCCTCAGCAAAGAATTGTCTCAGAGACATCCAAGAGTGGACCGCTTTCGGTGCTTCCATCTATGTCAACCCTCAAAGAGAAGTTTTGGTCCAAAGTATCAACTTAGACTTGACATGGACACTTGTGGGCCAAGCTTGCCAAAAATTCCAAATTAACCCCGAGTATCGCATTGATCCAAGGGCAACCTAGTACTACTAATTTGTCATATTTCATGGTGGTCACTTGTTTGGAATTCGGAAAAAAAAATTATGATGGGTCGATTGGTCCCTGGTAGACGTGTTTTCCACGCACTTTGGCCATCTGAGTAGTTGCTCAGCCAGTGTTTACTGTTTATTTTCCAAAAATCCTAACATATGTTTTCTTATTTTCAAGAAAAGAATTTGACAACAAAGCTAGAATGTACACACAAATATTGACAATGATTGCGCAAATACAATTTCCTTAAACATGATCATACGGAGGTCACGGGAACACACGTATAAGCATAAATAGGATGGTGAAACAAGGAGGTACCTTCATCCAGTTACACATCGCAGTAGCCATTGTAGGTCAAGTTTTTATTTTTAACCGTCAACTTTCTTCCTTTCCTTCAAGTCAACTGAGTGAAAACGTGTACATTAGACAAATTAAACTTCCAACCCTTGTTGTGACTTACAAATGGATCGATTAATTTTAACAACGTATGGATTGATTAACTTAGGAAACATATGAATAATTGAGAATTATATATAGTTTTGAGAGCATAGCGAACAGATCTCTTTTTTTTAAATGGAGGCATGCCCCCAGCCTCTGCATCATGATGATGCATGCGGCCATCTTATTAAAAATCCAAAATCATCAAAAAGGTCTTACAGCTCACAAAACGGAGCAGAACAAAGTAACAAAAAAGGAAAATTACATGCGAACCAGGACAACCAGCACGATGAAAATAAAAAGGATAAGCTCCCTAGACTCCTATCCTGTTATGCGAGCGCCATCCGAACCGGTTGAAGATAACCCGAGCTACCATCTCCCATTGGTTGCACCCAGTAATCAAAGGCTCCCTAGAGTCCATAGGAGTGAGTAAGGACCACGTATGGATCCAAGCTGTAGCTCTGAAAATAACCTGCAAAAAAGTTAAAGTGTGTTATCTGTTAAAAATCATATCATTCATGTAGTTCCATATAGCCCATAATAGCGCACATATTCCAATCCGAATACGAGCCGCAGTAATCTGTTCAACCACGTCCCAAACAAAGACACAATATCAACTGGAGGATTAATATTGAAATCTATATGAATCGTTCTCCAAAGTAACTTAGCAAGTGGGCATTCAAGAAATAAGTGTTGTATTGTTTCATCATGATCACAAAAACAGCACCGCGAACAGCCTACCCATCGCCTCTTAATTAAGTTGTCCTTTGTGAGTATCACTTGCTTGTGGAAAAACCACATGAAGATTTTAATACGCAAAGGAATCTTAACTTTCCAAATGTGCAACGACCTTGAGAGGGGGCCAGAGTTAATCAGATCCATATAGAAATATTTCACCGTAAACATCCCATTCGTAGTTAACTTCCATTTTATTGAATCCAGCTGGTCGGAGAGTTGAACTTCTATCAATTTCCGAACCAGGTGCATCGAGGCGGTCCATCTCTCACCAACTAGCACACATCTAAACTGGATGTTCAAGGGAATTATTTGAAGGACGGTAACTACGTAATCCTCCTTACGTTGCACAATATTATAGTGTAGGATATTGGATGGCCAGGGGCGTCTCTCCTAACCACGTATCCTCCCAAAATCTTGTTGACATTCCATTGCCAACCAAGAATTTGATCCTACGAAAGAACAGGTCCTTCATGCGCATAAGTCTCTTCCAGAACAGTGAGTCAGTCGGTCTCATGGTAACCTAGGCTAGTGTTTTCGAGTGCAGATACTTATTGCGCAAGAGTTGAGACCACATGCCATTTGCTCATAAGACATTTGTTCTTGATTTCTAAGTTCTCAATACCGAGACCCCCTTGGTCTTTAGGTCGGCAAAGGATATCCCATCGCTCAAGACGGTATTTCCTCTTGGCTTCATCAGACTGCCAAAAGAAGCGGGATCTAAAGAAATCAAGTCACTTGTGAACTCCTTACGGAATTTCGAAGAACGAAAATAGAAACATCGGCATACTAGTCAATACTGAGTTAATCAGGACTAGCCGACCTCCATATGACATAAGCTTGCCCTTCCAACAGCTAAGTTTTTCTTCAATTCGTTCTTCAATACATTTCCATTCTTTATTGGAAAGCTTACGGTGATGGATCGGTATACCCAAGTAATTGAATGGTAAAGCACTTGATTCACATCCGAACAATTGTCTGTAATTGTGTTCCTCGTCTTTGGCCTTCCCAAAGCAGAACACCTCGCTCTTATAAAAATTAATTTTTAATCCAGACAATTGTTTAAAGAGATACAAGATAAGTTTCATATTACATGCCTTAGCCATGTCATGTTCCATGAATTGAATAGTGTCATCAGCATATTGTAGAATGGATATCCCTCCATCGACAAGATGAGGAACTAGACCCTCTACATGGCCATGCTGCTTGGTCCTGCCTATAATGACGGCCAGCATATCTGCCATAATATTGAACAGAAGAGGAGACAGAATCCCCTTGTCGCAACCCCTTATGTGTCTGAAAATAGTGACCGACGTCATCATTCACCTTGATTCCAACACTACCTTTCTGGACTTGGGTATCTACTTGGTTCCTCACAACAGTTAATCACAATAGCGAACAGATCTAGTTAATCACAACAGTTGTAATTTGAATAAGGAAAATACGAGAGTGGCGTACCTATGGGCCAGCTGGAGTTAGAACAGGAAGACTTGTGTGGGTCAAGCACGGCAATGGGATTGGCCTCCTATTCACACTAGAAGAACGCCCGTGCGTTGCAACGGGGCCACGTTAACTTAAAGAGTTCAATATTACAACATTGGCGACCTTTTTTACCATCAAATCCTCACACACACACACACCCTCCCTCTTCTTCACTCTCTCTCCCCCTCTCCCTCTCTCTAACACACACACATATCCATCTTATTGGGTACGGGACCATAATCCATCTATTTCACACACACACACGCTAGTGATAACAATATGGATTATGTGTATTATATTTGCCACCAGAACTGAGGGAATTAATTTCATGTAAATCGGCCAGCCACAGCTCCAAGAATACGCGGAGGAGGTGGCCCGGGTCAGCGTCGGCGCTGTCCGGCGCGGGCCACGGGCCCGCTTCCAAGTGCACGTGCAATGCACGTCTTCACAAATATTGCAACCAGATGTGAGAAATCACATACTAACACGATGTTGCAATCAATTTGTAATTAAAGAAGCCAAAAGTCTTTTTTCTTAAACCAGAATTCCTTATGTTGGAGTTTAAACAAACCCCACAATAGCCCTACTTATCACCTAATTAAGCAGATGCATGACTTATGAAGCGGATAAGAAATCATGTTAACTTGGAACTAAAATTCCAACGAAAGAGTGAGGAATAAACCTTTTTATCATTGCTCTGAAGTCTGAACCTCCCCCTATTTGTTAGTGAAATGTGAGTATGCTTGGAGGATAATAATTTCTTATGCAACATATGCTTTTACATCCGAAAGAGCTACAAAATATGTTGACCTACCTATGTGCACTTCCTAAATCAAGCGGATAAAATTATTTCTATCGGCAATATAAAATATTAAACATTAGAAAGAAAGGGACAATGTCCACTAAACATGCAAATATTCTGACCATGGGATATTTAGGCTGGCGTATATGGGAAATCAAAGCTAAAAATGACTCGATGAGTTAGGGATACATCAATAAATATTGTAAAAAGTGATAAAAACAAATCTGCAGCAACTCGCGACCCCACGAACTCGTATTTGCAATGAGCAAGTTAGTGAGGCCACCACGGTAGTCTAGCACCAAGGGACAAGGGCAACAACCGCCTTCCCATCCAACCTACTGATTCTGCTGGCGCTACTTTCATCCTAAGCCCATGAGTACCGTTAGTGTGTTGCCACGTACGGAGAAACTATGAACTGAAATTTTCATCCAAATCATGAAAAATGTTAATGTTCCTCTCCTCTCCCATCCCTCATGTGAACATACCCCATTCGTGGTTGGCTCGCTACATTCAGCGTAGTTCTGATGTGCACTGCCCTCGCTCTTGATTAGTTGCCGCAGTGCCACGCATTTATGCCAACAAGCTGGGGAAACAAATGCAAATGTTACACCGAGTCAAAATCAACCATCCCACAATCGTAACAATAGAAAAGATAATAACCAAAATTTAACAGAAGAACTACTGCTTGGCTCCCAGATCCATCTCGATAGCCCTTGATCGGGCTGCTGAGCTTCTCCTAGCCGCCTCAACATCACGTCATTACCAAACATGTAGTGGATGCCTAGTGGGACAAGGATTAAGAAATAACATGAGGTGAAAAATGCGATGGCTGTCAATTCCATAAGACGATCCAAGTAATTTGACAAAACAGATCGAGAGCATCTTGTATAATCTCAAAAAGCAACTAAAAATATGAGAAATGAAGTGATGAAAATCAGCCCCTGCTCTCATTTATGCTCGCTTTTGTAATGGGAGGCAAGGAATGGGGATACCGGGAGAAGAAAGGATCACATGGACGGCAAGCCTCCACCACCGGCAAGTGGGGTTGCTTCACATCCAATCTCCACGGCCGCCCGCCTCCATGGGGTCGAACTCCCATGTTCACAACCGGCTCCCAATCGGCCGCTGCCTCGCCGACCTTGACGACGAAGTAGTCCCTCCCTTCGATCCCATTCGCAACGGAGGCAACACCCATCCCAGCGGACGGGTCCGCAGTGAGATCCCTACTGGATTGTGGTCGCGCCTCCCCAAACCTCACCGCGGGACACATGAGAGGGCGCCGTTGCCATGGTCAGGCTTGGATGGGGAAAGGAGGCGACATAGCAGCAACGGCGCCTTCGACGGGATTGGTGGCGACGGCGGCAGCGAGCGAGCGGGAGGACGGTGGCGGCGAGAGAGTAGGAGGGTGGTGGCGGCAGTCCATCGGCCTCCGTGGCGTGAGAGGAGGATGGGGATGGGGCCGCGATCTGGACGTATGGAGCGGTCGAGAGGAGGAAGCAGCGGCTGGGTTTTTCCATCATGCGGGTTTGGGGAGGTCAAACGAGAGGGTTTTTCGTGCGGGAGGCAGAGCAACAAGGCGGACGTGGGGAGGCGGACGCGGTCGGTTGGCAGGAAAAGGAAAGCTACGCAAAATCACATCAATATAAGAAAATATCCCATCAATACTTGATTGATTGCGATTTATTTTTTATATGGTAACTAATTTGATCATCAATACTTGATTGATTACGATTTATTTTTTATATGGTAACTAATCTGATGGGTTTATGTGGGTGGTGAAGCGAAAAGGAAAACTACGCATTTTTTTAGGCAGTAGAGATGATTGATGATAAGAAAGGGAAAATCACATCAATATAAGGAAATATCCTATCAATACTTGATTGATTGCGATTTATTTTTTATACGGTAACTAATCCGATCATCAATACTTGATTGATTGCGATTTATTTTTTATATGGTAACTAATCTGATGGGTTTATGTGGATGGTGAAGCGAAAAGGAAAGCTACGCATTTTTTAGGCAGCAGAGACGATTGATGATAAAAAAGGGAAATCACATCAATAAGGAAATATCCCATCAATACTTGATTGATTGTGATTTATTTTTTATATGGTGACTAATCTGATCATCAATACTTGATTGATTTCGATTTTTTTTTATGGTAACTAATCTGATGGGTTTATGTGGGTGGTGAAGCGAAAAGACAGGTGGGAGGGAGACGAAATAAAACCCCAGCGAAATAAAACCAACGAAAGTGGTGAGGCGAAATAAAAACCAGCGAAAAATAACCGGCAGACTATTCGTAGATTTTTTTGGTTCGTCTCTCTTGGTGCGACGGGATGTTAGGGCCTGAGTGGGTGGGGGCGGGCGGGGGACTTGGATTGAGGTTTTTTTTGGTTCTATGCGGCTTAGCGTGAGACGGGAGGTTGGGCGTGTGCGGGACTCGATCGCGGGGTTTTCCTTGGTTTTTCGTGGCTGAGAGGGAGGTGGGAGGAAGTACCAAAGAAGTACCAAAAAAGACCGGGTGAGGTGGGACGAAAATAAAACCCGAAACGCGACCTAGCAACTAAGACATTAAGAGTAGAGATAATAACGCCTCGACGTGGCATCCATTTGACAGGGGCGGCCTGATCGAAGCTGGTCTATTAACAGACAACAACAAAGTACGAATTCACTCCAGCAGTCGAGGAGGCTTGATTGCCTTGCTTAGAGCATCTACAGCCGGAAGTTGCAAATATGGTTCTCGAAATGTTCACGGGCGAGTCCGGATGCGTCCACTGGCAGTTTGTGTGGACAGTTGTCATTTTCCTCCATCTACAATCTCAAACCTTAAATTTCCTAACTCTTTTTTATACACAGATGCAAACTACGGCATAAAATTTAGCTGTTCCGACGTCGGTTCATAAAAAAGGGCCGAAGCAGTTTAAATTTTACCTAATTAAACGTAGGAAACTTAAATATAAACATAAGGAAGTGGCCCGAGTTCACAACTCCCTTGCCGGCCGCTTCCCCTTGGGGTCTCGGCGGTTGTCTGCGGCGTACGCATCGGCGGCGGGTGGCTGGTGATCATCCGTCGGGCTGCCGTTGTTGCCGTCGGAGCCGGTGAACAAGGAATAGCCGAGGAAGCCTAGCGCAGCCGCCACCCATTCCCCCTCAGATCTTGCTCCCCCCGCCACCGCCGAAGGATGCCCCCGGTCAAGGCCCGTGATGCTGACGATGGCGGCAGGTCCTCATCCTCCTCGCGTGATTGATGACGGTGGGGCCCCCATCCTTTCTCGTGTTGCAGTATCTCCGGCCAGAGCTTCATGGAGGCCCTGGATGACGTGGTTTGTCCGGCGGAGATGAGCAGCGGCCCCGGATTTCTTCGGCGACCTCAACTGCCGTTGTGGCCACGAGGGCGGCACGGTGGCTATTTCGAGGGGCTCGATGCGGCTCAGCTACTCATCTCTGCATGGTGCAGGTGCTGGCAGCGGCGCCTGCTGAGATCTCTGGCTTGCAGTAAGGAACCAATGGGTGGCGTGGTCCTTGGGTTCTTTTTGCTCTAAGGTGGTGTTCTACCGGTTGCCGACCCTCATGGATCTGGCTGTTCACGAGTTCTAGAAATGCACCACCGGAGATCTTCATTGGGTGCTTGACGCTTGTATATTGCTGGATCGGATGAGATTTGGTCGTGTGCACCCCTATTTCAGCCTGAGTGGCTTCAGGAGGGTGTGATGCGAAGCTTCAATATCTGTTGACATTATGGGACACATCGGTATTTTGATTTCCATGATGAAGACAGTGGCAGAGAACATCATGGTGCCTGAGGTCTGAGGCCTTATAATGGCAGATCGAGTCTTCCTGGCGATGGGGACGTTTCTTGGTGATTTGTGACTCATAGCAGCGGCATCAGCAAGTGGGGTCGGCAGCACAGGCGGAATACAGAGTCTTAGCTTTTAGGGTGAAAACACAAGGTCTGGCCTTAATTGGTTGTGCCTGGAAGTGACCTTGTCGAAGACATTATTTTAAGAGTGCGGATCTTCTCCAGAGTGAAAACCTAAGATCTAGGTGGTGGTTCGTGCTGCTGCTACAAGGAATTGATCACTATAGCAGGATCTTTCCTTTTTTTTAATTCTTTTTTTCTTTTGGTTGCGTGCATCCGTAATGTCTTTATGACATTGCGTTAATTCATAAGCTAGGTGTAATTAGTATCTCCGTGATATTAATATATTATCCTTATTGAAAATAGCCGAGGAATCCCGCCAAGCATCACGCGGCGCAATTCTGCTCTGCCGTGAACCGGGCGGCCCGCTCTGCCACCACCCTTTTCTGTCGCATCCTTTTGGCCAACTCCTCGAGCGCGGGACGAAGAGCCGACGCGTTCTTGCGTTGTCGGCGGCGGGTGTCTGTGTTCGCCGAGGTGTACGCTTACTGGATTGCGAGGCGGAGCACCGCGTTGTCGTCCTCGGTGGCTGGCACTGGCTCCGGAGTATATCTGGATGACCCACAATCATGCCTCGCTCTACCCTATGTTGTCGCCTTCATCGCCTGGCTGTAGGTATGACCCACCGTCTTCGGCTGCCGCTGCCCGTCGATGTAGGCACCAGCACCCAGCGGCTACGCACAGGGGCCGAGGCTGGCTGTGTCGGGCGCCATTGCTCGCGCTACTACCTCGTTGTGGATGGCAGAGAGCGACAGAGGAGCGTCGGGCCACCACGGAGGATGAGGTGCTGACCCACGAGCTTGGGGACGCCCTTGATGGGGACCTCCCACCCCAGTCCATTCGCAAGCACAGGAGTGCAATGCAGAGCGCGATCACCTCCTCATCTGGGTCGCCGGCGGCGAGCCCCACCCAGTTGATCTCGTCGGAGCCGGAGCCGGCCATGGCGGAGGGGGCGGAGGGGATCGAAGGTTGGAAGGGGAGGAGACGAAGGGGAGTGGAAAGGGCAAGGGAAGTGAAGCGAAGTTCGGATTCAACTAGTTTTTGGGTTCCTATGTGCTTTTTTGGGGAGGGTGGTGGGGGAGGCGTGGGCCTTACCAGGCTGGTCCGGCATGATGGCGGTGTCCGGATGCGTTTGGCCTCGGTTTGAGGAGCCCGGTTCGGTGGCCAATTTTCATCAGGCAGGCAGCCCGCTCGTTTGGGACGAAAATGGGGGGAAGGTTTGATTGTAGATCTATTGGATGCCATCCGGCCAACATAGCCAAGCCTGCGGGTGTAGGATCCTACAGTCCCCGGACCGTCGCTGAGACCAGCCCTCACCCGTAGGCCATTCCCTGTTTGGCGCTTCAGCTGCCCGTTATAGGCCATTTTGCTAGCGCGCACCTGAAGCGCACATACCCTCCCGCGAGCTGGGCGGGCCCACATATTTTTTCTTCTGATTTTGAAATCGCAAAAACGAAATAATGAGTGATGGGCTTCAAACCGCAAACCTCCAATTTCAGTAGCAAAGGCAATTATCCAATGAACTAGTAACATGTTTGTGTCTAGTTTGTTTTTCTATTCCTCTTTAACACTAAAATACCTGAGCGGTTTTCTATTATTGGGTTTATTCTCAGTTTGCTTTTGGCCGGTTTTCGTCTATTTTTTTTCATTTGCTTATCTCTTTCTCTTCTCATTTTTCCTTTCCTTTTTTAAAAATTTGTGAACTTTTTCTTAAATCCATGTACTTTTCAAATTCATGAGCTTATTTTGAATCTCATGAAGTTTCTTCAAATTTGTGAACATTTCCTGGTTTTTCTATATTTTTTTACAATTCATGATCTTTTTCCAAAATGGATGGACTTTCTCTTTTTTCATGAATTATTTCAAATTTGGATGAAATTTTGCAAAAATCACTCACTTTTTCAAATTCAATGTTTTTTTTCAAATTCGATGGATTTTTTTTCATATTTGGTGAAAATTTCGAAATTTGATAAAATTTTATTCAAACTTGTGAAGTTATTTCGAAATTTCAAGAACTCCTTTTCAAATTCGTGAAGTTTTCTCAAATTCAAGAACTTTTTTCATTTTGTAGAATCCTTTCAAATTTAGTAACTTTCTTCAAGTTCACATTTTCCAAATGAGCAATTATTTCCGAATCGCTACAGTATGTCAAGACGCAAATGGGCTGGATATGCTACAGTACCTTATCCCTTAGCAAATGGGCTGGCCTAATCTTGGCAGTTCTGTGCGTTTAGGAGCTCCCCCACTGGGTAGCTGGCCTCGGGACCTCCTATACGCCGCATTGTGCGCCAGAAAGTCGGGGCTTCGCATATGCAGTACTCTCACTGGGCCGGCCCGCGCATGAGCTGCGAGCAATGTAAAAAAAAGTAGGAAAAAAGCAAAGCCTAAAAAGAAGGATTTGATCTCGCGATCGCTGTGCTGCAACGATAGGTAGCTAGCCACTGCAGCTTACTTCTATTAGTGCTACAAAGGTAATGCAAATGCTTTAACACTAGACAAATCGCCTGATCGGGTTATTTTCCATTCTTTAGTCATTTCTTGAAAATACTAAATAAACATTTTTTAAATGACGAACGTTTTAACCAAGCATGCATGAGTTTGAAAAAGTGTATTTTTTTGGAATTTTTAAGCAAATTTGTAAAATTGGATTGTTTTTTGAAGATGTGTTCAATTTTTGAAAAACAGGAAATTTTTTTACAAAATGTGAAAATATTTGAATTTGTGAACGAAATTTAAAGTATGAACATTTTTTGAATTTCCGAACAAATCTTGAAAAACAGGAACCTTTTTAAATACCGATCAATTTATGACAATCACGAACAAGTTTGAAAAAAAATGAACAATTTCGACTTTGTGAATAGGAACATTTTATGAATTTGTGAACAAATCCTGAACAACAGGGACATTTTCTAAGAACTCCGAACAATTTTCGAATTTGGGAACAAATTTTCCAAAGCGGGAAAGTTTTTAATTTGTGTACAAATTTGGAGAACAAATTTCGAAGCACAATTTTGAATTTTTTGAAAAAAGTATGAAAGAAAGAAAGAAAATTTGTTGAAAAGAGAAATTAACTTGAAAAGGAAAACTGAAAGAAAACAAAAAAGTAACCAAAAGAAAAGAAATCTGAACCAGAAAGTAGAAGCAGAGAAAACAGAGAGAGTAAAAAAGAAAAAAAAAACCGGTTCAAGAAACTTCTAGATGGTTCCTAAAACCAGTAAGAACTAGCTGGAACACTCTAGAAGGTTTCCAAAACCGGAACCTGTAGACGCTACAGGGTTGACAGTTTGACGCAGCCTGCGTCCAATAGAGAATTCAGCTTGTCTCCCTTTTCCGGTCCCGTTGAGGCGGCAAATAAAGGCCTTGATGCCTGACGCATTTTTCACATTGGCGCCGCAAATAAATCTCCACAGTACATTTTCTCCGCTATCATTCGAATCCGTTTTCTCTCCCTTTTTCTGTCTAATAAAATTCCCAAAATTTATATGCACGTTCTACTCATTTTACATATAAGTTAAAATAAGAAAAAAAATTATGTGTTGACAAAAAATTGTACCAAAATTAAAGGAAGTAAAGAAAAGAAAATTTAAAACAAAAACTAAAAGAATGAAAGGAATAATAGTGGATTAATAGTGGGATAAAGGGGAAAAAGCATACATGTAAAAAAAGAAATAAAAACAATGGAAAAAAGAGACCCCATATTTTGCAACAGACGGCAAATAGAATTAACCATGGGTGAACGCTATCCCTTTTCCTCCCCTATTTACCTGGGGTGATATGTATAGCACGTGGCAGCCCAAATGCCTCACGCACGCGCCCTCTCTCGCGTTGCTCACAAATGCAAGTCTCGCGCCCTTGCTCGCTACATGGGCTTGGCCGATCGCTTAGCTACATGCAACGAGCAATCAATCGTTAACGCGCGGCCAAGAAGCACTGTTTTCTTTCAGCTAGTATTTTTCCTAGTTGTTATTTTATTAGGCCGGTTTGAAATTAAAAAAATGTTTGTGCATTCAAAAGAAGTTTTTAATATTAAAAGAAATTCACGAATTTAAGTTTTTTCATCAATCAAGAAACTATTAATATTTTTTATTTCAGGAATTCAAAATAACTATGAGAATTTAGAAATATTGTTGTATTCAAAAAATGTTTGCAGATTTGAAAATATGTTCATGAGTTCAAATAATGTTCACGCATTCAAAGTCGTTCAGGAATGCAAACAAATTCATGAAATTCAATATAAGTTTGATATATTTTAAAATGTCATGAGTCCAACAAATCTCCACAAATTTGGAAAAAACCGTTCGGAAGTTCGAAAAATAATCATGATTTCAAACATTATCATGAAAATATGTTCACGCATTCAAAAAAATCATAACTAAAAAACTCGTGAATTTGAAAAATGTTCATGAATTCGGAAATGTTCAAGGATTCAAAATAATGATCGAAAACAATATCTTAAAACTTTAATTCATTTTGAAATATATCAACTTCTGAAAATTTTGAACATTTTTTGAAAAAACATGAACAATTTTTGTAGTTCAGTTTTATTTAAATAGTGAACAATTTATGAAAGTTCGAACAAATCTTGATTTGTTTTTGTAATTTTATGTTATTGGGAAAACAGAAAGAAAAGAAAATAATAAAAAAGAGCACATAAAAAAAGTAAAACCAGACGGGAAAACCTGAAAAGCAGAAAAGAAAAAAAATACTTCTAGAAGGGTCCTAAAACTGAGCATGGTGGTTTGCTCGATTAAATTATGGGTCGGCTCATGTAGAAAAAAAGAGATATTTTCAAAAGGTTTCCAAAACCCTTTAGGAACCTACCAGAAGGTTCTAAACAGGTCATCACTGTTGCTGTTGCCGGTTGACAACATGGTACTGTCCTGTAAATCTTCCTCGAGGAGGTTCTACAATATACGTGATGGTCGAGCTTACTGAGAATCAAAATCAATCTGTCATGAATAGAGTCTGATTGAGCTACATTTTCTTGTAGTGATAACTTAGCTTTGTATTTCCGTTTCCTCGTGCTGGTCACTTGTTGTTGAGTCACAAAATGAGGTTGCTTAGGTCGTGTCAATCGAGCCAATCTAGTCTTTTCATATGAGTAGAATGTCAATTAATTTATGGATGTATTATCATTCATGTTGGTCACTTTTTATGGACTCATTCAATCCGGCGATTATGAAGGTCATGTTGATGGCCTCATCGGGTTTCCTGATTGCTATGTGACGAAACTGTCCGCAGTCTCTGTTCATTGTTTGTCTGGAAGGATCACACATCTCAGTTGAGTAACAATATCTCAAGGCTTACTAAACTGAAGTTATACTAGCTATATATCTACCTGGACCAAGTGAAATGTGTGTTACCATTTTCTGATTGCCTCGGCTAGGGATGGCACCCGTAGGGTTTGGGTACCAGTCACCCCATACCCATACCCGTCCCATTTAACCATACCCATCACCCGTACCCATACCCTCTAGTGGGTATTTTTCCCATACCCGTCACCCGACAGGGTAAATGGGTGCTCGCGGGTAAAAATTCCCATGTTTGCATAACATCAGTTTGAGCAACATATCATCATAATTTATAAATAACAAGATATAATTTCAACAATACATACTTATAAGCAATAACACATCATAAACAATAACACATTCTATAAGCATCAACATTCTTTTGTTGTACAACAACACATCCAAACATCAAGACATAGTCATAAATAGTAGCACATATTCATACATTTTATGTTCACAAACTCACACAAAAGTGTAGAGGTAATTTGTTTGTACTTGTTAGATTTTATAAGGGTACATGGGTATGCGCTAATGGGTTATATGATCCCATACCCGTGCCCGCTCTACCCGATGGGTTTGAGATTTCCCTATTTTATATGCCCTTGGGCATTTTTTTGTCCCATACCCTTACCCTAACAGGGTTTTTACCCACCTGGCACATAGGTAATGGGGTTTCTTGATAGCTATGTGACTGAACTGTCCCATACCCTTCCTCCATGTTGTTGTTCTGTGATGCCTTACCCATCTGCACTTACCGGAATAGTCAGGTTTTTTTTAATGCCCCTCTCACAGAGCCAAGGTGAGCCCTGGATGCTTCTTTCTTTCTTCATCCATTTCCCTATTGCTCCTCGCATAGCAAGACGGTGTAGCAGCTTACTGACGCTTGTTTGCTGCCTGTAGGGCGAACCCGTGGCCGTCCTGCGACAACTGCGACTCGTGCACTAAGTCCATCCCGCCGGAGTGCATGCGTTGGAATTACTTAAGCTCGTGGTTTTTATATCGCCGACCTGGTGCAAGAGCCACGTCATGTCCACCGTCGAGCCGCGGCAGCTTCCAGTGCACGGACCACATCAACAACTTCTGTGAGCACTGCTACACACCGGCTGCTCAGAGCTTTGGCTCCCTTTGCGTCTGGATTGATGCGGAGAAGAAATAAGCGTTTGATGCATGTGATCGGTACAATATTCATGCATATCAGACACAAACCCTATGGACTATAATCAATACAATAGGCACTTGATGCACAAGAGCATACTCTATGCTCAAAATCTTCTCAGTTGAACCTTTTTTATATAGTTTGTTAAAAATTATGAACCCTATGTAAGTTCGGTGTTAAAAGTTTCAGTATCATGTTCACACACAAGATAAGTTGTCATGGAATGATTTTTGGAGATGATTTTGCTTGTTTAGGAGCTACAACTTTCCAGTTGACATGTCTGTATATATGTATTATGCAGAAGTGAAACCTCACAGAACGAAAACTCAAACCCACTATGGAAGTAAGGGAATTGAGCATTTCGTCGGCCCTTGTCACTAGATCACTATGCTTGTCTTTTATGCCTCGAGTCTCGAGTTTTTTTTACTTCTTGGGTGGTGCTGAACAATACTGCTTGAACATCACATTTACCCTACAAGATGTTCACCAATTTCTCTGAAATTTATTGCGTGATTTTACTAGGAAAGTCGTGCAAGCTGACGAGCATAATTAGATGCACAAATGGATGTGGAACCCAAGTTGGCTTTTTTAGGGTGAAAGGCAATATTCATTTGAAATGTTTACAGGGATCTTCAAATAATGTCCCAAATCAAATTAAGACAAGCATGACACCCAAGAGCTAGGGTAGACGAAGCTTTAAGCAGCGAATGAGCCGCGACATTGTGGCATCTCTTTTCTTGTTCGAAAGTTACCTCCGCCAAAGAATGCCGGAGACATTCAATCTCCCGAAGGATAGAAGCATAACGGCAGGGCGAAGGTCTCTTGATGTTTGAAATAACATCTGTCCTATCAGATGACACATGAATAGCAGCAAGGTTCATGTGAAGGGTCAACAATATAGGTGGTAGTTCTGAAACACATAGGGTTCTCATCAAGTGGGCTATGTTGTGCTTATGAGTGATTGTGGCTTCCAATTGGTGGCTTGATGGAAGTGTGAGGACTGCGATGATAGTAAACCCATCATCGGTCACTACTAGGGGAAACTTTATACACAGAAATTTAGCAGCAGCGCGGATCAAAAAAGGGCTCTAGTGCTAGATAGCAGTAGCGGGTGAGGAAAAACCGCGCTGCAGATAAAATCATAGCAGTAGCGCGTGCGGTCATAAAAGCACTAGTACTAATATTCCCATAGCAGTAGCGGGCTTGGTAGAAGCGCGCTACCGCTAGTGCATAAGTAGTAGCGCGTTTCCTACGAAGAGCGCTGCTGCTAATGAAAATAAAATAAAATGAAAAACAAATAAAAAAGGAAATGAAAATGAAAGAAATAGAAAAAGGAGAAAGGGAAAAATAAAATGTAAAGAAAAATAAATGAAAAAGCGAAAAAAAGGAGAAAGGCATAGCAGTAGCGTGTGTTTGTAAGAGGCGCTATAGCTAACGTAGCTGCAGCGCGTTTCCTAGACCCCCGCTATAGAAACAGAAAACGAAATAAAAAATGGAAGAAAATTACATAGCTATAGCAGTAGCGCGTTTTGTAAAAACCGCTATAGCTACCTTAGCTATAAGCGCTGCTTTTACAAACGCGCTACCGCTAAGTTTGACTTAACCAAAAAACCATTTCCCCCCGGCCACCACTTCTCCCCCAAATCCCACGACCCACCCCAACGCCATCTCCCCGATTCACCGTCGCCCCACTTCGCCGCCGTCTCTTGCCGACGTCGACGCCCCCGGAGCCACCAGAGTCGCGTGCCGTCGACGCCACGGAGCCGCGCGGCCTCATCAACGCCAACGGAGCCGCCGTCGACCCCACCGGATCCTCCCTCACCACAACTGCCTCCATCGCCGTCACTGGAGACGCCCCTGCCTCCCTCGCCACCAATGCCTCCCTCGCCACCACCGGAGCTATCCTCTGTAAGCCCCCAGCCCTCCTCTCTCTCTCTCATGCATATGTTAACTTGTTTAATTAGGTTAATTATCTAGGGTAGTGCAAAAATTTAGTTAGGGCTTTGACAGAGAATTAGTTAGGTTAACTTGTTTAATTAGGTTAATTATCTAGGTTAGTGCAAAAATTTAGTTCGGGCTTTGACAGAGAACTAGTTAGGTTAACTAGTTTAATTATGTTAATTATCTAGGTTAGTGCAAAAATTTATTTAGGGCTTTGACAGAGAACTAGCTACGTGAACTAGTTTAATTAGGTTAATTATCTAGGTAAACTAGATTAACTAACAAGGTTAAGGTAGGTTCTTTAGATTAACAAGCTAGGTTAAGTACGTTGGCTAGGTTAGAGCAAAATTTTATTTTAGAGCATTAGGTCAGAAGGGTTAGAGAAATTGAGTTCCTTTGCCATTTAATTGGGTTCGGTCCTAGGCAGAAAAGGGTTAGAGAAAATAATGTGTGTGTGAGAGAGAGGAATAGCTAGATCAACATAATTTGGGTTCTGTCCTAGGCAGAGAAGTGTTTAGTGAGGTCATTTTGCAAAGGTTTTTGATTTTTGAAAAGACCACTATTTTTCAAGGAAAAGAATTTAGGCAAGTTTTATTTTAAAGATGATCCCTTCCTAGACTTTTATTGTTGATTATATCTTTTCATCGAAGTGGTCATGTTATATCTTTTAATTGAAGTGGTTCGAATGTGCCCAAGTGGCTTTGTTGTTTCCAGGGAATGAAGCCGAGTGGTCTATGTTTTGTCGGAATGTTGATTCATTTTCGTTCCGGTAAATTTCAGGTTCTCGATTTGTCCACTTTTTAGCAAAAGTCATGCCGAAATTTTCCGTAAATTTCGGCATGACTTGTGCTACAAACTAGGACATATCGAGTGCCCGGGATTTGCCGCACCGGGAAGGAGTCAACATTCCTGCATGTCATTATTCATTTTATTAGGTCTAGAATTAATTACTAGATTTAATCGTAGGAAACATGGCTAGCAACGATGAAGGACAGGGTTCTGGTGACTGCGACAACGTCTACCGGGCGGCAGAAGAATTTTTGAGGGACACCGACGATCAAGAGTTAATGTTGGTGGGTCCACCTGTCACATCGGAGATTGAGACTGACATCGAGACCGGCGCCAGATCGAGACCGGCATCGAGACCGGCGCTGAGACTGAGACCGGTGCCGAGACTAGCGGAGCCGGTATAGAACCGAAAGCAAAGAGGCAACGGATTCCTAACAAGCTCAGGACTACTAGACTGGTGGTCACGGAGGTGGACGACGGCAATTTTGAGCCAACCGCGCCCGAGGAAGCGTGCGCGTGCTACGACAATCAAGTAGGCTGCATCATACGATGCGAAACTAAAGAAGATAGATAATATGAGGCCCTCCCTCCTAAAGAAGCTGCACTAGATATTCTTGTTCCCGGGCCGGAATGAAAAGGATTATAAAGATCCAGATAAAGACCCGACAATGAAGAAGATAAACAAACACGCCATGACCAAGTTTAGCGACGCATTGGCCGCCTGGAAATCAAGGGTGAAATATCGGATCATCATTAAAAAGGAACCCTACTCCGAGATTGTAAAGGATAATCCGACAATCACGGAAGAGCACTTTCAAATATTCAAGGCGGCTTGCGAGGCCGAAGCTGCCAAAAAAAAGTCGCAGTACATGAAGGGGCTTGAACAGAGGAACATTGGGAGCCACCACCTCGGAAGCCGTGGTTACGGCGGGAAGAGGTCCAAGTGGGACAAGGAGGAGGCGGAAGCCGCGAGTCTGGGCATCCCAGACCCCTTGGCGGAGTTCACCGTCCCGCAGGAGCGTGACGTCCTCAGGGCCCGGCACAATTGAGACCCAGTGAAGAAGGTTTTCGCGACGAACGGGGTCACGACGGAGTTCATGAGACTACTGGTAATTTTAGTTTCTGATCAATTTGACTGCACGTTAGTCATATTTGTAAATGATCCTTGTGCATTTTGCAGAGAGAGAGAGCAGCACAGGATTGCGGCCGAAAGCGACTCGCTGTCTGAGGTGTTGGCGAGGCCCAAGTGGGACACTCCATTCAACCGGGCGTTGAACATATTGAAAGGACTCCCGATGGAGACTCGACCGTCAGAGTGGGCGCATGCACGGTGTCGGAGACGGCGCCACGTGGAAGAGGTACTACCGTGAGACCACGGAGGAGAGAAAGGAAAGACAGAGGTTAACTAAAGAAAACATCGACATGAAGGTTGAGATTGCGGTTGAGAAGAAATCATCTAAGACAGTCGCAACAGCGGTAGCTGCCGCAAAACAGGTGGTTGTAGATATGTGTACTACCTTGGTTCCGGCCGTTTTCAATTGGACCAGGCAAAATCTAGGAACAAGTGCAGCGGACTTTCCCCTTGCTGACTTCTTGGGGAGCAGCTCGACTAGCGTTGCACCAGCACCTACAGCTGCACCTGCTCCCGCACCGGCTCCCGCACTGGCTCCTGCACCTGCTCCCGCACTGGCTCCCGCATCAGCTCTGGTACTGGCTCTGACACCAGACGTGCTCGGCGGTGCATCGACTTTGGCTGAGCTCAACGCCCTCACGGTATCTGTCACACCGGCCCTCTTCAATAAATGTATAATCTCCCGTTTTCGTTGCCTTTCAGACGTCTCACGTCGCAGACTTCTCTTTGCAGGCCAATGAAACCCCGTGCACCTTATTGTACACCATCGGCGACTAGAAGGTGGATGGGGGGAAGGCGACGATAATGGAGCCAAAGGAACCATTGTTCCACAGCCGGCCGATCCCCCCGGACGTCTTCAAGGTTTCCGTGGCCAGTGTCAAACCGGGCCACGAGAATTTGGCTCCTCTGGTACTAGTGGGGGATGACGACGAGACCCCGCGGCAGCTTGGTGATTATTGCAATGGGTGGGTCCTGTTGTGGCCAAAGAGTCTGCTTCGTCTGGAGGCGCCCGGGAGCACACCCACGAGCACGCACTTATGTACGAACATCAACACCTCACCTACTCGGTTAGCGTCGGCTGTCGTACTGGGTGATAGCGGGGGGGGGGGGGGGGGGGTGAGGGAGAGGCTCCATTAGTCGTTGGTGACGTCTCCATAGATGAGGATGAGGATGACGATGACACTCAACAATATGTCAATACTGGAGCCTACTTAGGGTTTGAGCGTCATGAGTCGGTGCCTGAATTGCCGCCTCCAGAGTCTCAATGTATTATGGACAACCTTCCGGTACCAAAGAAGTCTAGGAAGAGACCGAGGAAAGGCAAAAAAACATGATTCTATGATCCAGCCGCCTCAGCAGCCTTGGGTTCAAGACCGTGTAGATATCCCCGGTGCGGCAAAATGGCATATCGCCGGTGAACCAATCCTACCTGAAGCAGCGATAGGGGCCAGATTCGGCGATGTAAGGAGACTTCATGACGATGTGCTGCGGAGAGAGAAAGGCCTCATCGCCTTGAAAAATCGAGGATACCCACTCTATGTGGTTAACATGCCGCAACAATTGTCGTACATCGACACATTCCCCGCGGACAAGTTCTTCCTTCGATCCGATTACATCTTCGACATGTATCACTGGAAGAAGATGGATTTTACGTTTGTCCGCCTTTATGCCTTGCACATGAACTACCTCATCGGGGTTGAGCAGATACCTTTTATCTGTGTCGCTGACCCGTACTTCATGCACGAGAGCTTCTTGGCAGTCTGCGCAAAGCACTGTGAATTCGCGAGGGACTACCTCGTCAATTTTAGGCTCGCCAATAAGCAGAAGGAGGCGATTCTCGTGCCTTATCATCCCTTATAAGTCATCCGCGCGGATATCCTTCCTTCAATTTCAATCATTCATTTGCACGGTGGAGGCTAATTAATTTTAGGTGTACTTATTTTGCGCAGCGGCGGGCGCGCCGTCCTCATCATCCTCTACCCCCGATACTCCCATGCTCTTTACTTGGAATCGTTGAAGAACATTACCAAAAAGGATTTCACCCACATCAAGTCTGTTCTCGACAGTGCTATCTTTTACTACGGCAAAGTGGGTGGAGAGGCCAACGACAAGAAGACAAGGCACGACAGGCCCGCCTTCAGCCATAAGACCGACTTCTGCTGCATCCAGCAACCGAGTGATTCCCTTAATGATGGATTCTATGTCCTAGACCACATGCTGGAGTACAGACGAGATCACCAGAAACTTCGCATGTCACATAAATTCGGCGATGCCCATATTCTGCAATGGGCAAAGCACATAGGAGATATCGAGGATCATCGACTTCGAGCTGAGTTCTATCACATCCAGCGCGAACTTGCCCAAATCATCATGACGGAGGTCCTCGAAAAAAACATGGATATTCTACGGAGAAGGAGAAATGTCGCGGGAAGACGTCCGAACACGCGTAGCCTCTCAGCGTCTCGACATGAAGCCTTTCACTAAGCTCGGAGACTTTCTCCCTGACATGGATGGATGGGACGACATGTTGGAGTGATTGTCGATATATGACAATGTGTGTCCGTTTAGTCCATACTTTTTGTATGACAAAACTTTGAGTTATGCACAGCGAAACTTTATTTGTGATGTAATTAAATCGTCCTCCTCCTCGACTAGCGAAGATCACTCTAGTTAGGGCATTTTGGGTACGATGAACTTTGTTATTTATGCTTATGATATGTTGCTTCTATTTTTGCCAAGTCTGTCTCTTTCTATTGCTCAACTATATATGTTGCATATCATCGACTCATGTGACGATGCAGGTGCATAGATCATCGATAGCGAAGAAGTGGTATGCCAGGAGTATACGACGAGTGGCCGGAGTGTCAGGCCCAGGTGTACCGGTTTCCGGTTTCCGAGCGACAGTCAGTAGTTAGTTTAGGTTCTCGCTAATGCGAGAGAGGGATACGAACTCATGTACTTCATAGTTCCGCTCTCACTCATAGTGTAGCTCTTCTAGCGTATATCATTGTTTAGATGGATGACGATGTAGTTGCAAGTAATCGAGACTTGCATCGCTATTTTCGAGATGATGACGAGAGACCACTTTGTGTTGGATGATGATTATGATGATGACATGATTTGATGAGACTATTTGTATGTATATGCTATGATTACATTTGTATGTGTATGATATGCTAAATATTATTGTATAAAGCCTATTCAAATACAAAAAAAATATGCATAAAAACAGAAACTAATAAAACTAGCAGTAGCGAGGGGAACAAAGTTAGCAATAGCGCTCCCTTACCAGTAGCGCTAAATTCTAAAAAGCGCTGCAGATATTAGCAGCAACGATCTTACCTAAAGCGCGCTACTGCTAACCATGTATAGCAGTAGCGTGGGACGACAGGCGCTACTGCTACACGTTAGCTGTAGCGCCTTATCAGTAGCGCGACATCCCGCGCTACTGATAGGCAAAATACCCGCGCTACTGCTAGGGTTTTCCCTAGTAGTGGGTACTCATTGCGCCAACACCCGCATCTTTCAACACTTGGTGGAGGCTGAATGAGTTCACATGGTTTTATGCGATGCTACGCAACATATTGAAAATCTAGTTACAAGTTGACAAGTGGGTACAGAAGGCACAAATTGTCTACATAGCGGCAGCACATTATCTTGATTCAGAACTAAAAATTAACCAACTTCCAAAGTAACACACGGTAGGTATATGTGAAGTGCAAGGTTCTAATGTACGTAGATCGCTAAGGATAAACATGATCCTAAACTTCCCCATCCCAGAGCTCCTCGAGGGTCTTGTAGACGCTTTGTGGATTAATGGTGAAGTCACCTCTGAACAGCCTTACCTGAAGGCCACAAAGTAAGGTAATCAGATGCACTCAGTCTGCACTATGAAAGTTAAATAATAACAAGATGCACTGATTTGAAGGAAAAGAAGAAAAATGAAAAAGAAATCCTTTGAGCTTTATCTTAAAGAATGAAAAAAGGACAACACAATTGGTAATTCAAGGGGTCAAGAGGATTTTCTATTAACATGCGTGAACAAGGTAAAAACGACCTTTGTAGAGACTCGATTATACGAAATTACCATACTGCAACAAAGAATATATAGACTCTACAGAGTATTTACAAATGGATATGTCTGTCGGTTGTCAGATGCGCTATGGATTTTTCACATGGTGATATTCCAACATACCATCTCATCTTATAAAGATGCATTATTGTAGTAGAAAATAACATTGCAATTTTGTCCTCATTTAAGTATTATAAAGAATATCAACAAACCTGCTTAATCTTGGTTAACATGGCAAGCAAGTCATCTGGAATAGACCAATCATAAACATCAAGATTTTGCTTTATCCTTTCCTCATTCAGGCTCTTCGGTAGTACACTATGACCCATTTGAATGTTCCAGCGCAGGGCCACCTGTGCAGGAGTTTTCCCAAGTTTATTTGCTATTGAGGTGATGACTGGTTCTTGAAGGACATTACTTTTCATCCAAGGTGTACCAGGTGAACCTAGTGGCGAGTATGCCTACAAAATACATGTACATAATCAGCAATATTAGAACATAGATTTGCAAAACATAAGCAAGCTACCCCCCATGTGCATGGCAGACTTACAGAAAGATGAATACCGGATGACTGACAAAAGCTGTGGAGCTTAGTTTGTTGCCAACCCGGATGACATTCCACCTGATTAATAGCTGGATGTACACGAGCTCCAACAAGCAAGTCACCCAGTTTCTTTGTTGAGAAGTTACTCACACCTATTGCACGAGCTTTCCCAGTATCATATAACTTTTCCATTGCTCCCCAAGTAGCAGGGATGTCAGGTCGTACAAAGTTTTCAGGGTTGCTTGCATCGGTGCCCTTCTTGAGCCTAAATGGCCAATGGATCTACAAAATTGCATACTGGTAAAAACTCAATTTTGAATTATTCATGAAAACATTGCTATATAGCTCCAACATGTAAACACTAATCCACCTCGAAGGAAAATACAATTCAACTAAAATGTAATGGTAAAATTCTTCAAATATATAATATATTTTTCACAAATATATTCAAGATGCAACCTCAAGACAATATACCAACTCATACCAAAATATGAAAAAAAAAAGAAAATCATATGAAGAAACATGCATGGGTGTTAAGTGGTGTGTACTTGAAATTATTTTAGTTGGATGTGGATTTGTGACTAGATCACAGAAAAGAAGCCGCGTGCATGTAAACAACACAATTACTAAGCGGTGGACTGGCCACTTAATAGAGGATCGTGTTTCTACACCTTAAACAATACAATTACTAAGTAGGCAATTACTAAGTAGTGGACTGGCCACTTAAGGCTGCCTGCAATGGGGAGTATGATCTACTACTATGATGCATATAATACTAGTGTATGATATTACTAACGCATAATCATAAGTTAGTATCTTAGATTGCTTCATGTATTCTCATGCATGACACGATGTGGTATTAAATTTAATATGATACGGTATCATGATATGATACCAAATTCTCAATTACCTTATTTAATTGTGCGCCACCTCCTAAAACAATACCTAGTTTTTTTTTGAAAATAAGAAAATGCCTAGTTGGCATGATACCGCTTATGATACTCCCTTTATAGGCAGTCTAATAGAGGATCGTGTTTGCACACATTAAACACATATTTATTTGTCGATGATAACCTCGAGAAATCTTGAGTTTAGTGTAGTCCAGATCACAATACCACTATTTTCTGACGTGTCTTATTCAAAATGATAAAAATTGCTCCCTAAAAATAAAATAAAAGGAGCATGCAAAAATATAGTAGAAATCACCGTATTGAGTACACAAAGTGAGATAGTACAACACAACGGCAAGATTGGAGCAACTGGATAGCGGAACATGATTATGAAATGGAAGATGCTTACAAGGTAAAGATCCAAGTACGAAAGCTGCAAGTCATTCAGACTTCTGTCAAGCGATTCCAGCACATCTTCTGGAGCGTGATGATCATGCCTAAAATCACCGATCAAATACTCGGTGAACTTAAACTGCAGAGAGATCCATGCAGGTGAATTGAACAGATCAGTCCCAATGCTCTGAGCTTACCATAGTTTAGAGGTGATAAATAAATCTCCCCGCTTAACCACACCCTCTTCGAATAGCTTCTGTAGTGCCAGACCAACCTGAATAATCCGAAAGCGAATGTTATGCTTTCCTTAATCCAACAATTTATACTTAGTTTGAGTGGAAACAATATTGCTAACAAGGATATACTCCATCTACAAATGTAAGACTTTTTATTGAAAAATGCCCTTCATCCAAAAAGGAGTAAGTGATCGCCTACCTCCTTTTCGTTGCGGTAAGCCCTAGCACAATCGATATGTCGATAGCCTGCCTGCACAATTCGAAAACAATCTCAAATCCACGTCTCTTCTGTAGAAATATATACGGGTCACCAATAAATTCAGAAACCGGGATTACACAAAGGTGAGAAACCGAGATTAGACAAAGGAAAGAAATTAGCTGAAGAAACCAAATCACACGAGGCTGTGCGAACCTTGACGGCAGCGTAAACGGAGTGGCCGACCTCGTCCGGCTTGGACTGCCAGGTGCCGTACCCCACCGAGGGGATCTCAGCGCCGGTGTTGAGCATGAAGTGCCTCGCCATTACCACTGCCCAACGAGCTGACAAACTGATGCACAACGGCTGATCTGCTGCACTTGCAGCACCACACGAGATTGGAGAGGAAGGGGAGTGCACAGTTAGGGTGTGGTTGTTGGTATTTAGCACGGTACAGCTGTACAAAGCTAATCCAAGAGAAAATCTAATTTATTAAGAATAAAGCTAATCTAAACCTGGTGGCGTTTGTGCACGGCAGCATGGTACAGATACGATAAATTATCCAGTGGCTACCTGCTTTAATCGGTCCGCCGGGTCATCATCCCCTGGATGGATTTGATCGGCCGGCATCTCCCCCTCCGTCATGGAAGAAACCAGTGGAGAAACCTTTGTGTCGATATCATAGCGTACCTAGTCCTATAATTAATGTTTTTTTTATGTCTACATTTTTTTCATGGCACTCTTGAGAGCTTAGCATTGGTCTTGGCACTGAGGCAATATTTTTGTTATTCGCTTAATATTCCACACGAACGTTCAGTCTGGAACACAACAGCACAGCCATGTTATGAGCCGTAGGATCGGCGTCGCGACCACATGTGCATCTACATGGCTTACGTGTATGCACTACGCACCCACAACCCTGTTTTCTCGGTTTAGGTTGCTCCTATTTCGGATGTAGCAAATCCATCAAGGACAGATTCGCCGGAGACACGCCTCCACACACCCACCGATAATGCTAGACACGCCATTAGAACAGGGTTAGGCTAGGAGAACCTTATTCCATCCTCAGGAAGCCGCCGCCGTCTCGTCTTTCTGAGCAGACCACAAACCCTAATAAAACATAAAGAAACAACTGAAAACAGAGCCCTTCCCGCCAGGAAGAGCCGAGATCCATCATGCCGCCATGGCCCTAAGGCAACCGGAGACGAGGCGGCGAAGACGGCGCCAAGTGGAGGCAGGAGAACCCTAGGCTTTCATTGGGGAGGAGGCAGCCCGCTTCGTATCTCTTTGTCCTCTGGAGTCTCCTCCCACGTCTGGCCGATTGCTACCCTTAGAGGGCCTAAAGTTTGATGTACATACTTACTACATATAGCCCGCAAAAAACAATAGTCCTTAGTATACAATTTTGAAAATTGGAACCGAGACACATATACTAGGTAAGCTTCATAACACCTAACAATTGTTTCTATTTCCACCAGTGGCTACTTCTAAGTCAGTTTGCCTTAAGTCAAGACAATCTCAACGCCTCGAACCCTACACAACTATTCTGGCGAGCTGCTCTCGGATAGCTCAAAAGGTTTGGGAAGGGCCATCAAAGTTGCCCATAATTTTGCTTGATATATGCTTATATGACATAAACTCTCATAACGTCTGCACCTATTGATCCACCTAATGTCATGATGGTCTACCCTAAAAGACAATACTACTTAGCTAACACTAGCTAACAATAAACTGAACTTTGTTCTATGCCCGGAACAATCAGACACTTTGCAACGTTGATTCCTGCACTTGGCAACGGTGTGGACGATGCACCCGTGAAACAGATGGTTGCATATTCAGCTCTACCAAGCGAAACCGGTGTACCCGATGCACCCTCTCATTATCTAGCGTCAGCTTGTCACACTCAGAGTTTCAAAAAATAAAAAGGAAGCATCTCACACTCACAAATGCTCCTATAAGTACTGTCTGATCTCCTATCCTGGCTTCACATCCTGCAAACACAGACCACAAGTTGAGTACATCCTCCTTGAAACTATGGGAAGAGGGGAGCTCGCAGGTGTAGGAAGAGGATCGAGGTCGTCGTGGCCGGAGGCGGTGGGGCTGCCGGTGGCCACCGCGGCACTCCTGATCAGCAGGGACAGGCCAGATGTCGCGGTCGCGCTAATCATGGAAAGGGAACCCAACAGGCAGCCAGGGCGCCCTGACCCTAGGCGTGTCATCCTCATCTCAAATGCAGCTGGCATCGTCGTCAAGACCCCCGTCGTCGGCTAGCTTAAAACGCCCCGGCGTGTAGTGCAACTCCAATATAAACCGATGTTGCACATGTATCCCAGTATTCCCAATCACTACGGCTTATACTATATAATAAATCTGTGACGATGTACTGCTCAGTCGGATTATTGATAATCTATAGCTCGTGTACTTTGAATATTCTTCGGGAATAAGAAAAGCATTTGGTCGATGCTCTTTGAGAAACATTGTGATATATGAATGGTCGCCTTCTCCACAAAATGAAATAAAATATGAATGATCACCTCAGGTTGTCTGAAATGGGGTGACTTTAAGGTATAACGGTGTAACCCTACCACGGTCACCATTCTCTAGGATGGGTCCAGAAATTTTCCCAGACGGCAATCATAAGGCACCTCCAACGGGCCTATGCATTTCGTTCGCCCGTGTTTGCTTCTATCCACGCAGACAAAAACCACAGCTCGGGCGCTGACTATGTAAATGGATTGATGTCTGTTTTGCTGTCTACCGTGACATATTTTTAGTTCAAATTTGGACTGGATCTGCGTCCGCGTGGACATGTCGTGAAGGCCCGCGTTGTCCACCCATGGCTCGCCCACTAGTGGCACATCAATCTCCAGTCCATTTTCTCTCCCAAATCCCGTGCCCACACTAGAAAAATTCCATGGCTAACGCACCCACCCTGCCATGAACGTCCCCGATGTGGCATTGGTGAAGCCGAACAAAGAGCGCACTCCATGGGAATGCTGGACTTTGAGCAATTTGGGCCAACGTATACACATGCTCTTAGAGCAACACTAACAGAGTCGGCATAATGGGCCAACCATCTCTTATTTACTAATTTGAGGCACCTTCTAATTAGAGCTACTGTCAAAGATCCTCTCGGCATGGAATGACGAAACCTTTGGGAGTGTTAGAAAGGAAATCAAGAAGGCAAAAGCGGAGCTAGAAAGGCTCCGAAGTGTTCTGTCCAGGACTTCTCCAAATCACCTTGAGCTGAAGCTGAATGAACGACTGGTCGAGCTTTATCATAGGGAGGAGATTATGTGGAGACAACAAGGCTGAGATGAAACAACTCGTGACACTTTGTACACGACGGAAGGTGTGCGGGGGATGGATGATGTGCTACAGCATGTGCCTTGGAAAGTAACACCAGAGATGAATGCTTCACTTTGTGCCCCTTACACAAATGAGGAGGTGAAGCAGGCCCTGTTTCAGATGTTTCCCACGAAGGCACCAGGCCCAGATGGTTTCCCCGCACACTTCTATCAGCGTCACTGGGATATTTGTGGGGATGAGATCACTGATGTGGTGCTTCGGATTATCCGTGAAGAGGAGAGTGCAGAAAGTATTAATGATACGGTACTGGTGTTGATACCCAAGGTACAAAACCCCACTCTTCTTACCTAGTTTTGGCCCATTAGCCTGTGCAATGTGATTTATAAAATTGCTTCTAAAGTGGTAGCGAATAGATTAAAGTTGATTTTGCCAGATATTATCTCAAAGGAGCAATCAGCCTTTGTCCCCGGGAGGTTAATCACGGATAATATCATATATGCTTATGAATGTTTGCACTTTATGAAGAGAAACAGATCTAAGACAAAAAACTTTTGTGCACTCAAGCTTGACATGATGAAGGCATATGACAGATTAGAATGGCCTTACCTAAAGGCAATTATGGGTAAGCTTGGTTTTGCACCAGAATGGATCCATACAGTTATGAGCATGATCACTTCTGTTTTGTTCTCGGTTTTGTTTAATGGAGAGAGATTGGAGAGTTTCTCACCATCCAGAGGTATCAGGCAGGGAGATCCTATTTCCTCTTACTTATTCTTGATTGCAGCGAAGGGCCTTTCGTGCCTTTTAAAACACAGTTCTCAGTCATTAGTGCTCGGTGGCATAAAGGTGGCACCCATGGCTCCGGCGGTGAATCACCTTTTGTTTGCAGATGACAGCCTGCTGCTTTTCAAGTCTAGTGTCCAGGGGGCAAATGAGGTTTCAAACCTACTTGATGCATACTGCTTGGCTTCAGGTCAAAGGGTAAACTATGATAAATCTTCCATCTTCTTCAGTAAGGGATGCCCGGAGACCCTTAGAGTGGAGATAAAGGATATACTCGATGTGCAGAATGAATCTCTGAGTGAAAAGTATTTGGGTCTGCCGACCGATGTGGGACAGTCCAAAAATGGCACCTTCAAGTATTTACGAGACAGAGTTTGGGAAAGGATAAAGGGATGGATGGAGAAACTTTTATCTACTGCAGGAAATGAGGTTCTAATAAAATCTATGGCTCAAGCTATACTAGTTTTTTCGATGTCATGTTTCAGATTACCTCGAGGCCTTTGTGAAAGTATTACTTCACTTGTCCATCAGTTTTGGTGGGGGAGCAAGAGAGGCAAGAGAAAACCATGTTGGGTAGCTTGGGATTTGATGACTCGACCGAAAAGTTTGGGAGGACTTGGTTTTCGGGACATAGAGATCTTCAACTTGGAACTTTTGTCTCAGCAAGTATGTAGGTTAATGAATGATCCCTCCTCTCTTAGTGCACAAATCCTTAAAGCAGCATATTTCCCACAAAGTTCTGTTCTAGAAGCTCAACTAGGACCACATCCTTCTCGGTTGTGGTGAACTATACTAGATGGGAGAGATACTATCACCCAAGGAGCGATCCAACGAATTGGAGACGGAACAACCACACACATATGGCAACACAGTTGGATCCCACGAAACGGAATGATGAAGCCGATTGCCTCTTTAGTTGATGATCCACCGGAACTGTTTTCAGAGTTGATCAACCACACTAGGGCTGAGTGGCGAGAGGACTTGGTCAGACAGGTTTTCATACCTATTGACGCGGAGGCTATTTTACAGATACCGTTATGTACGCGGCATGTGGAAGATTTTTGGGCATGGAATGATGATCCAAGGGGACGTTTCTCTGTACGGTCAGCTTATAAGATGATTGTCAAGGTCAAGATTGGGCGTGAGGCATGGCTGGAGGACAGGGAGGATCCTTCTAACTCTGAGGATGAGATGAGGTGATGGAACTCGCTCTAGAAGACACAGTGCCACCGAAGCTGTGTTTTTTCACTTGGCGATTGTCGCAACACTCGCTCCCCACGAGCGATGTTCTAAACCATCGTCACATGGCTACTACGAGTGCTTGCCCACTCTATGGAGGGCAGGACAGCTGGCGACATTCCTTGCTGGACTGTAATGTGTCTCGGTGCGTGTGGGCATTTTCAGAGACCGAGCTGGTCGAGCACATGTTGGCAACATCGGAACCAGATGCAAGGTTATGGCTCTTTGCTATGAGTGAGTCACTTCCAACGGAGCAATTTACGTTGATGATTGTTACTTTGTCGGATATCTGGAGTGCATGGCGGAAAGCTATACATGAAGAGATCTTTCAGACTCCATTTGCCACTGACAACTTCATCAAATCTTACTTGTCAGACATAGAGTTCTTGAAGAAGAAGGAGAACACACATGTGATTGCAGCACCGCGACCAAGTGGGTGGATTCCGCCACCCACAGACCACTTCAAGCTCAATGTGGACGTTGCTGTGTCCTGCTCGGGCATGTTTGGTGCAGTTGGTGTGGTTTGTAGGGATGCGAGGGGTTTGTTCATGGGAGCTTCGGCCCTCGTTCTCAGGGGACTTCGCAACCCCCAGGTGCTTGAAGCACTAGCTGTACGGGAGGCATTGGCACTTTCATAAAATCTCTACATCAACCATATATTGGTATCGAATTGTAAGGTGGTGGTAGATGCAATCAGGCAAGGATGCTTAGCAGACTTTGGTGCCATTGTCCAAGAGATCAAGGCTAGAGCAACTACCTTTATTTCATGTTCGTTTAGTCATGAGTATAGGACCTCCAATATGGAGGCCGATAATCTCGCGAAGCATGATTTATCTTTGTGAGACATGGAGGCCAGCCCGGCGATCTTCTCTTTGTACCCATGAACATTCTGATTCAGTAATAAAGCTTTGTGAGATTCTTAAAAAAATAATTTAATCCACATCATCAAAATTGATTAGACCGTTGGATTGTAAAATATACGTCTAAGATAAAAGATAAACTTGCGTACCAGATGGTCCCATCACAATAAAAATTGCACCTAACACGTCCAATGTTGTGAAATAAAGCAAGAGAAAAGACATCCATCCGTTCCTAACAAAAATAGCCTTATTTCATAACAACTGCACCGAATAAAAAAGGAAAAAAATCTGGTTGATGACCAGCGAAACTCTAGGAATAAAATCTTCTGGCAATTAAAAAAGGTAAAAAAATCTCTCTCTCAAAAAAGAAAAAGAAAAAACAACTCGGATCCTCTACATGGTCGCACGTTTCAAGGCTTCTCATTAATTCACATCATCAAAATTAATTACGCACTGAATTACAAAATTTATTTCCAATAATAGAGAACTTGCTTAACCCAACTGATTCCGCCCAATAAATAGGATTGACACGTTCAACATTGTGAAACAAAAAAACTTTCCATTCGCTTCTTAAAAAAAGAGGCTCCTTCCATAACAACTATGCCGATAAAAAGGAAAAAAAAGAGGCTCCTTCCATAACGACTCTGCCAGCGTCACTTGTGGGACGTGGATGTAGTGTTCGACACCAACGGCCGCATGTATCTCGCACCGACGATACTTGCTATTTAGGGTTCCATCGACGTCGAGGAACCCCCTAACCCGCTCGTCCCGGGCGCCCTCTGGTATGGCGACGCACGGTCGACGGGTCAACACTCGGACTGGGGGATTCTCGGCTTGGGCGACGGCGTCGTGACCGGCGGGACCCACTGGCTCCACCATCTATCCCCTCCGCGACCGGTGATCCACGACCCTCTTCCTTTTTTCCTTTTTCCTCTTCTTCTACTTATTCTTTTTTTAACTTTCTTCTTCTTCTAATTATCTAAACCTAAACATATTAATAACACCTAAATCTAGACAGCAAAGAACAATAGAAAAAAACAAAAAAATCTCACCTTGGCTCCGGTGGTGGTTAACGAGGCGCCGGGCGGCCTGAGCAGCGGGGCGGGCGGCGTGGCGGGCGCGCCGAGGCGGTGGTGCGGGTGTGGTGAGGGTAGAGAGAGAGAGGGGGGTAGGGCGTGGGCACTCTTTGTCGTTTGCTAGTAGACGACAAAGGGCCTAGCTAATGGACGTTAGGTTGGCCACTTTCTTTGCCGTCTGCTAACGAACGGCAAAGAAAGTTTTTGTTAGGTGGTTCTCGCTAGTGAGCCACCCTTCCTGTTTGCCGTCTGCTAGCAGACGGCAAAGCTTCTATGTCGTCCGCTAGCAGACGGCAAAGAGTTGGCTGACGACAAACGTGATATTTGCCGTCAGCTCTTTCTTTATAGTCAGTTTTCTGGAAGCTGATCGCAAATACCTTCTTTGCCGTCAGCTAGCAGACGGCAAAGAACCTGATTCCAGTAGTGATTCTGGATAACTCGATCGATGTTGCATGAAAATTTATTGTTATCACAATGAAGGTTGCCGAGGAGGTGGATATCGGGTTGACTAGTAACATCCAAGTCCCACCATACGAATTGAGTGCCAATATTAGAAATTTGTTGGGACCTAAATAGGGAGCTAATTTATATTTAAAATTCCACGAGGATGGTTTTTGGTCTCACAAGATCGTCATGGCAATGTAGTCACCGGTCTTCATTGCGGAATTGTAAGTATCGATGAGAAATAAGCATAGGTGCACGAAAACCATTGAAGACATGTTGCATGTTGTCTTCACAGGACTGCTCAAATTCAACTACACATACTCGCCACCTCCGCGATGGACCCCAACTCTGGTGAGGGTGAGACATTCTTAGGCATTTACCCATGGTTGTAGAAGGTATGCCATGGAAATGATGGAACCTGAAAAAAAACTTGCGTAATCCCAACATCATAGCAAAGTCAGTGTATTGGAGCCAAGCTCAATCATCCCCATCTCAGTGCGAGGATATTATCTTTACTATACCATTACATGTAGAGATAGTGTGGAATCCAATTGTCCCTGTACAGTTCATTAACTAGAATACATATTGGTCACCACATGCTCATGATTAGGCATCATGTAAAGTTTTCTCTCACACATTGACTTCAACATCTCAGTTTTTATAAACGTGGAAAGAATGTTTCCAACATTTATCTGCATCCAAATAAAAGAAAAAATTTGTCCTCTACCAAAACCGCAAACTACAAATTTTGATTATAATAATGGCACAAGCATTTATTATCTATATATTTTAACCATCATATACTACGAATATAGTGTATCATTACAATATTCGGAACTAATTTTCTAGCACCAATGAAATATTTTACTAAATCCGTTCAAATATAAGTGAGTGATCTAATGCATGGATCTGTGTGCCTCTATATATAGATGTTCAATATCGAATGTTAAATTCGAAAAAGTAGATGCAAAGAAGATCAACTCTGCTCGAATCGATAATAGTAGGTATAAAAACAAGCTCCAGATCGTCAAATCCTTGCCTCCTATAATTCGCCCTCGCTGTGTTGGCTTTTCCCTCGTGTCTGATCCCCTTGTTGCCACTACATGTTACTCTACCCACACGGCCTTTTCCCACCTCCAAAATAGCCTAACTGCGATTCACCTTCCCCGCTTAGTTTCTGATCCAGAGACCAGAAATGACCATGCATGGTAGACCAGAGAGGATTGGGTGGCATAAAACAATGAAAAGAATGAACTCTGAATGTTTATATTTTAAGGGCGAGGAGGGAGGCAATGTGTTTGTTCCATATCCAGGTGGAATCTAACTGTCCCTATATAGTTGATTAATTAGAATAGATAATGGAGAATGCTAGCTAGAATGATGCTAGTTGACAAAGCTAATGTGGTCACCACCTGCTCATGATGAGACATCACGTAAAGTTTTTTCTCGCACATTGCCTTCGCCATCTCAGTTTTTATCAATGTCGAAAAAATGTTTTCAACATTTATCTACATCCAAATAAAACAAATATATATCCTCTACAAAAAATGCAAACTACATATTTGGACTAGGATAATGGCACAGACATTTATTATGTATGTATTTGAACCATCATATTACGAATATAGTGTATCATTAGAATATTTAAAACTAGTTTCTACCATCAAGGAAATATTTTACTAAATCCGTTGAAATATAACTGAGTGATCTAATGCCTTTTGGTGTGCCTCTATTTATAGATGTTCAAATATGGAATGTTAATTTTGAAAAAGTATACACAAAGAAGGTCAACTCTGCTTGAATTGATACTAGCAAGTATAAGAAAAAACTGTCGGTAACGTGACTACTGGATACACAGACTCAACTACGCACGTGCCATGGTCGCTCTTTGGCCAAGACTCAAGAAGACAAGAATTTCTCACCACGGGTTTTCCATCCTAACCTAGTGGTGGTATGCATATCTCCTAAAGAGCTACATCACACAACCTCTTACAAAATTAATATATAGGTGGAAAATATTTTTAGGGCTGTTAAATTATATATAATATGCTCAAATAATTGTTAGAGGGCTTTTATATTCAATTTGATATCAACGGGTTTGGAAAGGCCAAGTGATGGAACGCTACTTGGGTCACTTAGGCCAAGTAGATGTGGCGCCCTCCTTTCCACTTGGGGAAGGGAGGGGCGAATTAATTGGAGGGGGACTCCCCCTCCTCTTGGCCGGCCAAGGAGAGGAGTCCTTTCCCTCCTTGTGGCGCCCCTCCCTCTCCCCTCCACCTATATATACTAGAGGATTTGCTTCTTTTCTACACACAAGTTTTGGAGTCTCCTCTAGTTCATCTAGCCCTAGTTCTAGTTAGTCCTAATTGGATAATTAGAGCTTGGTCTAATTCATGTAATCTTCATAATTATAGGTCATGTGTGTGTTGTTCTAATCTCCTCCTTCTAATTTTCCGGCGATGATTAGCCCTGGACTGCGAAGCGCTGTCGGATCGTGAAGACTTCATGCTTGCAACCAAATAGAGAGGCCGTGCTTTCGGTCTTCGTCCGAGGGACTGTTCATGGGCGGTTAACAGGGTCTTTTGGGTTATAACATTATTTTCCGTACTAGAGGACTGCACACACGATGCATGCATACTATATCATAGAACACTAGCAAAAAGGCGCAACGCATAGCTATTATATATTCACATTTTGTCACATGCCAATGTGCGTTGGTCATGCTTGTTGTCATATTTGGCTTGTTGTCGGTGTGCGTTGGTCATGCTTGTTGTCATGCTTCACTTAATTACCACAATGACTTGTTGTCATACTTGTTGATGGTGTCCATGGTGCGCCCGCGAAAAAGACGGTCGGGAGAAGCTCCACCAAGTGAGGTCGGCGCACCCGATGCTCACTCAGTCGCAGATGCTCCTACAAATACCGCCAGATCAACTATCCCAGGCTTCACATCCCACAAACGCAGATCAGAAGTAAAGTAGGTCCTCTTTGAAACTATGGGAAGAGCGGAGCTGGCAGGTCTAGGCAGAGGCTCGAGGTCGTCGTGGCCCGAGGCGGTGGGGCTGCCAGTGGCCATGGCGGCGGTCCTGATCAACGGGGACAGGCCCGACGTCGCGGTGGCGGTAGTCGAGGGACCAATCAGGCGGGGAGGGGAGCCCGACCATAAGCACGTCATCGTCGTCTCCGACGCCGCCGGCATCACCATCAAGACCCCCGTGGTCGGCTAAGCTTAATAACAGCCCCGGCCGCCGTGTAGTGCAACTCCTATCCTATATACACACCATTCACTGTTGCGTATGTATCCAATTCTCTATCACTACCACAGTACCACTTTGCTATAGAATAAATCTGTGGTACATGTGCTGCTCAGCCGGGTTATAGATAGTCTATATACAGCTCTTGTGTAATTTCGACATTATTATGCTGGAATAACAAAAGCATGCGCGCTTTGAAACATGGTGGTATACGAATGATCGCCTCATTCGTAAAATAAAATAAAATATGGATGACCGCTTTAAAAATGCTATTGTGAGCTGCAGCTCATATAAGCCTGAGTGAACAGTAAATTTCAGAAAAAATACTAAACAAATTTAAAGAATCTTTTTTTCCAAGAAACATTGATGCTAAAAAAATGCTTCCACAAACACTCTTTTTGGAGCATCGATTTTATATTTTTTTAGCCAACACCTCCACAAGTGTGATTTCATCAAGAAATTTTGCAAATATGTATAAAAACATCAATGCTTCTTGAAAAGATAAAACAGTTTTTTTTAAATCATTAACTATTTTTTTGGATTTTACTGTTCACTTGATCTCATGTGAGCTCGAACTTACATTCTCCACGTCACGACCGCTTTAGGTTGTCTAAAGGCGTAACCCTACCACATTCAGTACTCCACACTAATTCTGGGACATTCACGAGGCTACCATGGGCCATTGGGTATTGGACATTTGAGTAATTTGGGCCAACTAGTACACATATATTCTCTTACATTTTAGGGCTAGGCCAATCCATTCCCATGGGCCCTCCCCAGCCGTTAATTCAACGAGACCGATGATAGCGTGGGTGCTTCCCTATGGGCGGACGAACATCGGCTGGTCCACTAGTTGGGGTTTCAAGGGACATTTATTTATTTTTATTTTGGGTGGGAACTAGTTTCATCGTGATTTTGGTAGGTTTTTTCAAGAATCGGGTTTAATATGTTTTACACTTTTTTCCTTTACTTATGTTGTATTTTCTTTTGTATGATATATTCCCTTTCTAATTTTATTTTATTTTTCATTTTAATTTCTATTTGTTAAAAAATATAACAGAATTTGGAAAAATATTTGAACATTTTTATATTGTTTATGGGTTATTATAACACTATGTGACATCTTTTTAAGTCATGAACAATTTTAAAAGTTGTACGAACATGTTATAAAGTAGCTGAACCCTATTGCAGTCACTACTCATCAGCCCTTCTAGGGCAGGCCTTGAAATCGACCAAGGGGGGCCTACCATGGGCCATGTGATGTAGGATCTTGTAAAATTGCGTGATTTGGGCAAACTAGTATACACATAATCTTGCACATTTTAGGGCCAAGGCTCGCCCCATGTGTTGAAGCAGTGCAAATGCTATATATTGCTCGCAGCAAGTGGTGATAGGGGTGTCGGTGAGGGTTTTCCTTTTGGGGTTTTTTTTGGAAACAATTTTTTTCCGCATGGTTTTTGATGGGTTTTTTCTTTCAGGAATCTAGTTTCATTGCCTTGGAGCTCATGACACCAAGCTCCGAGGAAGCCAATGGGCTACATGGGAATGGGTTCAATGTCACCCTATATTATGTCGATGAGGCACCATCGAATCGAATTCGTCGCTGATAAGGCAGACCTAATGGGTTTGCTACTAGGAAATGAAAAAAAAGATGAAACTCATGGGTACTAGCACCCATGGTTTATTGATATAGGAGAAGCATCCCTTATGAGAAACCAGAAATTCATCCCCGACGTGGCTCGAACCCTGGTTGCTGAAGACGCCACTGCGCTCCCTTGCCACTAGGCTACAGCCTAGTTCTCTAGGAAATGAAAGTTAGTAATATATGGATTTTTTATGCTACAAATGCTTTTTCGACATGCTACAAAATCATGTATACTCAGGCGATATGCAGTGACGACTCAAGGTTCTCTGCCACACATGTTGCGTTAGTGCTGCAAGTGTTTTTGGGACATACGATGAGAATTTGTTGCATGCACACAAAATATTGATGCATGAGTGGAAATAATATGCAGCGCAAGTTCACGCATATATTTATATTAGAAAATTGAAAAAAAAAGCTTGTCACGTTACTTGCAAATTGCAATCTTCCATCCATACGCGCTCAAACCGGAAAGCTCGAATTCCTTGGCTTTGGGCTAGAAGAATCTTCCTTAAATACCACCTGTTCCCATATTACAACAACACCAACGTGATCCAGTCCGATCCTAATCGATCTGCTTCTTCCCATCCGGTCCGTCGCTGCCACAGCTTCTTGACGTGCATAGCGTATACTGGATCGATTTAGGCTCTAGCCCCATGGACGGCACTAGCGCCACCAACACGACGGAGGCGCCGTCCGGGTCTGGGTCCTGGCGCCGATGGTTGTGCATCTCCCTCTTCGTTCTCTCACTTATTCTATTCATCGTTTACCCGCTCATTGGGTACCGGACCATGCACAACCTCGTCCTCGCGGCGTTCGCCGTCAGCTTCTTCCTTATGGCCCTAGTCACCTGCACGCTGCCATGTCGTCCTGGCGATGGGATTGACGCGGCCACGATCGCGGCGAAGCTCCCGGCGCCGTTCGAGTTCGAGAGTGCCGCCGCGGCGGAGGAGTGCGCCATTTGCCTTGCGCCGCTCCGCGTCGGGGAGATGGTCCGTCGGCTCCCTTCGTGCGGGCACCTGTTCCATGCGGGCTGCGTCGACCGGTGGCTGCACCAGCACGCCACGTGCCCGCTATGCCGCACCGCTGTCATCGCCGCCGGCGCACCCCAGCAGCGGCCCGCTGAGCTGCCTGTCTGACATACAACGTACGTGCACGCTGGTGTTGATCTTGTGTGATGCCTACGATTGTCGTTAATCTTCCTTACATTATGTATTCCGTGTATCACGAATGTTTTTGAGAGAATCATGGTCGGTTGTGTGCAACTGTCATTTTAGACTGCTAGAGTATTACATTAGGGTTCTCCCTCTCCAAACCAGGGTACTAAGAAGAAAGAAACAGCCTTGGGAGTAGGTTTTCACTTTTGCAGAGATTTCGAAAAATTCACTGAATTTCAATAATTTCTATAGGTACCGAAATATTTACCTTTTGGTCAAAATATTTCAGCTAGACATTTTTGTTGTACATGAGAATTTTAAATAACATAATATTTTCCACCAAAAAAATCTGTTGAATTTGAAGGGGATGCTTTGGTCCTTAGCCTGGAACGCAGACCAGAATCTCAAAAATTCACTGAAGTTTGGTAACTGAAATTCAGAACCATCTAACTAAGCAAGCTGTGAGGAGATGTTGAAGTTCTGAAGGGATCCCTTTTTATTTCTTCTATGCTTGGTGAAACTGTTCCTGACGGAGTCCACTCCGGCAAATCTTGGATAGATCATGTTGTACTCGACATTTAAATCTTAGGAATATTCGCCAAATCTTGGGTAGATCGTGTTGTACGTGCACGCTAGTGTTGATCTTGTGTGATGCCTACAATTGACGTTAATCTTCCTTACATTGTGTATTCTGCGTATCACGAATGTTTTTGAGAGAATCGTGGTTGATTGTGTGAAACTATCGTTTTAGACTGCTAGAGTATTACATTAGGGCTCCCCCTCTTCCTACCAGGGTACTAAGAGGATAACAGCAGCCTTGGGAGTAGGTTTTCACTGAATTTCAATAATTTATGTAGGTGCCAAAATATTTACCTTTTGGTCAAAATATTTCTGCTTGTAATTTTAGTTGTACATAAGAATTTGAAATAACATAATATTTTCCACAGAAAAATTTGATTGAATTTGAAGAGAATACTTCGGTCCTTTGCCTGGAATGCAGACCAAAATCACATAAATTCACTGAAGTTTGGCAACTGCAATTCAGAACCATCTAACTAGAAGGGATTCACCTTTTTAGTTCTTCTATATGCTTGGCGAAATTGTTCCTGCTGGAGTCGATTCCGTCAAATCTTCTATAGGGTCCCGAGCTGATGACCTAACGATGGTAGTAATGAACGCGAGGTATTACCCAGGATTCATCACTCTCAAAGAGATAATGCCCTATGTCCTACGTTGATTGTATTGATTTGGGATAGAGTACATAGTACATGTTTTTCTACCACGAGATTGTATATGCCCCTCTACCTGCCCTACCCCCTTGTTTATATAGGCACCTGAAGGGTCTAGGGTTACAGATATGTCGGCCACGTATATGGTAGATCGTGTTGTAGTCAACATCTAAATCTTAGGAGTATGCGCCAAGTCTTCGGAACATTCCTTCTACATGCCATGGGTCTTTTGGGCCCGACCCATTATATCAAACCTCCATGGGGGTCCTCGTCCTGGCCCATCCAGCTGGTAGACGACATGGTGAGTACCCCCTGGTCCATGACACTATCAGTAGCTGCTAAACCGGTCTTCAAGTCGGGGACGCTCCTTAGTTCTTCTAAACTGCTCTTCGTTTATAGACGCCAGTCTTGAAATGTTGGTTCAACAAATGTTTCCATCTTTGATCTTGAGGACCACCGAGGTATATCCATACAGTTCACACGTCGGGCATCCGAGGAGCTCCTTCTGGGTTCCCTTAGTTTTTATTGTTGGAAATATGAGCAATTTACCGAATGATTTTATTAACAGAAATACTAGATAAAGCACGACTAGTATAGCAGTGATAAAAAAAATCAAGCGATTTGACAAAGAGAAGGTAAACAGCATCTGCATATATGAACTGGACCCGAACACATCTAGAATAGACACTAGAGCAAGAAGTTGTGACAGAACCTCGAACAGGAAGAGTATGAGAACGTACGGAACGGTAGCAGATGCACCGATCTTGGGGTCCACTAGTAGAAAAAGGGTCAAATGTGAGACACATTAGTCCCGGTTTGTAACAGAACCGGCACTAATGTGGTCATTAGTGCCGGTTCCAACGGCTAGCCGGGAGGAGCTCTTTAGTACCGGTTCGTGGCAAATCTTTAGCACTGGTTCGTGCCACGAACCGGTACTAATGAAAGTGGTTGCAGGATGTTGTCAGAATGGGGCCCTTCCAGCACCTTTAGTACCGGTTCGTGGCACGAACCGGTACTAAATGTCGTCCTATATAAATCCTTCGTCCACCCGCACTCTGTTCTTCCCCTTTCCCCTCTCCCTCTCCTCTGTTCTTCCCTTCTTCCTCTCGAGTTCATCACAAAATTTGCCCCAAATTTGTCAAGATTTGCAGGCCCTCATCCATTCAAATGATCACCAAGGTTAGCAACTTTGTCCTTTCATCTCTCATTGCTAGATTAGCTCTTGCATTGGTTTATATAGTGATTAATTGTGGGGGTTTTAGTAATTTGGGAGGAATTATATATGGTAGTATTTGATTTATATGCAATTTGAGGTCAAAATAACACTTAGTTTGCATATGTAGGTGTGGTTTACTTAGTGCCTTCTAAATCTCTGTCGTAACCACCGTCGATCGCCCGCACCGTCCCGTCGCCCGCACCGTCCTTTTGGTGAGCCTCTTGTTCATGAAATTTTATATAAAAAATTGGTGTTTGTGTGATTTGGATATATAGTTACTCGTATAATTATCTTACCCGTCGTTGTTTGTTATACATAGTGCCATGGTTTTGATATCCGTCCTGTCGGCCCTCGTCCTTGTTATGATTCGGATGTGGTATATTCTCTTTTAAAACTATTTTTGCATTTCGTGTTTATGACAAATTATGCCCATCATGTTGACATAGATATTTTTATCTAGGAGGTATGTGAACCGGAAATTCCAACCGACCCTATTGTCGAGAGGTTAAATTTAGTTGAAAGAGAAAAGCGAGTCTTGGAAAGAAAAATTGAAAAGAATTGAGGGGTAGAAGATGGAATTGGAGTTGCATGTTGTCGATGTAAATCGATGATCACAAGATCAAGATGGAGAAAATGCGCTTGAAGATTAGAAAGATTAGAAAATATGCCATCGATAGTGAGGCTTGGTATCATTATGCTGTTGGATCAATTGTTACCTTAGTTGCGATCTTGATCGCATTTGTTGTTGCATTTAAATGCTTAGCTAGAGAGTTATTTGTTTGTTGCATTTAAGTGTTGTATGAACTTTATGTATGAACTTGTATTAATTTGGTCTATTCGGTGTTGTGTAATGAAGATGAGCCGCAATGGATGTACGATGACCGATGCTCTCCCCAGTTCGTTGAGGGCGTGCATACTTTTCTGCTGCGGCTGAGGCAAACAAGCGGGCGGATGGTTTTATGCCTTGTCCATGTGCTGGCTGTAAGAATGGTCGCAATTACTCTCGTCAAGAACCATTCACGTCCACCTGTTTGAGTCCGGTTTCATGCCCCACTATAATGTTTGGACCAAGCAAGGAGAAAGAGGGGTTATGATGGAAGACAATGAAGAAGAAGAGGACGACGACAGCTATCCTGGCCATGGGTTCCCTGAATACGATGATACAACAATGGGGGAAGAAGCTGAGCCGGTAATGCGGGAAGAAGCTGGGCGGCAATGCGGGAAGAAGCTGAAGAAGAGGCATCGGATGAGCCCGTTGATGATCTAGGTCGGGCCATTGCCGATGCAAAGAGAAACTAGCAAGTGATTTGGAGAAGAAGAAGTTGCAGCGCATGTTAGAGGATCACAAAAATTGTTGTACCCATTCATGCGTAAGTGACAAGAAAAAGCTGGGCACCACACTGGAATTGCTGCAATGGCAGGCAGAGAATGGTGTATCTGACAAGGGATTTGGAAAGTTGCTGGTAATGATAAAGGATATGCTTCCAAAGGACAACAAATTGCCCGAGAGTACGTACGAAGCAAACAAGGCTGTCTGCCCTCTAGGGTTAGAGGTGTAGAAGATACATGCATGCCCTAATGATTGCATCCTCTACCGCGGTGAGTACGAGCATTTGAACGCTTGCCCGGTATGTGGTGCATTGTGCTATAAGATCAGCCGCGATGAGCATGGTGATGTCGAGGGCGAGCGCCCCAGGAAGAAGATTCCTGCCAAGGTGATGTGGTATTCTCCTGTAATACCATGGTTGAAACGTTTGTTCCAAAACAAAGAGCATGCCAAGGCGATGCGATGGCACAGAGAAGACCGTAAGAAAGACGGAAAGTTGAGAGTACCAGCTAACGGGTCGCAGTGGAGAAAAATCGAAAGAAAGTACGGGAAGGAGCTTGCAGATGACGCAAGGAGCGTATGGTTTGGTCTAAGCGCGGATGACATTAATCCTTTTGGGGAGCAGAGCAGCAACCATAGCACCTGGCCTGTGACTCTATATTTGTATAACCTTCCTCCTTGGTTGTGCATGAAGCGAAAGTTCATTATGATGCCAGTGCTCATCCAAGGCCCTAAGCAACCCGGCAACGACATTGATGTGTACCTAAGGCCATTAGTTGAAGAACTCTTACAACTGTGGAATGGAACAGGTGTACGTGTGTGGGATGAGCACATGGTGGAAGAATTTGACCTAAAGGCATTGCTGTTCGTGACCATCAATGATTGGCCTGCTCTCAGTAACCTTTCAGGACAGACAAACAAGGGATACCGCGGATGCACGCACTGTTTGGATGATACCGACAATATATATTTGAATAGTTGTATGAAGAATGTGTACCTGGGACATCGTCGATTTCTTCCGAGCAGGCATCCCGTAAGAAAGAAAGGCAAGCATTTCAAAGGTGAGGCGGATCACCGGACGAAGCCTCGCCACCGTACTGGTGCTGATGTACATGATATGGTCAAGGATTTGAAGGTGATATTTGGAAAGGGTCCTGGCGGACAACCTGTTCCAAAGGACGCTGACGGACGCACCCATGTAGAAGAAGAAATCTATATTTTGGGACCTGCCATATTGGAAAGACCTAGAGGTCCGCTCCGCAATCGACGTGATGCACGTGACGAAGAATCTTTGCGTGACCCTGCTTGGCTTCTTGGGCGTGTATGGGAAGAAAAAGATACACCGAGGCACGGAGGACCAGCAACGTGTATGCACGTAGAAGACGGCATATATCAGGGTCATGCAAGCTACGCTCTTACCAAAGAAGAGAAGGAAATCTTCTTTGAATGCCTGCTCGATATTAAGGTACCGTCAGCTTCTCGTCGAATATAAAGGGAATAATAAACATGGCAGAGAAAAGTTCAAGAACCTAAAGTCTCATGACTGCCACGTGATTATGACGCAACTGCTTCCGGTTGCATTGAGGGGCTTCTACGGAAAAGCGTTCGATTAGCCATTGTGAAGCTATGTGCATTTCTCAATGCAATCTCTCGTAAGGTAATCGATCCAGAAATCATACCAAGGTTACAGAATGATTTGGTGCAATGACTTGTCGGTTTGGAGTTGGTGTTCCCACCATCCTTCTTCAACATCATGACGCACGTCCTAGTTCACCTATGCGAAGAGATTAACGTTTTGGGTCCTGTATTTCTACACAATATGTTCCCCTTTGAGAGGTTCATGGGAGTCTTAAAGAAATATGTTCATAACCGTGCTAGGCTAGAAGGAAGCATCTCCAAGGGCCATCAAAATGAGGAGGTCATTGAGTTTTGTATTGACTTTATTCCTGACTTTAAGCCGATTGGTGTTCCTGAATCGCGGCATAAGGGCAGTCTGGATGGAAAAGGCACGCTAGGAGGGGAACAAATAATTTGTATGGACGGATATTCTCTCACTGAAGCACACTACACAGTTCTACAGAATTCCGCCTTGGTGGCTCCGTATATGGATGAACACAAGAATTTGCTACGCTCAAACACCGGGCGGTCGATGACCGGATTACACGTGAACAAACCAGGAGTTTCGCCAGGTGGTTGCGGAACACGCATTACCATGCATGACACCTCTATTGAAGATGACCTGTACTTGCTGTCCCAGTTACCATCTTGAATATAATGACTTTCAAAGGGTACGAGATAAATGGTAATACATTTTACACGATCGCCCAAGATAAGAAGAGCACCAACCAAAACAGTGGTGTCCATTTTGATGCGTAAACCAAGGCGGGAAAGGAAACATATTATGGTTATATACAGGACATATGGGAACTTGACTATCGGCGTGGTTTAAAGGTCCCTTTGTTTGGTGCAAATGGGTCAATATGACACGAGGCGGGTAACGGAAGACCCGCGATGCGGAATGACAACAGTGGATCTCAACAATCTTGCGTATGCGTATCGAACCATTCGTCCTAGCCAATGATGTGGCACAGGTTTTCTATGTGAAGGACATGTCTACCAAGCCAAGAAAAAGAAAAGATAAGGAAGCGAATGCATCGCACGATGAGCCAAAGCGGCACATAGTTCTTTATGGGAAGAGAAACATCGTGGGAGTGGATGACAAGACAGACAAGTCAGAAGATTATGAAAAGTTTGATGAAATTTCTCCATTCACAGTGAATATTGACCCGAGCATCCCGTTAAATGATGAAGATTTTCCATGGTTACGGCGCAAAGGGACACACACGAAGAAAAAGTTTCACACCCAAAGATCTGGGATGTGATCGGCTTCACTATCATCACTTTCTTCTGTGTTTCACACCCAGAGGGGAATCTCTGTAATAGTTAGGGTAGTTATGTGTTTTGGCATTTGAAACGCGAAGAAATTTTATGTGCAAACAAATTCTTTCATGCCTTTACTGATTTTTAAAGTTAAATTATTCACAAACTAGTGATTCACACTAATTTCAAATAATTCAAAATTTAAACTATTCAAATTTGAAAACTACGGGCACTAACAGAAAGTTTGTAATTTTTTGTACCTAAAGCAAAAATATTCACAAAGAAACTCTAAATACACAAAAAAATAACACAAAAATAAATAAAGCAAAAAAATAAAAATAAAAAAGCCCGCCTACTAGGCCAGAGCGGCCTGCATACGACTAGAAACCCAACCTGTTGTTGGGCCAGGATGCAGGCCCGCAAAGGCCAAGTGGGCCTGAGGCAACAAAGAACACGTAGGCCCAGTAGGCCTCCTTTGGAGAGGAGCTCGAGAGAGTGACCGCACGGGGGTTTATAAACCAGTGCGGTCGCCCCTCGGCTAGCGAGGTGTGACTAAACTTGCCGCACCGCACCTGCGCCAGCGCACCCCCTTTAGTACCGGGTCGTGGCACAAACCGGTACTAAAGGGGGGGCCTTTAGTACCGGTTTGTGCCACCACCCGGTACTAAAGGGGGTCGCTTCCCGCCGCTTGGGCTGGCCAAAACAGACCTTTAGTACCGGTTGGTGGCTCCAACCGGTACTAAAGGTGCCTTCTATATATACAACACTTCGAAAAATTTCATTCTCCCTCTGTTTCTTCCTCTGTTTCCCCATTGAACCGCCGCCCGATCGATCGACGCCGTCCACCGACCCGTCGCCGTCGCCGCCCCGTCCCGTCGCCGACCCGTCCCGTCGCCGTTGCCCCCGTCCCCGTCGCCGCCCTCGTCTCCGTCGCCGCCCCAGGCCCGTCCCGTCGCGCCGTCCCTGCGTCGCCGCCCCCGCGCGTCACGCCCCGGCCCGTCGCTGCCCCCGGCCGTCGCCTCGCCGTCGCCGTCGCCCCGCTGTGAGCTCTCCCCCTCTAACCCCTCTCCCTCGCCCCCGGCGGCCACCATGGGCGCCGCCCCTCCCCGAGCCCATACACACACACACAAGCATGATGAACACACACACATACACGTATATATGTATGAATGCATGTATATATTAGTATATACGTATTTTGTATGTTTAATTAGTTTAGATTTTTTAGATTATTGTTTTTTCACTAGTATATATGTATGAATGCATGTTAGATGGATATAATTAGTGTTTAATTAGTATGGAATTTTTTATATAATGTTGTTTTTCTGTTTTTTAATGGATGTATAGAAATTGTTTTTTCTGTTTTTAGTGTTAGATGCTTAATTAGTATGAAATAGTATATAGATTTTTGAAATAGTAGAAATGTTAGAAATTTTAGTTATCAAAATCCAATCATTAAAAAATATTACTTTTTGCGGGCATATAGCTAGTATTTGTTCTCGACGATGCCCGGCCCGCATCCTCGCCGTCGACCCGTCCGCGACGACGTCCAGCCGACCCATGTCCGGGACTGGGCTCCGCCGGGCTGGCACTGGGAGGTGCTGCCTGGAGGGGCGCGCCGCTTGATGAGGAACCCGGCCCCGGGTCCCTCGTCGACCCTGATCTCGCTTTGGTGGCGTTCGCGTGGGCCAGTTTCGGTGCGGAGGGACCCGGCCCGCCGGAGGAGGTACGTCGCCCGTGTCAGGGAGGAGGACGAGCACGTCCATCGCTACATGGTTGCGTTAGAGGACGGCAGGTTCTCCAATACCTGGCAGTATCTTCAGGGATCTCACTTCAGCTATGATCCTGTGAGGGTTCCTTCTCTTTGGGTGTCCACCGCCCGCGACGCAGGAACCGCGAGTGTCCTAGATTCTTCTGTAGTATTCGATCTTTAATTAGCTAGCCAGTGATGTACTATTCAATATTATATATTATTCGAGATGATGTATTCGAGATTGTATCTATTATTCTAGACGAAGTATTCGAGATTATATCTATTATTCGAGACGATGTAATTTGAATACTAATTTTTTATATTTCTTTTGAATTAGTTAAATAAAAGTTATGGCGAGACAATACCGACAGAGGGAGAACAGACCATGTTCGATATGATACGCGGGCTAGATGATAATCAGAATGAAGAAGATTATGACGACTCCGAATTTCTAAACAACACCGGAGAGGGTGATATGATATTCGATCGCGACGACCGAATTGATGAAGTCATGAACTACGATTATGACAATGACGAAGAACATGTTGATCCTGAAACAACAAAGACCGGCGAGGTATATATATTTATATAAGCAGGTTTCTGGTGATCATCACATGTTTTAAATGACTTGAAGATATATTAACGAATCGATCTTTGTTCTTTCAACCATCCGGATCGAGCAAATCTTCAGGCAAAAGGACGAAACGAGGCCCGAACAAAAAGTTGAAGGAGGGTGTAAAGTACAATATCGAGGCAGTCAGACCTAATGGCGAACCATTAGCGCCTAAGAAGATTGCGGACAAGTTCATTCGTCAGTGCGGAGTTCTTGTGAAGGACCAACTCCCGATCTCCCTTCAAGAATGGAGAGAGCCAGCAAAAGACAAAGGACAAAAAGGCAAAGAGGACGCTGCTCCACGTCCAGATGTTACTTTTGTTGACAAGAATAAAAAAGATCTGCTTTGGGATACTCTCATGGAACATTTCACCCTACCGGATCATTTCACAGAAGCAGATGTGCAGAAAGTCAAGGACGCTGCTCTTAGGAAGATGGCGGTTGCATTCAAGAACCACAAGAATCGTGAATGGGACAAGTATGTCAAGGGAGGAAGGAAGACTCCAGATTCGAGGGAACACTAGAGAACCAAAGTGCTCATTGGGACGATTTCGTGAAATTCAAGGATTCGGAATTAGCTAAGGAACGGCCGAGAATAAACAAGAAGAATGCCGAAAAAGGATAAGTTCCATAAGCTGGGGCCAGGTGGCTATGCGGTGGCAATGCCTAAGTGGGATAAGTCTGAGAAAGAGATGGAGGATGTAGGTGTCACTCCGGTTACTAAGAGCTGGCACTCCCGTGTCAGGACTTGGTTCTATGCGCATGGGGGAGTTGGACCCGAAGACAAGCAATTTTACGATGAAGGCAATTCTGAAGGGAGCCTACGATGCTATACTTGTTGCAATATACGAGGCACGAACGGGGGTGTACCAGCCCAACAGATAGAACCACGAGCTTACGCTTGCCACGGGAAATCCTGAACACCCGGAAGAACACGATGCAAGGGCGCTATTCCGTGGTATGAGGGGTTTTCAGACTGGAACACCGACTACATAACCCGTGCGAGAAAGAAGATTGCGGAGGAGAAGAAGAGGAAGATGGAGGAGGAGCAGAGGAAGCGGGACTATGAACGCCTTCAAGGCCTAGAAGCAAGTCAAGCGGAATTGGTAGTCAAATTCCAGCGGCAGCAGGAGTAGATCGACTCACTTACCCAGCAAAGGGGGTCTCAGCAGCTGCAACAGCTAGCGAATGATCCAGCATTGGATAGCACCGCCCCATCCATGCCGAGAAGCAGCGTGGGTTCCGCCCCGGACGACGCAATGCTGGGTAGATACCCCGTGGATGACATCACGGAGAACACTAGCTGCGAGCTACACGTCAAAATGAAGAACATATCCATGAAGGTGGCGGACGGCGTTGCTTTTCCAGTTACCCCCAAAGCAACCTACCATTGCATCCCGATTCCAGAGGGCTATGCTCGTGTCATGGTTAATGAGGTGGTGCAGCCATATTCGGGGCTAGAGCTTGACATTCACGGAGGTGAGGACGGCGCTTTCTCGGAGACGCCAACCATCGTATCATCCTATGGAAAAAGGATTGCATCATCTTTCAAGGCCACCGACACGCGTCATCCGACTCCTCGTCAAGTCCGCCACCGAGTCAGCAGTCTCCCGCTCCTGCAAGTCCACCAAGTCCGGCAAAGTGTCAGGCCACTCCTCCTCCAAGTCCGGCAAAGTGTCAGCCACTCCTCCTCCTCCAAGTCCGCCACAGCGTCAGACGTCCACTCCTCCTCCAAGTCCGGCACAACCTCAGGCCACTCCTCCTCCAAGTCCGGCACAGCTTCAGGCGGCCACTCCTCCTCGTCCAACTCAGCCCCGTCAGTCGGCGTCTCCGCCGCCTCGGAATCGCAGAAGAGACACCCCGCAGCTATGGTGCATAGCGGTCTGCAGTCGAGGTAGTACAGGAAGTACAGGCTGAGGCAAGCGAAATAAATATGGTCCAAGCCTCATGCCTCTTCCGCAGAGGTCTTATGACAGGTCCGAGGAGGAAATCGCAGCCATATCGAAGTCCGAGGTGGAAGCCCATTTTGCACCAAAACCGCCACCGCCGCCAAGGGAGAAAGTGCCTGAGGAAACGATTGACCACTTCATTCGTATGGCTCAACCACCAGCTCCCAAGCCTGTTGACACAGACTATGAGCGCCACATCGGGAAGTTAAATCGAGCACGTCTACGTAAGGAGGCGAGCTCGGGATCGAGCAAACAAGAAGCAGCTGTCAAAAAATGCGGAAAACCATTCCCGGCTGGGAGAACAGTGCGCAATCGATCCCCTCGCTTGTTGTGCCAACAACACGTGACAGTACACGCGCCCAATTTTATTATGGGCAAACAGTTTACGTTCCTGAGGTGGGCAATGTGGTAATAACGGAGGACCATATAATGCAGGCTGAAGTTCTCAAAATCACTGTTGGATAACTCCTCGAGATCGAGCCAATGCCTGTGCTTAGAGAGGATGAAATAAAACGGAAATATGTCCGGGGCCAACCTTTGGTCGAGCTGCACAAGGTCAAGAACCTCCCAACGAGAATGTATGAATTGCATCAATGGTACATGAACATTACCATGATTTCCGATCGATTGTCCCTCATGGTGAATGTCAAGGAGGAGCATTACTTCCATGAGAAAGCTGTGTCCGTTGAGTATTCTGAAATGTTTCAGTTATACAATCAAGACACACTCGACAAATCTATCGTCAGTTGCTATTGTCTGCAAGTGATTTCTTTCTGTAATTTAAGTCTCAAGCTAGCTGTAGTGATCCTTTTGATCAATCATTACCTGTAATTATCCTCACAATATTCTTTTCTGTGGTATTATATGCAGGATGAAGATGTATGAAATGAGAAAAGGTGGACGCTTTGGCATTGGGTTCATTGACCCAAACACCGTTAATGAATACACATGGAAAATAAATGCACGTCATCAAAAGGCCGTAGAGGACAACATGCTAGAGTTCTTGAAGCGCCTCAAATATAATGAAGATATACTACTTCCTTACAACTTCCAGTGAGTCACACTGTCTTGTACTACAAATTCTCTGTTTTTGCCTACTAGCTAGCTACATGTTTTTGCTTACATATGGCCGCTTAATTAAGACATGCAAACGTGTGTGCATGCAGATTTCACTGGGTCTTGTGTATCATTAAAGTTGACGCTGGAACAGTTGAAATACTGGACTCACTACTCAAAGAAAAAACTGACTATAACATCTTGTTTGGGATAGTCAACAGGTAATTTCAATCATTATTAACTATATATCTCGGCCTATTTAGTTCGTCATTTTTCATGATATGAACTATTTAATAACCCCTTTATTCATTTTCTTTGTCGGCGGGCAGGGCTTGGGAAAGGTTCATCAGCGTGACCCCAGGAGAATGGAAAAAAAAGCTTAAATGGTTTCGACCCAAGGTAAGTAATTAAGTAGTACTAGCTAGCTAGCTAGCTGCCATCTCTTTAATTATCATGCTTGATTAATTATTATCTGATCAAATTCCATTCTCGTAAAGGCCCTGAAGCGGGCGCAGGGGACTGATCTGTGTGCATTCTGCGTTTGCGAGAACATTCGCATGATGGCGTCCGAAAGGAAAAGATCTCAAAGACAGGAATGGGTACGCTTGTCAAAACACTATTCACAATTTTTACACCATTATCAATATCTAGTCACACAACTAATACACATGCATATTGATCTCCTTCTTAACAGTTCACAGAGGTGCGGGAGAAGCTCCTAGAAACGGAGCGCGTAGAAGCACTTCAAGAGGAAATAGCGTGATTTTTGCTCGATCAGGTCATAAATCCGAAGGGAGAATACTATTACCCGCTACCGCCCCCATGAAAACCACTTCCAATTGTCATCGTGCTCCGAAGGCACCAATATGTAGGAGAAATTGTATATAGCTATACATGTGTGTATGTGTGAATTAATTAATATGATGGTTTGTGAGACAACTGATGATATATATATATATTCATTATTTGTTCTACTAGAAATTCTATATATATATATATATATATATATAAATATTTATATATATATATATATATTCATAACGTGTACAATGTGTAGTATCGTAAAATACCAGCAAACGAAAAAGAATTAAAATGGAAACACAAAATTAAATGAAAAAGAAATCATAAAACTAAAAACCCCCCAAACCTTATAGTACCGGTTGGTAAGACCAACCGGTACTAAAAAGGGCTCGAGCCCTGAGCTGGCTCGTGCCACGTGGTTTCCCTTTAGCACCGGTTCAGGCTGAACCGGTACTAAAGGGGGGGGGGGCTTTAGTGCCCAAACTTTAGTGCCGGTTATGGAACCGGCACTAAAGGGCCTTACGAACCGGTGCTATTGCCCGGTTCTGCACTAGTGGTCGGTGTCCTCGCCAGCCATGTCGTCGAGGAGGTTGTCGACGTCGGGGAAGAAGTCGTCGCCGGGGAAGTACTCGTCGGAATCCGGGGCGTCCGTGACGAAGAAGTCAGTAGTCGGGCTGAGCGCTCCCCAAAAACTTCTCCCGTATAGGACTCAAAAGGTGCGGTTCCGGACGCCTACTGTCCCGACCTGCGGTGCAAGCCGCAAGCCGGGATGGGGAAGAACATAGCAGCAGCGCAGTGCTCAGGAACTTGTGGCGAGAGGAAGAAGAGGTTCTGGTGCGTCTCTCTGAGAGGAGCGACCTCCCTTTTATAGGCGCAAGAGAAGGAGGTGAGAGGCTGCGCCGGGAGCTGAAGAGAACGAGGGAGATGAAACAAACAGGCAGCAGGGGAAGAGGTGCGCCGTTCATATTCAATCTCCACTACAGCAAAACGCTTCAGCTTCCGCGTGACCTTTTGTATATCCGTAGTGCGTGGCAAAAATTTAGACATCGGTTCGGCTCATTCCCGCAACCCGCAGCGCGGCGGGCGGCGGAGGAGGAGCGCGCGTGGATGTCCCTCTTGTTCTCATGCTCATACATGTGGAGAAAGAGCCTCCCTTATAAAGAGGTCCAACTCCCTCTAAACTAGCAATGTGGGACTAATCTTTAGTTCCACCTCTTGCCTTGCACGAATGGGCTGCGTGGGCCTCTAGGATTTCTTAGGAATTTCTGAAACTGCTATTGGGCTAGGCCCAAGATAGACAAAATTACAGCAATCCCCCACCTAATCCCAGAGGCACACAAAATTTGCCTTTGGTTCCAAAACACTGTTTTATACTCCCTCCATTCCTTTATCTAAGGTGTATTATTTTCGGCACGGTGACCAAGGCACATAATTATAGACGTGTTAGGACGAAATCACCCTTTGCAAATTTATTGGTTAGTGGCAAGTAAATTAGTTACTCCCGGAAAGTAAGAGATACATGCAATCGACATAGAGATATTTTCCTTCTTTTGCTACATGAAGAGATACAGACAATCAGGAGAGAGATGCTTTCCTTTTTCTCGAGGGCTAACAATGGAATTATGAGGAATTTGAAGAAATGCACCTTACATTTTGGAATTTTATCAAAAAAACAAATACATCTTATATAAAGGAATGAAGGGAGTATATCGGTACTGCAGTGGAGACTGTTAAGTTGAACTTCCACCTAGAACTCTATGCTACACTAGTAAGCAACTTGAACAGTGGACTGGGCCTTGAACTGCAAGTTTTCTGCGAATCTAGCTTCACATAAAGTCTTGACCAATACGTGGCTACCGTGGGTCTTCCCCGCGGGTGGAGCTTATGCGTCAGACTCCGAGACCTTTCATGAGTTTACTAGAGAGATCCCTACTCTCATAGATTGCGACATTTAACAATCAGACTCATATAGGTGCGTTCTTCAAAAGATGTTCTACAGGACAACATCTCTGCTTCAAAGAGCCACTTAGAACACATTAAGATATACATTAACCTGCCATGCAGATTAGGAGAGTATTGCATCTTCATGGAGTGGTATTTTTAACAGTAAGGGTACTCTCCTCCCAGTTGACCAACAACTTGTCTTCCACATCTAATTCATGGGATCTCCGATCACAAAGAATAGGTTAACACTATGAGCAACTCATATTGTGGGTCTCATACCCATCTCCCTCGATGCATTATCTATCACATTACGTGATAGACCCTTAGTAAAAGGACCTGCCAGATTTTTAGACGTTTGGATTTAATCCAATGCAATAACTCCGGAGTTTCTCATTTTCCCGATAGACTTTAACCTTCTCTGAACGTGTCTTGATGACTTCATGTTATCCTTTGAGCTGCTCACTTTCGTGATCACAGTTTGATTGTCGCAGTTCATAAGGATACCCGGTACAGGTTTCTCAACAACCGGCAAGTCATTCAAGAGCCGGCGAAGCCAATCTGCTTCGACCGTAGCTGTATCTAGTGATGTGAGTTCTGCTTTCATTGTTGACCTCGTTAAGATGGTCTGCTTGCAAGACTTCCAAGAAACAGTGCCACCTCCATGAATGAATACATATCCGCTCGTGGCCTTTATCTCATCAACATCTAAGATCCAGTTTGAGTCACTATACCCTTCAAGAACCTTTTGATGCCTAGTGTAGTGAATTCCATAATTCACAGTGCCTTTCAAATAACGCAAAACTCTCTCTAGAGCTTTTCAATGCACATCTCCTGGTTTTGAGACAAACAGACTCAGTTTGCTAATAGAAAAAGAGATGTGAGGTCTTGTAGAACTGGCTAAGTACATAACCGAGCCAATAATCTGAGAATATTTCAATTGGCCTCTAGCAATTCTTCGGTTCTTTCGAAGCAACACACTAGCATCATATGGTGTTGGACAGGGATTGCAGTCACTGTAGCCAAAGCGATTCAAGATCTTTTCCACATAGTGAGATTGAAGCAATGTAATCCCACCATCATCGTCTCTCAACAACTTGATGTTCAGAATGACATCAGCCACTCCTAAATCCTTCATCTCAAAACAGCGAGATAGGAAATCCTTGACCTCCTTAATAACATTTAGATTTGTTCCGAAAATCAGTATGTCATCAACATACAAGCAAAGCATAACTCCCTCGCCCCCACCATGGCGATAGTACACACATTTGTCAGCTTTGTTCACAACAAAGCCTGCAGAATCATAAAGTTCTTTCGAACTTCTCATGCCACTGTTTGGGTGCTTGCTTGAGTCCATACAAAGACTTCAGCAACTTGCACACTTTCCCTTCCTGACCATCCATTACAAACCCATCTGGTTGTTCCATATAAATTTCCTCGTCCAACTCTCCATTTAGGAAAGCAGTCTTAACATCCATTTGATGAACGAGAAGACCATGTGAGGCAACTAGTGAAAGCAGAACTTGAATAGTGGCCAGTCGAGCCACAGGTGAGTAAGTATCAAAGAAGTCTTCACCTTCCTTTTGGGTATAATCCTTAGCCATGAGCCGAGCCTTATACTTTTCAATAGTACCATCAGGCCTGAGCTTCTTCTTGAATACCCATTTGCATCCTATAGGTTTGCACCCATAAGGACGATCAGTTATCTCCCAAGTTTCATTCGCCAAGATGGAATCCATCTCGCTACGAACTGCTTCCTTCCAGTAGTCAGCATCTTCAGATGCATAGGCCTCTGAAATAGAACTGGGAGTGTCATCTATGAGATACACAAGAAAATCATCACCAAAAGACTTTGCAGTCCTCTGTCTCTTGCTCCTAGTAGGAACTTCATTGTTCTCCTCCACAGGACTTTCAAAGTGTTCCATCGAAATGGCAGGTTCGGTAATTGTAACTGTCATGGTTCTAAGCCTGACCGTAGAATGGGGGGTAGGTATGGAGAGGCAAGATCCTAGCTATGGAGTAGTTGTATAAGCAAGATGTTTACGAGTTCAGGCCCTTCTCGGAGGAAGTAACAGCCCTACGTCTCGGAGCCCGGAGGCGGTCGACTGTATTATGTGCGTATGAGTTACAAGGGTGCGAACCCTTGACACTGAGGAGGGGGGTGGCCTATATAGAGTTCGGCAGACCCCTTCGACCCTCAGTTATGCAGGGTTAAAGGTACATTAAGATAGGGGGTTACTGGTAACGCCCACATAAAGTGCTATGATGACCATAAAAGCTACTTAATGACCTACCGTTTGGGTGCAGACTCGCTTTAGATCTCCTGGTGGTCGAGTGGTTGGCTTCATGGTCGAGTGTCTTCCAGTTGGTCGAGTGGAACTCTTCCAGGTCGACTAAAAGGTAGTTTCTTCTAGAGATGTCCTTGGGGAGGGTGTCTTAGACAGGTCCATGACCCTACCCTAGGTATATGACTTCATCATTAGCCCCCGAATGGATCGAGGTTTGAGTGGGGAAGGAGTTGAACATACTCCCGACTCATTCTTGTGCTGCAATTATGTCTTGTATTGTATCAAATGGACTTAAGTGACGGCATCAACTTATTTTTCAGTCGCCTTGATCCATTCTTTGTATCCGTCGAGTGCGTTTTCCGTACTTGGCGATTTCCGAATGACAGGACGGAGGAAATCTTTTGTCTAACGATTTGCTCTTCGGCGCGCGGAGTTTAGCGGGATTTGAATCTTCGGGAAACAAGCGGGACGGAGAGAGAGCCGCAGTAATCGGACGAGATAAGGCAAGGACGCCTCGATCCCAGCGCCACCTTTTTCGCCACGTATCGCACGGGTGACTGATGCGAGATTTGACAGGATCGCCTGGGCCTACCGGTCAGTCACTCAAAAGCAACCTCATATAAGGCCCAGGACTGGGGTTTTTTGAACAGTGCGTTCCCCTTTCCTCCTTCCTTCCTCAGATTCATCCGCCGCGCCTGCCTCCACCTCCAAACTACTGCTCCACACGCGTTCCACCGACGACAATGGTGAAAGAAAAGACGACGGCTTTGGAACGGGCGAAGAAGGCGACGGCGAAGGCGAAGGGGAGGGCGACCAGTGGGGGCGGATCCTCGTCGCGGGCCGGTTTATCGCAGGGCTGGATCCAGGGCGACTGAATTCGCTCGACCATCCGCCAGAAAGATCTTGACGACCTGACCAATGAAGGACTGATCCCTCACGGATCAGCGAGGCTTCCAGGGATGGAGTGGCAGCCGCAGCCTCAGGAGGGTGAGTGTGTCCTCTTAGCCACTCACGTCGACCGCGGGTTTTCTTTGCCGCCCCACCCTTTCTTTCGAGGATTTCTGAACTTCTTTGGGGCACAACTGCACCACTTCACACCCAACTATATCGTGTATCTCGCCGCTTTCGTGTCTTTGTGTGAGAATTTTTTGGGTTGTCGGCCGCATTGGGGCCTCTTCAAACACATTTTCACCTGCCGCTCCCAGACGGTGAAAAAGGCCAATCTGAGTGACGAGAGAACCCAAGTGATTCAGATGTGTGGGGGTCTTGGGGTCCAAATGAGAGGTAAGAGCTCTTTTCCAGCCATGATCCTTCCCGAGTCGGTTCGAGGGTGGCAGTCGACCTGGTTCTAGTGCCAAGACCAGCCGACGCCAGGGCAGTCGACTGGACTCCCTCCTTTCTCCATGGATCAAGTGAGCAAGCCATCCTCTCTGAAGGTGGTCCCGGAGGAGAATGCTCAGGTCAAGGTTTTGGTCGAGCGTGTAGTCCAGCTCATCCGTGACGGGGTGACTGGTATGGATCTTCTAGAGGTTTTTCTTCGACGGCGCATCCAGCCACTTCAGTATCGAGACCATCCGATGTGGATGTATTCTGGCACTGATGACACCACTCGGGTCCACCCGGAGGAGGTCGAGGATGCCACACAGGAGAGATGGATGGCCGCCATCACTGGGAACAAATATAACCCTCGAGGAGCCAGGAGGATTCCTCCACTCAACCAATCCTACGAGCCTGACAAAGTTCAATCCCGTATCTTTGACTCCGACTCTGCTTACTCCATCTCGTTTGCTTAAATCGGTCGACTGACTTTCATCTTGTTTGTCTTCTTCCAGGTCACCACTGAGATGTACTCGATGCCCAACGGGGCGCAGGAACTAGTTGAGGAGGAGGAAGGGAGCAGACGTGAAAGCCAGGAGGAATGGCAGTCTAACGGTGGGGGGGACGAAGATGACGACAGCTCCGACGAAGAGGAGGAGGAGGAAGAGGAGGAAGAAGTTGACCCTCCTCTCATGGAATGGCGGTCCAAGCTCACCCATGACCCCGCGGTCGAGCGCGGCAAGGCTATCGCGCCTGTCTGGCAGTCGACGAAACGTCCTCGGACGACCTCTCCGGCGCCGACTGAAAAAGCGCCGAAGCAACCCCGAGCGACGCCGTCGAAGCCGACAAAGGTTTTGCCCAAGATGAAGATGGCTATCCCCACTATTTCCGGGTACAGCAGAACTTGAGCTTTTTTGTTCAGCGCGAACATACTTTTGGTCGACTTGTTGACTGATCAACTGATTTCTGAAATCTGCAGCGCTGCCACCTCCGAGACCTCAGTCAGGAACGAAGACCAGGAGATGGAAGATGTTGTTACCTCTAACCTTGGTATGATCGCTGCAATTTTGCTTTTGGTCGATTGGATTTCCGTTTTTAACTTTGAATATTTCCTGTAGTCCCTCCTCATGTCATTGATCTCCCTGATGATGATGATGAGGCGCCGTTGAGGCGGAGGAGAACTAAGAAGGCACCTGCCGGCAAGACTGCTCAGGTTGCATCGATGCCTGAGGCGCTGGTTCATGAGGGTGGCAACACCACTCGGACTTCTGTGTCTTTCGCTGTGCCGCTGACGAGTATCCGGCCTTCAACGTCGACTGCTGATCCGCCTTCCCTTTTCGCCACGCACCACGTCCCGGAGGACCAAGTGGGTGCTGCTAAGGAGGCTATAAGCCAAGGGGGCGCATGATGGAGCAGATGAAGGTGGTCCGGGAAGCCAGCCAAGCGGCCTATGATGCCAGCTCAGCTCTTCAGAGCAACGTCCAGGTTAGTTGATCACCACTTGTTCTGTTAGGATATGCTACCTGAAAAACTCTTCTTTCTGAAGATCTTCGTATCTGTACACCCACTGGGTGTGTCGATTGAATTTTCGGACTGGTGGGGGCACGCTGAGTGCACCCACTGGGTGTAGTCCCCGAGACTATGGTGGACTGCTGGCAGTCGACCGTAGTCTTTATACTTTGTATCTCTTTGATAACTTCTTCACTCGGTCTGGTCGGACCATGTCGAATGGAATCTTGAAACCGGTGGGGGCACGCTGAGTGCACCCACTGGGTGTAGTCCCCGAGACTATGGTGGACTGCTGGCAGTCGACCGTAGTTTGAAGAACTCCTTTCTCTGTTTTTTTGTCTCTTTCGGTCGACTGATCGAACCGAGTCGGTGGGATCAGTGGGGACACGCTAAGTGCACCCACTGGGTGTAGTTCCCGAGACTACTGTCGAATATTTTGATTCGGCTGTAGTCTTAGAAACGTAATGATTTTTCTTAGTCACTCGGAAGTAACCTATCTGTGACGTCTGTCGACTGATTCTTTGCAGAAATCTTGCAAGCTTGTGGCTCAATACACTGAATTGGAGAACAAACAGATCCAGCTTAACCTTGACTTGAAGCTTGCAGAGGAGAACTTGCAGAAGGCGAGGGACGAAGCAAAAGGTATGGCTGGTGAGGTCTTGACGACTGTTTTTGTTTTTCTGTCTCTTCCTAATTCTGACCTCACTGTTACTTTGCAGACAAAATGGAAGAGGCTCTGAAGAATAAGGATTATGACCTTGCCGAGGCGCAACAAACGGCTTTGAACAAGACCAAGCTCGCGGAACAGAAGTTGTCTTTAGTCGGAAAACATGAAGAAGAGAACACCAATCTGAAAGCTGCTCTCGATGCGGCCAACAAGGAGGTTAGCCGACTGAAGAACGACAAGATAGCTCTGAGCGACAAGGCTGGCGAACTGGCGGGAAAGAGGAATGATCTAGAATCTTATCTGGGAGGGCTCGCCAAGAAGCTATTCCTCATGCTTGAAGGTAATTCCTTTTATCCGACTGACTTGTTATCACCGACTCATCATAGAACCATTAGCTTGAACTCGAGTCGTGTTTGCAGAATTCTGTCAAAACTTCGAGGAAGAGACTAGTCGAGTGGAGACAAGTCTGGACCCCATTAACTCCCCCGTGAAGGATGAAGCTGCCATGAATGTGCTCTGACTGGAGTCTCGTGTTGCTGCTGTGGTGGACTACCTCGCTCGACTGAAGGTTGCGGTGTCACGGATCGACTCAACACTCTGGCCAGGCGAAACACTTCAAAATGACCTCGAGTCTTTAATGACTCGACTGAATGACGTTCCAAGTCGAGTGCAGGAATGGAAGAAGTCTTCTGCCAGATGTGGTGCTGATGTCGCTCTGTCCCTGGTCCGCGTTCATTGCAAGGAGGCGCGAGAGGAAAGGTTGGCGTCCATCAAAGTTGCCAATACCAAGAAGTACGACTTCCGATCTTTCATGGAGACTTTCATTGGTGCTGCCACCCGAATCGTTGATGGGATTGACCTAGACCAGTTCGTCGCGCCTTCCAGTCCTCCACCTGAGGAGTAAAAAACTTCTATGATTCATCTTTAATTTTCCTCGGAATGCCGAGTGATCCTGTAACCGATAAACTTTAACAGGCTTGAGGTCTGGGTACTTCTGCATCCTTAGGATGTTATCCGAACTTTACTTATCGTCGAAATATCCTTTTGTTTGTCTTCGAGTGAACTTTGCTCTTCACTCGGATTATGCTTCAATGCTTGAGATGAAGCTCTGAGGTGGATCCAGTCGACCTACACTTCGTTGTTCTTGCAGTAGCGAGAGAAGGTAATAAATGACCTGCACCTCGTCATCCTTGTGGATCGGGAGGGAGTGCATGTTGTACTTGTGGCGCAGCTCCGAAGGAGAAGGCAGCAGTCGACCTACACCTCGTCGTCCTTGCGGATCGGGATGGAGCGCACGTTGTACTTGTGGCGCAGCTCCGAAGGAGAAGGTAACAGTCGACCTGCACCTCGTCGTCCTTGCGGATCGGGGTGGAGCGCACGTTGTACTTGTGGCGTGGCTCCGAAGGAGAAGGTAACAGTCGACCTGCACCTCGTCGTCCTTGCGGATTGGAATGGATTTCGTACTTAGGCGAGTACTGGACTGCAGCTAAGCCTCCGAGTGGGAGGGTTGCTCTCCACTCGGTAGGATTTTTAAACTTAGGCGAGTACTGGACTGCAGCTAAGCCTCCGAGTGGGAGGTTTGCTCTCCACTCGGTAGGATTTTTCAAACTTAGGCGAGTACTGGACTGCTGCTAAGCCCCCGAGTGGGAGGTTTGCTCTCCACTCGGTAGGATTTTACAAACTTAGGCGAGTACTGGACTGCTGCTAAGCCCCCGAGTGGGAGGTTTGCTCTCCACTCGGTAGGATTTTCAAACTTAGGCAAGTACTGGACTGCAGCTAAGCCTCCAAGGAGGATTTTTGTGTAGTAGCTCACGAAGGGGTAGGCAAGCGATCGACCTGTCCCTCGCCGTCCTTGCAAAGCGCACATTGTATTAAATACTTAGGAGAGTACTTGGACTACAGCTAAGCCCCCGAATGGGAGGCTGGCTCCTCACTCGGTAGGATTTCAAACTTAGGCGAGTACTTGGACTGCAGCTAAGCCCCCGAGTGGGAGGCTGGCTCCTCACTCGGTAGGATTTTCAAACTTAGGCGAGTACTTGGACTGCAGCTAAGCCCCCGAGTGGGAGGCTGGCTCCTCACTCGGTAGGATTTTCAAACTTAGGCGAGTACTTGGACTGTAGCTAAGCCCCCGAGTGGGAGGTTTGCTCTCCACTCGGTAGGATTTTCAGATACTTAGGCGAAACTGATTCGCAGCTAAGCCCCCGAGTGGGAGGCTGGCTCTCCACTCGGCAAGATTTTCAGATACTTAGGTGAAACGGATTCGCAGCTAAGCCCCCGAGTGGGAGGTTGGCCCTCCACTCGGCAGGGATTTTTTTACAAACTTAGGCGAAACAGGTTCGCGGCTAAGCCACCCACTGGGGGAAATTTCCTATGTATACGAAAAGTAATAACAATCACTGGGAAAATTATAACATTCTTGTCTTTGATAAACAAACTACAGAGGTACTTTTATTACATCTCACCCGAAGTGTAAAAGGGGCGGAGCAGCTCCGCATTCCAGGCTCGAGGCTCATCAATCTGGCCTTCGACGTTGTAAAGATGGTAAGCTCCATTGTGGAGAACCCTGGTGATGATGAAGGGACCTTCCCAAGTGGGAGCGAGCTTGTGTGGTTTCTGTTGATCCACTCGGAGGACCAAGTCCCCTTCTTGAAAGGCTCGGCTCTTCACATTTCTAGCATGGAATCGACGCAAGTCCTGCTGATAGATGGTCGAGCGGATCAAGGCCATCTCTCTCTCTTCTTCAAGGAGGTCGACCGCATCTTGCCGGGCTTTCTCCGCTTCAGCTTCAGAGTAGAGTTCGACTCGGGGCGCATTGTGAAGCAGGTCGCTCGGCAGAACTGCTTCAGCTCCATAGACCATAAAGAATGGAGTTCTCCCAGTCGACCGATTAGGAGTGGTCCTTAATCCCCAAAGAACCGACGGAAGTTCGTCGACCCACGCTCCTGCTGCATGCTTGAGATCACGCATCAGTCGAGGTTTCAGTCCTTTGAGAATTAGACCATTTGCTCGTTCTGCTTGTCCATTCGACTGGGGGTGAGCAACTGAAGCATAGTCGACTCGCGTGCCCTGAGAGGCGCAAAAGGCTTTGAACTGGTCGGAATCGAAGTTTGATCCATTGCCAGTGATGATGCTGTGCGGAACTCCATATCTGAATATCAACTCTCTGATGAAACGGATAGCAGTGCACGCATCAAGGTTCTTGATAGGTTTAGCTTCGATCCACTTCGTAAACTTGTCGACTGCCACAAGAAAATGAGTGAAACCTCTCCTGCCAGTTCTCAGTGGTCCAATCATATCCAACCCCCAAACAGCGAAAGGCCAGACGAGTGGAATGGTCTTCAATGCTGAGGCGGGTTTGTGTGACATATTGGAGTAGAACTGACTTCCTTCGCACTTGTCGACTATTTCCTTTGCCATTTCATTTGCTTTTGGCCAGTAAAATCCCGCTCGGTATGCTTTAGCCACGATGGGCCGAGAGGACGCATGGTGACCACAGGTCCCCGAGTGGATATCATCAAGAATTATCGGACCTTCTTCTGGCGTTATGCACTTCTGGCTGACTCCAGTCACGCTTTCTCTGAATAACTGTCCCTTGATCATAGTAAAGGCCTTGGATCGGCGGATGATCTGTCGAGCCTCTTCTTCGTTCTCCGGGAGCTCTTTCCTCAGGATATACGCGATGTATGGTACTGTACAGTCGGGACTGATGACCACGACTTCCATGATCAGGTCGACCACAGCTGGGACCTCAACTTTAGTCGGATCAGTGGTACATTTTGGCTGTGGAGCTTCTTCAGTGAAAGGATCCTCTTGAATCGACGGTGTGCGGATGTGCTCCAAAAACACATCATTGGGAATGGCTTCCCTCTTGGACCCTATTTTCTCCAAATCATCAGCAGCTTGATTTTTCAGTCGGGGTATATGATGAAGCTCTAACCCCTCAAACTTCTTCTCTAGATTGCTCACTGCATTACAGTAACCAGTCATGGCTGGACTTCAGACTTCCCACTCCTTCATCACCTGATTAACCACTAGATCTGAGTCACCATAAACCATGAGGCGACGGACGCCGAGTGAAATGGCCATACGCAACCCATACAACAGTGCTTCGTATTGTGCTTCATTGTTGGAAGAATCAAAGTGAAATGTCAAAGCTTATCTCCTCGGGGGGAAACCAATACTACCCCAGCACCGGAACCACTCAGCATCTTGGAACCATCAAAGAACATAGTCCAGTGCTCCGAGTGAACTTTAGTTGGTAACTGTTGTTCAATCCACTCGGCGATGAAATCTGCTATTGCTTGGGACTTGATGGCTTTCTTTGCCTCAAACTTGATATCAAGGGGAAGAAGATCAATCGCCCATTTCGCCACTAGACCAGTTGCATCTCTGTTGTGCAAAATCTCTGATAATGGGGCGTCGCTGACGACTGTAATGGAATGATCAGAGAAGTAATGAGCAACCTTCTTCGCGGTCATATAAATCCCATACACAAGCTTTTGATAATGAGGGTATCTTTGCTTTGACGGGGTTAATACTTCAAAAAGATAATATACTGGGTGCTAAACTTTGAAGGCCTTTCCTTCCTCTTCCCACTCGACCGTAAGTACTGTACTGACGACTTGTCCTGTGGCTGCAATGTAAAGCAGCAACGGCTCCTTGCTGATTGGGGCAGCAAGCACCGGCTGGGTGGAGAGCAGAGCTTTGAGCTCTGCAAACGCTGCATCAGCTTCAGGAGTCCACTCGAACTTGTCTGACTTCTTCATCAGTCGGTAAAGAGGCAATGCCTTTTCACCGAGGCGAGAGATGAATCGACTTAAAGCACCAAGCATCCAGTAAGCTTCTGGACATCATGCACACGCATGCAGGCGTTTCATTCGGAGTATAGTGCCAACTTTTTCTTGGTTAGCGTCGATTCCTCGTTCGTAAGCGAAAACCGAGTAACTTTCCACCGGGAACTCCGAATGTGCACTTTGATGGATTAAGCGATATCATACCTCCTGAGATTGGCAAAAGTTTCAGCAAGGTCACCAACAGGTCGGAACCTTTCCGTGAGTTGACCACAATGTCATCCATGTATGCTTCCACATTCCGACTGATTTGAGTGAGTAAACACTTCTGAATCATCCTCATGAACGTGGCTCCGGCATTCTTGAGGCCGAATGGCATGGTGACATAACAAAAGCACCTGAATGGAGTGATGAAAGCTGTTTTGATCTCGCCGGGTCCATGCAGATGGATCTGATGGTACCCAGAATATGCGTCTAAGAAAGACAACCGCTCACATCCCGCAGTCGAGTCGACTATTTGGTCGATGCAGGGGAGAGGAAAATGATCTTTCGGGCAGGCCCGATTGATATGTTTGAAGTCGATGCACATGCGCAGTGAATTGTCCTTCTTAGGGACCATGAGAACATTGGCGAGCCACTCGGAGTGGTAAATCTCTCGGATAAACTCTGCTGCTAAGAGCCGAGCCACCTCCTCGCCAATGGTCTTTCTCTTCTGGATGGCGGACCGTCGAAGATGTTCTTTGACAGGTTTAACTTTTGAGTCGACTTCGTGACGGCGCTCAGCCAGTCCCCTAGGAACACCCGGCATGTCAGCAGGCTTCCATGCAAAGATGTCCCAGTTCTCACGGAGGAACTGGATGAGCGCTTCTTCCTATTTGGAGTCGAGTGTTGTTGAGATGTGAGTCGGAGCAGCATTGGGATCAGTCGGATGAATATGAATCGGTTTCGTCTCCCCGGACGACTGAAATGCCGACTCCGTGGCGGGCTTCTTGGCTCGGAACAAATCACGCCGGTATGCAGTTTTCTGGTACTCTTGCAGCTCGACCACTGCCATCTTAGCATCAGCGATCTTAGAGCCTTTCTGGAAACACTCTTCTGCCTTTTTCCGATTGCCAGTGATAGTGATCACACCTTTGGGACCTGGCATCTTCAGCTTGAGGTATACATAACATGGTCGAGCCATGAAACGCGCATATGCCGGCCTCCCCAGGATAGCGTAATAAGCGCTCTGAAAATCCAAGACCTCTGTTGGGGATATAACTACTGAATATAAACCACCCTGAAGGGGCCGGTTTACCGTCGTCCCAGGATCAGGGCCCACGAAGGAGGCCCAGAGCCCAGAGGCGGATTAGGGTCCATTTATGTAAACCGCCTTAGCCTTGTAACTTGTGCTGTAAGATAAGAGAGAAGAGACCGAGCCGGACACTTGTATGAGCCGGATCAGGACTCTGTAGACCGGCCGGGCGTCAACCCGTGTATATAAGGGGACGACCCGGTGGCGGTTTAGAGACTTAGGCGAAGCTATTGCTCCCTAGTCGCCGAAATCACATCAATCCCATCACAACTAGACGTAGGCTTTACCTTCATCGAAGGGGCCGAACTAGTATAACTCACGTGTCCTTGTGTCCGCTTTAACCCCTCTAAGTTAACCCGTTCGATGGCCCTGCGACTAAGTCCTTTCACGAGGACATCTGCCGTGACAATTCCACGACAGTTGGCGCCCACCGTGGGGCTATCGCACGATGGTTTGATGATCTTAGAGGGCAAGTTCGAAGGACTCGAAAGCTATGCTGTGGGCCAGATGAGTAAGAGTCGTCGCGGCAAGCTCTACATCGACGATGCGGACTGGGGCCCCGAGGCCGGCTCGATCGAGTACGGGTACCGGGTCCCCTTTGGTGGCATACACGTATTCATCGGCAAGATCGGCGAGCCAGGGCCTGGGCCGGACATCTGCACCGACCTCGTCGAGACGGCTCAGCGGGCGAAGAAGAGTCCTGCCCTGGCTAAACCGGCTGTCAAGCGTGCTTTCGTGGGAGTCGTCCACGGAGACTATGAGGGCGGATCAGCATCCGGCGGCGAAACCGTTGTCTACTCTGGCGACGAGTCGTCCGCCGGAGAAACTGAGTCTTTTTACCAGCTGCAAGATGGCCAGATCAGGGGCTGTTCCGACGGTGAGAGTATTCCGGACCCCTTTGATCTATCCAGCCGGGTTGGAATTTTCATGGCCTGTACACAAGCGACGCTTCACTCTTCGACCGCGGCGCCCATCGTCGCCGGTTCAGCAGCGGTGGTGGCAGCCGGGGAAGGAGGCCCTGTGCGCCCACCGGCTCAAGTTTTATCAGAGTTATTCGACCCATTGGCTGCGCTCATGGAAGAGGCTAATCCGGCGGATCAGGACCTGCACAACGCAGAGATTGCAAAGGTGAAGGAACAGATCGCTAAGGCTAAAGCGGATCTGGCAGCCGCGGACGTGAGGATGGCGGCCGAACGGGCCGCTTTGGATGCACAGGCTTATAGGCTCATGCTGGATCAGAGTGCGTCACATGAAGTCATGAAAAGGAAGTACAGATCCCGTTTACCTTCGGTTTTCGAGGGAAGAGAGCTCTTTAATACCCCGGGGGCAGGGACCAGTAATCCGCCGCCGGTGGTGAACCGGCCGGAAGCACATGGGACGGGCGCGCCGGTTCAGCCCCGTGTGATAGATCTGCCTCGCCATCATACCAGCGCGCCCCAGGTTGTGCAGACACCTCCGGGTCACTACTCCAACCCGATGGATAATCTTGTTGCGGCTGCGGCACGGTTGGAGGCGATTCCAATTGAAGGTGATTCACCACAGGCGGTAGAGACACGCCGGGTTAAGGAGCTCCTCAGGACGGCCCTGGCTCAACAGGAAGCGTATTCATACAGTCGGGATCGGATCCACTCCACCCCCTGCCCAAGCCGGAGCTATAGCCGACGCGCCGATGAACCGGCCGTATCAAGCAATGCGCAGCGCGGCCCGCCTCGAGGTAACAACCTGGCGGGTGGCTTCGAAGACGCTCAAGTGGTGGTGGACCGGGCCAAGGCACGTAGGGAGGCCGAGTTAGCAGCACAACATGAGGATCATCAGCTCGCGCCGGTTCGTCCGACCATCTTCGAACAGGGGGTGACGTCTGGCTCATTGGGGGTGCCTTGCCTCATCCCCGCTTTACGCAATGTGCGTTTGCCCAAGGACTTCAAAGGGCCGCGCAAGGTGCCCAATTATACCGCCGATTTGGCTCCAGAAGCGTGGATAGAAAGCTATGAGATGGCCATGGAGATGCTGGATGTGGATGAAGCTGCGTGTGCGAAGTATTTCACCATGATGTTGGAAGGTACGGCCCGTACTTGGTTGAAGAACTTGCCGCCCAACTCAGTTAGTTCATGGACCCAGTTGCGGACCCGGTTCATTCAAAATTTCAAAGACACCTGTAAACAGCCCATGTCTGTGGTGGATTTGGCGGCTTGTGTCCAGGCAGAGGGCGAATCCACAACCCATTGGGTGCGCCGCGTTTCGGAGGTTTTACATTCGTCAGACCGGATCAACCCTGATTCCGCGATCTTAACCCTAGAAGCCAACTGCCGGTTCGAACCGTTGAAGTTGAAGCTGGGTCGCATGAAGCGTTTTTGCAATGACATGGGCACTCTCATGGGCGTTTTGGTAAAGTATGCTGATTCTGATAGTACCAAGGATCCGGAGTCTGAGGATGACGAAGTAGGGAAGGGAAAACAGAATAGCAACTCCAAAGGCCAGCAGCATCATTCGGCAGGCAATGGGGGAAACAAGCGTAAAGCAAACGGTAACATGGGCTTCGTAGCCAACACCAACGCGCAGGACAAGGGTCAGCGGCGCAAGGGTAAGCAATCAAACCGGGGCGGTGCGCAAGGTCACAATCCGGATCGTTTGAATTACCTATTGAATCAACCTTGTCCGAAGCATGGGACGAAGGAGGCACCAGCAAACCACCTCTGGAAGGATTGTTATATCATGCAGGAGTTCAAAAACTCTAACGCTTTCCAGTATGATCAAGGGCCCGGCGGCGGTTCGGGGTCCGCCCCGGGTTACGGTGGGGGAAATTCCGGCCCAGGGTTCGGTGGTTACCCGGGCGGGCAAGGCAATCAGAGCAATCAGAACAATCAGAACCAAGGGGGTTACAATCAACAACAGCAGCAGTCGGGTTACCAAAGTAATCCAAAGCAGTTGAACGGTGGACAGTACCATGTTTTTACCACCAGCTTGGACAGACGAGACCGGAAACTTCAGAAGCGGGCGGTCAGTGTTGTTGAACCGGCCGCACCGCATTACCTGCGCTGGTCAGAGCAGCCTATTGTATGGAGCAGAGAGGATCATCCTCCCCGGGTTTATAATCCGGGTCAGCTAGCCCTAGTGGTGGCACCTCAGGTGGGAGGATACAAGTTTACCAAAGTGCTTATGGATGGAGGAAGCAGCATCAACATCCTGTACTACGAGACCTTCCGACGTATGGGGTTGACGGATAGGCATCTCAGGCCGTCCAGCACAGTGTTTCACGGTGTGGTGCCTGGCAAGTCAGCGTACCCGGTCGGTAAGATAGCTCTGGAGGTAGCCTTTGGAGATGAACATGACTCCAGATCGGAAACATTGACGTTTGAGGTGGTGAAAATCCAAAGCCCTTACCACGCCCTGTTTGGGCGGCCGGCTTATGCTAAGTTTATGGCACGGCCTTGTTATGTTTATTTGCAGCTGAAAATGCCGGGTCACAAAGGGACGATAACGGTTCATGGGAGCCGCCGGATTGCGTTGGAGTGCGAGGAAGGTGATGCGGCTTATGCAGAGTCGGTTTGTGCCACCGAAGAGTTAAAGTATTATAAAGAAAATGTTGATCTGGCGGATATGACCCCGTTGAAGAAGCCAACTACAGAGCACGATCCGGAATTGAAGTTTAAGTCAGCGGCTGAGACTAAACTTGTTGATTTTGTGCTCGGCGATTCGTCCAAGCAGTTCACCATCAGTGCTAACTTGGATCCTAAATAGGAAAGCGCGCTCATCGAGTTCATCCGTGAGAATCGGGACATTTTTGCATGGAAACCTTCTGACATGCCAGGTGTACCAAGGGAACTCGCTGAGCACACTCTTAATGTTGTTCCCAAGTACAGACCGGTAAAGCAGTTTCTTCGCCGGTTTAACGAGGAAAGGCGCAAGGCCATTGGAGAGGAGGTTGCCAGGCTCTTAGCGGCAGGGTTTATCGTTGAAGTTTTCCATCCAGAGTGGCTTGCTAATCCGATGTTGGTCCTTAAGAAGAATGGCACTTGGCGCATGTGTGTGGATTACACAGATCTTAACAAGGCTTGTCCGGCAGATCCTTTTGCCCTCCCCCGCATTGATCAGATCATTGACGCTACGGCGGGTTGTGAACGTTTGAGCTTTTTAGATGCATATTCTGGATATCATCAGATTAAGATGGCGGTTAAGGACCAGGAGAAGACGGCGTTTATCACCCCTTTTGGAGCCTTCTTCTATGTATCTATGCCTTTTGGGCTCAAGAGCGCCCAAGCAACTTATCAACGTTGCGTACAGAAATTGCTTGCATGAACAGATCGGCCGTAATGTGCATGCTTATGTGGATGATATTGTGGTTAAGTCAAGGAGGAAGGAAACGTTGATTGAGGATCTAAAGGAAACTTTTGACAACTTGCGGGTGTACAAGATGATGCTCAATCCGGCTAAGTGTGTCTTCGGTGTTCCGGCAGGCAAGTTATTGGGTTTTCTTGTGTCCAACAGGGGGATTGAAGCTAATCCGGATAAAATTACAGCTATCACCTCCTTGGCTAAGCCAAAGTGCATCAATGATGTCCAGCGATTGGCGGGTCGGATTGCCGCGCTAAGCCGGTTTATCAGCCGCCTAGGAGAGAAGGCCATTCCTTTGTACCAGATGCTGAAGAAGACGGATCAGTTTGTCTGGAGTTCAGCCGCTGATGAAGCATTGGAGGACTTAAAGCGGCAGTTGGCCAACCGCTGTTCTCGCCGCTCCCATTGACAAGGAGCCGCTCATTATATGTTGCTGCTAATGCCAGGGCAGTCAGCGTAGCCATTGTGGTGGAACGGAAGGAGGCAGGGAAGGAGTATCCGGTTCAATGGCCGGTTTATTACATCAGTGAGGTCCTCATTGAGTCTAAGCAAAGATATCCGCATTGGCAGAAGCTGGTATATGGAGTTTTTATGGCAAGCCGGAAACTGAAGCAATATTTTCAGGGGCACCCCATCACGGTGGTCAGTTCAGCTCCTTTGGGCGATATCATACAGAACCGGGAAGCGACTGGCCGGATTGCTAAGTGGGCTATAGAACTTGGGCCGCACGGTTTAAGGTATGTGCCTCGGACGGCAATAAAATCTCAGGCACTTGTGGATTTCATTAATGATTGGACGGAGTTACAAGCGCCTGAAGAAAAGCCGGATCATACCTATTGGACCATCCACTTTGATGGGTCCAGGCAATTGGAGGGCTCGGGGGCTGGAGTCGTATTAACTTCCCCACGAGGTGACAAGTTCTGTTACGTTCTTCGCTTAATGTTCCCCTCTACTAACAATGCAGCTGAGTATGAAGCTTTACTCCATGGTCTCCGGATGGCTAAGGAGATGAATCTAAGCAGGGTTAAGTGCTTTGGTGACTCGGACTTGGTGGCCCAACAAGTATCAGGTACTTGGGATTCCAAAGATCCACTCATGGCTGCGTATCGTCGGGAGGTGGATATTGTTGCAGGACACTTTAAAGGATATCAGGTGGACCATGTGGATCGTCGGAAGAACGAAGCGGCGGATGCTCTAAGCCGGCTGGGCTCTCAACGTAAACCGGTCCCGCCCAATGTCTTCCTTGACGTACTGCACAATCCGTCAGTTAAGCTTCCTGATGAAGTAGATTTGGCTATTCCTGATCCGGAGGCTCAGTTGGTGGCAGCCTTGCATGTCACCGGATTGGACGCTCCCTTATTTGGCGTATATGAACCGGGGCGAGTTACCAGAAGATGAGACGTTGGCCCGACAGATAGTTCGGCGGTCTAAGTCTATGACCATATATAAGGGCGAGTTACATCATTGCAGCGTGTCAGGGGCGTTTCAGCGTTGTGTGTCCCCTGAGGAAGGCCGTGAGACATTGCGTGAGATCCATGAAGGGGACTGTGGTCACCACGCCGGTTCAAAATCCTTGGTGGCCAAAGCGTTCCGCCACGGTTTCTATTGGTTGACTGCCCATGCTGATGCGGAAGATCTGGTCAGACGATGTGATGGTTGCCAAAAGTTTTCCAGACGTGCTCATGTACCGGCCCAAGAATTGAGGATGATTCCAATTACTTGGCCGTTTGCGACTTGGGTGCTAGATATGGTTGGACCTTTCAAAAGGTCCAAGGACAAGAAGACCCACCTGTTGGTGGCGGTCGATAAATTTACAAAGTGGGTAGAGGCAGAGCCTGTTAGCAAGTGTGATGCGGCCACGGCGGTTCAGTTCATCAAAAAGGTGATTTTCCGGTTTGGGTTTCCACACAGCATCATCACGGACAATGGCACCAATTTGTCCAAGGGAGCCATGAAGGAGTTTTGTGAACGAGAGCACATCCGGCTTGACGTTTCTTCAGTGGCCCACCCGCAGTCCAATGGTCAAGCGGAACGAGCTAATCAGGAGATCTTGAGAGGCATTAAATCCCGGCTTATGGTCCCCTTAGAGAGGACGCCGGGTTGTTGGGTAGAAGAGCTACCATCTGTGATATGGAGTATCAATACTACCCCTAACAGATCCACTGGATACACACCGTTCTTTATGGTCTATGGAGCGGAGGCGGTCCTTCCCTGCGATATCCGTCATGACTCGCCCCGCGTGGCAGCCTATGTTGAGGCCGATAGCGAGGCAGCACGGCAGGACGCTTTGGATCGACTGGATGAAGAGCGAGATATGGCGGCTGCTCGTTCGGCGGCTTACCAGCAGGATCTTCGCCGATATCACGATCGGCGGGTTAGAACAAGAACCTTTCAGAAGGAGACTTGGTGCTTGGCTCATTCAAGACCGCACAGATATGCACAAGCTATCCCCACCTTGGGAAGGGCCCTTTGTGGTCAGCAAGAATCTGCACAACGGGTCATACTATCGATTGATGTTCGAGAGCGAAAAGACTCACGCCGCGTCGAAGAGGAGACCAACAAGCCGTGGAACATAGCTCATCTTCGGCCTTATTATACCTGAGCCATCGGCTCCACTTATGTACATATTAAGACAATGTATATATTATGAATAAAAGCAATAAACCGGAGCCTCGGCTAAAGCGGGGTATCCGTTCTGTAAAAAGTCCGGTTTGGGTACATGGAGTTGTTGTCGCAAAGCAGCCTCCGGTTTAGCCCTTGATCTTGCTTTTCAGAAGTTTTTATGTCACTTGGGGGCTTGGTCGTGTCCGAACCAATGCAACACCTTTTGATGGGCGAAAGCCACCAGATCACTTGGGGACATGGTCACGTCTGAACCAGTCACACCTCTTGGTCGGCCTAAGGCCATAGAATCACTTGGGGGCTTGGTCGAACCCGAACCATTGCCATGCCACTTGATCGGCATAATGCCACGGTTTCAGTTGGGGGCCTGGCTGACTTGAACCATCGCTACACCTTATGGGGAGCTTGGTCCTGTCCGACCATGGTAGCACCATCTGATCAGGCTCAGTAAAGCCTCTTCTTGCAAACGGTTTTTATCATTGCCTTTGCTTCCATGTGGTTTTCATACCATTATTTGATTTTTATTTGCCTTCTTAAACCGACAACCTTTTTAAACTGGATTCGAGTTGTCAGTTAACGGAGTTCGGTCCATTTTTGATCCGGCGATGTTTGTTCCGGTTTGATTTTTTCTGTTAACATCCCATTGTGGAGTAACAGGGGGCTTGTCATGCCCGACACGGTTTACACGGTAAACCGGCATTCTAAACACAGGAGTTGTTTTCTCCTTTGACGGTAATGGTTTATACAACCTCCGCCTCAAGATTGGCTAAGCCAACTGCATGCCCGACGTTGGCAGGTATTTTTGTATCACAAAGTTTGGCCATATACATCCATATTTTCTTATATAAATATATAAGCATCACAAGCCGGCTGGCGACACAAGCCGCCGTGGCGGTTTACAGAATTTGTGATTGCAGGCGAACTAAGTTGACGGTTCATCAATCCAAAGTATCAGTACCACCATGCAAAGGATACAGACTGAGGTCATAAAGGCATTGTTCAAAACAAAGTGCTGACTATCCTATTACAAAGCCTTCCAAGGCCCGGTGTTTCGCATGGCTTTATAACTAGCAGTTTCTGATGCATCACCCGGCTTGACGGATTAAGCTTCTTCGTCGGGTTGGCGTGAGGAAGAGGGGGCGCCTGGCGTCGGTTCAACTTCTTCCTCTTCATCACCCAAAGCCCGGAAGTCGTTGGTAGACCAGTCAATCCGGGTTAAGGCCTGAAAGACAGCCTCTTCACTTATAAGCTCAGCCGGATCAACGTCGAGGCATAAGTGTGCTTACGGATTGGAGGAACAAGGCTCGCACTTCTGGAATGACAAACTCCACCCGCTTATTGTTTGCATCATAAAAAGCGGTGAACCGCCAGTTGGCTTCGCTGCCGATTGACTCGCCAATGACGCATCTCCTTTGTTATTATTCGTTTGAGCGTCATTATCAAAGGCTTCACCGTTCTCTTGAGCGCTGGGGAAACCCTTGGCTATGTTGGCCGGATCAAGATCCGCTATCCACGCCTTGGCGCGAGTTAGAAACCGATGAGTGCCAGCCGGGCATGGATCGTTTCAACTCTTCAAGTTGCCCGGAACCATGGACAGCCGGTCCGGTGTATCTTTGATCGAGGGGCGAGCTGTGTTGTCGTATGATGTGGCACATATGACTCGCTGGGCGCCGGTATACAGCTGCTCAATCAGCGTGTAAGCGGCCTTGAGCTTCTTCCGCACATCAGAGCCTAGATGAGCAATACACTTGCCTGCACCGGTTTCAGACAGCTCAGGTTAAACCGGCGGAAATATCAAAACAGAGATAATCAGTGCAAGTTTTCTTACCAAAGATGGCAGAGGTCATGGCATGCACTTGGCGCTTTAGCCCGGTAAGTTCTTCAGTCACCGGTTTAAGAGCTGCTTCAGCATCTTCCGCCAGTTTTTTCAAACCGGCCTTCTCGGTGTCCCAGTTGGCCCGTTCGGATTTATACCACTCCTTCAGCTGTTCCATAGTGGCCAAGGCAGTTTTCAATTCGTCCTTGGCCTTGGTGGTTTTTGCTTGTTGAGTTTCCAGATTGGCTCGAAGGTCCTTGAGTTGCACGGTTTGCTGGTATATTTCATTCTGATAACAAAGGGAGCACGTTAGTTGTTTCATTATAAAGTCCCAAGCTCAATACAAATATTCAACTTGGCACTTGGGGGCTAATGGCTAGTTGATCTCAGTTTGCTATGGGGATACAGAAATTAAGTCCCGGTTTAACTATGCCAAGTTGAACCGACCCTTGGGGGCTACAGTATTGCAGTTTAAGGCGTATGTGTTCTATGCAAAGTTAAGTGCCGGTTTAGCTATGCACAGTTAAACCGACCCTTGGGGGCTACTATACAGCAAAAGTACAAGAAAGGCATAACTCATTACCTCATAGCGGTCCTTCATGCGATTTACCAGACCGGCTTCAAAGTCACGACTTGTATAGAGCCGATTCAGAAAGCCGGAGTGAAGTTCTTGGGCAGAGAGGTTGTCATAAGCTGACAGATCAGTTTACCCCTTATCTTTGCTCATAGTAGTAGAATCTTCCTTGACGCTGTGTTTCGCTAAAGCGACCGGTTGGCTAGGAGTGGTGTAGCCAGTGCCGGTCACAATAACATCATCATTTTTGGCTGGGCTAGCCAGACCGGCGGTCTTCTTTGGGCTTGATGTCTTCGTACTTTGGCTCGGTGGTTCCACAATTACGACCCGCTCTGTGGCCGGACTCGGTGGAGCAGGATGCGAGGTTTCCACTTGGACCTCCGGTTCAGTTTCTGGCGGATCAGCGGTGTCGTCTTTTTACAACTCACCAGAGCTATTTTTGGCGACTTCAGGATTTTCGTGGGTTTGCTCTGGGGTCTTTTCCGGATCAACATCCGCAGTAGGATCAAGGGTTTTCGCTTTCTTACTCAAGCGAGCTTTGGTGCTGCAATATTCGGAATTAGATGAAGATAAATCGACCAAGGCAATTGTAAACCGAATTGGCGGGACAGCAGTATGGTGCGTACCCTGCAGCAACTTTAAGCGGAGGCAGTTGCGTGGTTGATGAACCGCCAGAAGAGTTGGAAGAGGCCTGATAATTCGGGTCAGACGGATTGAGAGGACATCGGAAGAAACCTTTTAAGGGATAACGCTTTTCAGCAGAACAAATCACCTCTGGACGACGCTTCCGGGTTGGTGTATCTGGTAAACCGGATGAGGTAATCCGTTGACCACTGTGCCGAGTCGTACGGCGCTCTTCAGCCTGCTGTGACTTCAAGGAAAGGTTTGGATTCAAATAAGCATAGGAATGAGATTTTTTCACTTTCCGGACGGCGCGACGAATTCTTTTAACTGGCACGAGGTCGGATTCGGAAGAAAGAAAGATTACCTCAACAGGGTCAGCATGACTAGCTTCAGCATCATCCTGGGAGTTAAAATTGTCAGTAAAAGGAATACAAAGGGACAAATTACAAGCAAGAAGAAACACAAAGAGGAGAGCCGGTTTATGGCGACTCCCTCGTAAGGATATCAAGTTTTACCTTAGCCTCTGATTCTTCGTCCTCCGGCGGATCAGAAGACTCGGCGGTTTTCTTCTTGCCAGCCTTCTTGGTGGCCTTGGATTTTACACGCGGAGCCCGGGCCGGTTTGGTACGCTTCCAGAAGGAGCTGTTAGCCTAAGAAGTAACAAGGGTTAATATATATCAACAAGGCATTAATGTCAGAAAAGCGGTGAGTAGAGCCTACCGCAGGCGGTTGGTTGGCAACACAGAAGGGAGCCAACCCGGTTTGGCTGCAGACAGAGATCGGTTCGTCAAGCATCCGCTTCACTGTCTCTGTGACTTCAAGATCTGTTATTGGTAGCTCGTGATGTCTTTGAGGGTCTTGGAGGCTGCCAGTGTATTCGTGCATCAATCCGGGCCGGCGGCTTAGTGGCAAGACGCCCCAAGAAACCCAACACCGCACAAGGTCCACACCAGTTAAGCCATTGGCCATTAGAGCCCGAAGCTTGATAATTTGAGGCGCAAAGTTCTTCCGTTCATGGCGGTCAAGCGTAAAACAACGGATGATGGTTGCTAAGCCGGTGAGGACGGTAACCCGGCAAAGGATTCTCGTTGTCAGGAGCAGTGTTCCGGCAGTAGAACCAGGTTTGGTTCCAATCTTTTGGATGGCTGTGGTGTTTGGCGTGAGGAAAGTCCACTTCCTTCCTTTTCTGGATTGAAACGCCGCCCAGCTCTGTGTTGGGACCATCAGAAAATTCCGTACGGCGGTTCAAGTGGAAAAAATCCCGGAACAGCTCCACAGATGGCTCTTCTTGAAGATAGACTTCACAGAAAACTTGAAAATTGCATATGTTTGACACAGAATTCCGGCCAATATCCTGCGGATGGAGTTGAAAACTTGCAAGGACGTCCCGGAAGAATTTTGATCCGGGCGGGCAGAATCCCCGGTCTAAGTGCTGCATAAACACAATTACTTCTCCTTCTTGCGGATCGGGAGGGAATTCGGCATCCGGAACACGCCAGTGGAGGACATTTTTTGAAGCCAAAGCGCCAGTGGTGACGTATCCGTTGAGTTGCGTTTCAGTGATCTTGGACCGGACCCAATTGCAAGCTGAGAATTGAGGTGCCATTCCGGAAGACTAAACTGCGAAAGAAAAGGAAAAACGGTTCACCGTTAAACGGTTCAGGCATATTATACAATGTTAAACCGGCGATTTGGCAGCCAGTTTTCAATTCCAGTTTAACTGAGGACTAATGGAGTGACGGATTAGCTATCAAAAGTCAAACCGCCAAAAGAGACAGAACTGGAAAATCTACTAAGTGTGGACAGAAACAGATTTCACATGCGAATGGAAGTAATTTAGATATGCCGAAGGTTCAGTGAGAAAAATTTCTGCGACCTATGCAAGCCTCATAGAGGGCAGGAAGGTTCGTGCGTCCTAAAACAAGAAGATCTGAATAAAATGAAAGATGAACAAGGAGTAAAACTGATGGCGGAGCGGTCGCCGCACAGGATGTGTACTACGGTGGAATCATACGGCCATGGCAGGGCAGGTATGAGGACACTACGATGAACACCTATGAACTACAAGATGAACAGGGACCTCTAGATGCGGATCTAGGGTTCAAGAAGGGGCCTTACCCGATGCGCAGAACAGCGGAGGAGCGCCAAGAGTTTCTGGTCCGGTCAGGTTGATGCAGCGGCCTGGCGCTGACGCGGCGGTCGAAGGTCGGGGGCGACGGCGGAGCTTCAGAGCTGGAACGTTGCGAGGAAGAAGAAGTGCGGAAGAAGAAGAGAAAAGGGTCGGCCGGTCTATTTATAAGGAAACGGGGCAATTAACGAGCGCGAGAATCAAGGAGCCAAAAGCGGCGGACGGCACAGCGGCCGCCTCGATTTCCGGGATAGTAGTAAATGAAGGGAATCTTACTGTTTGGATTTCTTTATTAAAGATGACGTCAAGGCGCCCTGTTGCTGTGGCTAGAAGATGACGTCATGGCGGTTCAAGCAGATGGCGGTTTACGAAATACGAAGGGAGATTCAGAGTTTCCTGAAGGTGTTGAAGATTAACATGAACCGGTTCAAGTCAATCTCGGGCCTAATGTTGGGGATATAACTACTGAATATAAACCGCCCTGAAGGGGCCGGTTTACCCTCGTCCCAGGATCAGGGCCCATGAAGGAGGCCCAGAGCCCAGAGGCGGATTAGGGTCCATTTATGTAAACCGCCTTAGCCTTGTAACTTGTGCTGTAAGATAAGAGAGAAGAGACCGAGCCGGACACTTGTATGAGCCGGATCGGGACTCTCAGAGACCGGCCAAGGCGTCAACCCGTGTATATAAGGGGACGACCTGGCGGCGGTTTAGAGACAGACAATTCGAGGCTTAGGCGAAGCTATTGCTCCCTAGTCGCCGAAATCACATCAATCCCATCACAACTAGACGTAGGCTTTACCTTCATCGAATGGGCCGAACTAGTATAACTCCAGTGTCCTTGTGTCCGCTTTAACCCCTCTAAGTTAACCCGTTCGATAGCCCTGCGACTAAGTCCTTTCACGAGGACATCTGCCGTGACAATTCCACGACAACCTCAAAGGTCAACTTTTCCTTACGAAAATTCTTGTAGTCACCAAAAACCACATCGAGAGCAATTTGGCCGAGTGACTCAGCCTTCTTTCCAGGAATGACTCCATGGAAGCTCATGTTGCTGGTGCTGAGTCTGGACATCGGAATGCCCGTCCCTTTCAACGTCTCTGCATACAATATGTTCAGATCACTGCCACCATCCATCAAAACCTTAGTTAGTCGAGTGCCTTTGACGACTGGGTCTACCACCAGCGCTTGCCTCCCAGGGGTGGCTATGTGTGTTGGGTGATCAGACTGGTCAAACGTGATGGCGGTCTGCGACCATTTCAGGTAACTGGGTGTCACCGGAGTGACCATATTCACTTCGCGGTTGATAACTTTCAATCGACTTTTTCTTTCAACATCAGCAAAAATCGTCAGAGTGGTATTGACCTGAGGGTACCCACCGTCACTATCTTCCTTGTCCTCAACTTTGTCCGACTCCTTTTCCTTGTCCTTGGGCTGCTTCCCCTGGAACTGCTGAATCAAGAGCCGGCACTGTCGAGTGGTATGCTTTGGGTAAATAAGTTTACCCTCTTCATCTTTCTTCGTGTGAATGTGACACGGCAAGTCCAACACATCATTTCCATCTTGGTCTTTCACTTTCTTGGGGTTCCAAGGCCCCTTGGGTTTCCCCTTGAACTTTCTTGGAGTCACGGCCAAGGCTTCTCCAGAGCAGGTAGCTCGGCTTCCGCTTCTGTTTCCGATTGGAGTTCCCTCCCCCGGTTTCATTAGCGGTTGACTTGTACTTACCACTCCGGAGCCGATCCTCTTCTTCACCATTGGCGTACTTCGTGGCAATCTCCATCATCCGACTCAGGGTCATGTCTCCTGTCCGACCGAATTTCAGACTCAACTCTCTGTTCTTAACACCTTCCTTGAAGGCACAGACTGCCTGATGATAATATACATTATCTACTGTGTGGTGCAAAGTGATTCATCTCTTGATGTAATCCCTCAGAGTTTCATTCGACTTCTGGACACACAACTACAATTCTTTCAACCCTGCTGGCCGCTTGCAAGTTCCTTCAAACATCCTGACAAACACTCGGGCAAGATCTTCCCAAGTGTAAATGCTGCTGGGTGCTAACTGATTCAGCCATGCTCTGGCTGATCCCTCCAACATAAGTGGCAGGTGTTTCATGGCCACTTCATCGTTGCCGCCGCCGATCTGAACAGCCACTCGATAGTCCTCAAGCCAAGTATCCGCTTAGACTCACCGATGAACTTATCGACTCCGATCGCCAACCTGAAGTTGGGAGGAATCACCGCTCTCGATGGCTCTGCTAAAACACTACTGGTCTGAGACGTGTACTCTGCTGCTGATGGGCGCATTTCTGTCATGACCTTCTCGGTTAGCTCTGTTCCTGTCGACCAGACCTTGAACGATGACGGATCTCGCATCAAAGCCTGGTTCCCTGGGGTCGACTGGAATCCTTCGCCCAACACTGTGCTGGCGTCTGTCGTCTTGCTGCCGAGGCGCATATGACCCACCCCTTGGGGGAGGAGTGGGCACTCGACGTCGATCATCACGATCGAATCGGTCCTCATACTGCTCACGCCGGCCTCCATGCCCCTCACGCCTCAGGGGCGATCTTGGGCTATGTGCCGATGGACTGTATTCGCAGCGACGGATCTGTCATCAATCCTGTTCGCGATCGCGATACAGCTGAATTTTGATCTCCTGCTGCCCGGAGCAAATCTCTGATCTGGAGTAAGCCCCTGCCAGCCTCCGACTGGGAAGGCTGAATGGACTCTGCTATACGGGATGCAGCTGCTAGATTCTGAATGGGAGTTCGGTATACCTGAGTTGGTTGTGGAAATTGTTGACGTCGACTGGACGATGGGACCCATTGTTGCGCTCGTTCATCGAGCACTCGCTGGAGATTTCTAGTCGAGTGCGCTCAGCCAAGTTGGCCAAACGCGCATCTTCTAAGGAACGGGCCTCGGGGGTTTCTCCAACGTTAGGAGTGTGAAGCGCATCCATGTTCCGGCGGCGGAGCTCCTCCCTCTGCAGCGAAGTGAGGGGCTCGGGTTGGTACTCTTTGTGAGCCTGCGTCGGTCGCCTCCGTCAACGCCTCCGTCGGTGCGGGGGAAACCAGGAGGACTGCATGGTCCGTCGACCATCAGAACCTCCGCCGCTGGATCGCTGCTGTCGCACTCGGATGCAGTCTCTACGGAGCCAGTCGACAGATCGAACAGGCCGTAGAGAGATTCGTCAGGCTCGATTGCCGCGACTTGGGGAGTGGCCGACTGGCGGGCCACCGCGTGCCTCACCCACCGCTGAAGCCTCGATCGACCGGAGCGCTTGCGCTGTCGCGAGACCGGGAGGGAGGATGGCCGAAGAGCCGACCGATACTGGGTCGACGGCTGCCGCAGGAGGATGCCGCGGTCGCACGCGCGAAAGTGAGTCGCCCCGCGGACGGGGAGTGCGTCAACGTCGAGTGGAGCCTCCTGTAACCAAGCGGAGTCGTCGGCGATGAACATGAGTGCGCCGAGACGGATCTCGCGGCCCTCAACCAAAACTCCGCCTGAAACCATGATGAATGGGGTCGGAAAAATGCAACTTCTCCAACAAGTCGCTAAGACACCTACCCCACGGTGGGCGCCAACTGTCGTGGTTCTAAGTCTGACAGTAGAATGGGGGGGTAGGTATGGCGAGGCAAGATCCTAGCTATGGAGTAGTTGTATAAGCAAGATGTTTACGAGTTCAGGCCCTTCTCGGAGGAAGTAACAGCCCTACGTCTCGGAGCCCGGAGGCGGTTGACTGTATTATGTGCGTATGAGTTACAGGGGTGCGAACCCTTGACACTGAGGAGGGGGGTGGCTTATATAGAGTTCGCCAGACCCCTCTGACCCTCAGTTATGCAGGGTTAAAGGTACATTAAGATAAGGGGTTACTGGTAACGCCCACATAAAGTGCTATGATGACCATAAAAGCTACTTAATGACCGACCGTTTGGGTGCAGACTGGCTTTAGATCTCCTGGTGGTCGAGTGGTTGGCTTCATGGTCGAGTGTCTTCCAGTTGGTCGAGTGGAACTCTTCCAGGTCGACTGAAAGGTAGTTTCTTCTAGAGATGTCCTTGGGGAGGGTGTCTTAGACAGGTCCATGACCCTACCCTAGGTATATGACTTCATCAGTAACTGGTTCTTGATTTGATGAACTAGGCATCTCCTGATTAGATGATGTAGCCATATCCTTCATGGGAAAGATATCTTCAAAGGAAGTCGCATCATTTGACTCCATGATCGTACCGACATGCATGTCAGGTACCTCAGATCTTACAACCAAGAATCTATAACCAATGTTATGAAAAGTATATCCCAAGAAAACACAATCCACGGTCTTTGGTCCAAACTTGCGCTTCTTTGGAATTGGCACATTGACTTTCGCCAAACAACCCCAGGTTCGTAGATAAGAGAGTTTTAATCTTTTCTTCTCCCATTTCTCGAATTGAGTTATCTCTTTACTAGTCGTCAACCCGTGCACTTGCACGGGCTAGCATTTTTAATATTAGATACAACAAAGTTTTTACAAATTAGAAATTTCAGACAATAATACGAATATGTTGATATGGGTCAATGTTGTCACACATGCATGTTTATCTTTGTAAGACATAGGGTTCACAATGTTACATTGCTTGGGACTATTTTGTGATTTGATTGTTTGCATAACTCATCAATTACATTACTATAACCTCGAGTAAGCGAAACCGAATTTGCACAAGACAGTAACACTCACTTAAAGTTGTAATGAAAGAGTACTTTCCCTTTGTTTTGATGTCGAAGGAATGATTGTAGCAAGTTGTCCACAGTATCTTTGACTCCGTTTTGAACCGACCATTCATTTACTGTATTTGGGCTAATGAACCCAAGGTCATAGATTTGTCCTTTTTTACATTCGACAATTTTCAATCTGCATAAAATAGTGAGGATAATTATATATACATGCAATGAATGAACTGAGCTATGAGACATAATTACAGAACTAATACTTACACACAATAGCAAGTCCTACACGTATGCACGCTAAGAAGTTAATTTGAGCTCAAATTCCATGTAAATCAAATAAAATCCCAAACTAAAACCCACAAATCACTATACTTATAGAGCATGACATGAGCTAAACTAGCAATGAGAGATGAAAGGATGAAGTTGCTAAACTTTTAGAACCCTTGGATTGATGGGGTGCCTCCAATCCTGACAAATCTTGGCAAAATTGGAGGATGAACTCGAGCTGCTTGGGGACGGAAACAAAGAGGAGAGAAAATGGAGGATGAACTTCTTGGCTGGACGAAGCAACTTTATATAGGGAGGACTTTAGTCCCGGTTGGTGATACCAACCAGGACTAAAGGACTAAAGGGGCTCGCAGTGGCTCGCAGCCTGCCGCGACCCCTTTAGTCCCGGCTGGTATCATCAACCGAGACTAGAGGTCCCATTTGAACCGGGATAAATACTCATCGTGCCCCACGTCGTTCGTAGCCCTTGGAACCGGGACTAATGATCACATTAGTCCGGGGCCCAAACCCGGCCGGGACTACTGGTCCAGACGAAAGGTCTGTTTTCCACTAGTGTACAAAGGACTTGCTCCTAAATTTCCTTGGTAAGATCGAATTTCAGCTTTCTCTTCTTCCTCGTTAACCGACCCTCTTCATTCTCAAGCCCACTCAAAGGATAGTTGAAGGTATATGTGTCACATCCCAAATCCCAACATTTCTAAATTTTGGAATGTGAATTATTTAAATAAGGTTAATTAAAGTTTTTGCCTGTGTTGCTTGAGTTAAGTGAGTTTTGACTAGGATTTGAAGCTTTTGGCATTTAAACGAATATTTAAATTGTGAGAAAATAAAAGGTATTGTCTGCCTTGACAGTTGTCACCGCTTGAGTCTGCTTGCCCGCAATGAAAGCAACTGATGAAATGAAAGAAGGGTTGGTAGCTTTCGGACTCTGGCACTGAGAAACTCGCGCACGCACAAGCTCAAGGAAGAAGATGAGGGCTTGAGATATTGAGAGCATGAACCCCCTCTCCCTCGCCCTTGGACTTTTATGGGTGAATTGTAACATGAAGCGGCCGCGAGGTAAGATGGTCGCATGGTAGTAATTCTGCCAGTTTCCAGATGTCGTGCGCTGATCATGCATGAGAATCAAGGGGTGGTTGATTAAATTACCACATATACCGTGGCACAATATCCTTCGCTGATGGGACGTGAGCTACTCTCACAAGTTATGATGGTAGCCGAAATGACGGCACACCACTGTTCTGTGGGAATACATATGTAATTAGGTAGTGTTGATAGAGCACGATTAGTTCATCAGCTCGGTCTCAGCGTGGGAACACTTTGAGGGTAAGGCACCACCGCGCGGGATCGACTTTTACCTTAGGTGCGGCGTGAAAATAATAAAGCGTCTGATGAAAACTAAGGGAACCCAGAAGGAGCTCCTCGGATGCCCGACGTGTGAACTGTATGGATATACCTCGGTGATCCTCAAGATCAAAGATGGAAATATTTGTTGAACCAGCTTTTCAAGACCGACATCTATAAACGAAGAGCAGTTCGGAAGAACTGAGGAGCGTCCCCGACTTGAAGACCGGTGTAGCAGCTACTGATAGTGTCATGAACCAGGGGGTACTCACCATGTCGTCTACTAGCTGGATGGGCCAGGACGAGGACCCCCATGGAGATTTGATATAATGGGCCAGGCCCAGAAGACACATGGTGTGTACAATGAATGTTCCGAAGACTTGGCGCATACTCCTAAGATTTAGATGTCGACTACAACACGATCTACCATATACGTGGCCGACATATCTGTAACCCTAGACCCTTCAGGTGCCTATATAAACAAGGGGGTAGGGCAGGTAGAGGGGCATATACAATCTCGTGGTAGAAAAACATGTACTCTGTACTCTATCTCAAATCAATACAACCAAAGTAGGACATAGGGCATTATCTCTTTGAGAGTGCCGAAACCTGCGTAAAACTTCGTGTTCATTATTATCATCGTTAGGTCATCAGCTCAGGACCCTATAGAAGATTCGACGGAATCGACTCCGTCATGAACAATTTCGCCAAGCATATAGAAGAACTAAAAAGGTGAATCCCTTCTAGTTAGATGGTTCTGAATTGCAGCTACCAAACTTCAGTGAATTTATGTGATTTTGGTCTGCATTCCAGGCAAAGGACCAACACATTCTCTTCAAATTCAATCGATTTTTTCTGTGGAAAACATTGTGTTATTTCAAATTCTTATGTACAACTAAAATTACAAACAGAAATATTTTGACCAAAAGGTAAATATTTTGGCACCTACATAAATTATTGAAATTCAGTGAAAACCTACTCCCAAGGCTGCTGTTATCCTCTTAGAGCAACTCTAACGGACCCCGCATCCGTCCGGCCCGCAAAACGTGTTTGCAGTTCGCGGAAAAACGCCTTTGCGGGCCGGCGCGCACGGCCGCGGATGCAGACCCCGCAAAGCCGACCCGTAAAAAAGCATATTCCGCGAATATGCTCTTTTACGGGCCGGCTTTGCGAGGTCTGATCTGGCGTAGGTCCTCCCAGCACGGAAAACCTAAATTTGCACTTTGATTTGATCCAACATAATGCATTTCTTTGCTTTTTCAACAACATTGGATACATAAAACATCATCAAATCTTTGCTAGAATAGCAAGACCAAAGAAAACAAGAAACAGAAGTATGCATTTTAGAAGATTTCCAACTTCCATAACTGCTCCCACTAGTTGAAGAAATATCTTCTCCATGCACTCATTGTTGATCTGCGGATTCTTGATCTTGCATTCTTCATTCATCATCTTTGGTTTGAAAGAAGTAGACGTTGCTTCCACTCTAGTTGAACATGCAACCGCATCATTGTTTTCTATTGTACTAAGGAGTGCGTCAACATCTATTAACTTTCTTTCTATCAATAAATCAATGTATTGGCCTTCCCAAAACCGAAATGAGCATCCATCTTCCTACACAAAAGAAAGAACATGTTCGGAATGAGGATCCACAATTGAACAGAAGAATGAGCTATCAAAACGAGCTACCGCAAGTGCACGTACCCCGTCGTTTTCGCATTTGAAGAACACCCATCCGGGGTGCTTCGGCGTGCCCGAAGTTAGCCGCAGCACTGTCCGCGTGCAGTCGTCGCACTGTATGAGCGGCATCGGCGAGCCACAGAGCCGCTGCGCGAGCGCCGAGCCCGGTGGACGGCCAGACGAATCCATGGCCGCAAATCATTGGCGGCGCCGGGATGACGAACCCGTCCCTGCATGCGGTAATGCGCCCTTGCTGGGGCTGCGGGTGACTCTCCCGGACTACTCCATCGCTTGGCGCATCCACCGGCGGCCGGCAAAGCCAAATCCGGCGGCCAGGCGATGAAGGTCCGCAGATCTGCAAATCCGGCGGCTCGCCGGTGCAGGGGGGGAGAGGGGAGGCCTCGTGCGTGCGGCGGCCTTTCGGCGAGCTCCTGCCAGCTGCTTTCGCCGAAATCTTGGGCGGCGGGGTGGCGGCGGCATGAGAGGGGAGAGGGGAGGTGGTTGGTGGGGGAAAGCGCGGGCTGAAATGTCCCCCCACCAACTGCTTCCGCTTATATGCAGGGCACCGCAACGGCGAAGCGGAAACCCGCGAATACGCTGGTTGGGGCCGAGATTTTGCTGCGCCGCCCAATTTTTTTGTGGGCCGGGGCGGGATGCGGGGTCTGATCGGGAAGCTTTTTTCGCCCGACCCGCATTTTGGCGGTTATTTTTCGGGTCGGGGCGGGATGCGGGGTCTGCTAGAGTTGCTCCTAGTACCCTGGTAGGAAGAGGCGGGGGGCTAATGTAATACTCTAGCAGTCTAAAACGACAGTTGCACAAAATCGACCACGATTCTCTCAAAAACATTCGTGATACACAGAATACACAATGTAAGGAAGATTAACGTCAATTGTAGGCATCGCACATCAACACTAGCGTGCACGTACAACACGATCTACCCAAGATTTGGCGAATATTCCTAAGATTTAAATGTCGAGTACAACACATTCTATCCAAGATTCGCCGGAGTGGACTCCGTCAGGAACAGTTTCACCAAGCATAGAAGAAATAAAAAGGGATCCCTTCAGAACTTCAACATCTCCTCACAGCTTGCTTAGTTAGATGGTTCTGAATTTCAGTTACCAAACTTCAGTGAATTTTTGAGATTCTGGTCTGCGTTCCAGGCTAAGGACCAAAGCATCCCCTTCAAATTCAACCGATTTTTTTGGTGGAAAATATTATGTTTTTTTAAATTCTCATGTACAACAAAAATGTCTAGCTGAAATATATTGACCAAAAGGTAAATATTTCGGTACCTATAGAAATTATTGAAATTCAGTGAATTTTTCGAAATCTCTGCAAAAGTGAAAACCTACTCCCAAGGCTGTTTCTTTCTTCTTAGTACCCTGGTTTGGAGAGGGAGAACCCTAATGTAATACTCTAGCAGTCTAAAATGACAGTTGCACACAACCGACCATGATTCTCTCAAAAACATTCGTGATACACGGAATACACAATGTAAGGAAGATTAACGACAATCGTAGGCATCACACAAAATCAACACCAGCGTGCACGTACGTTGTATGTCAGACAGGCAGCTCAGCGGGCTGCTGCTGGGGTGCGCCGGCGGCGATGACAGCGGTGCGGCACAGCGGGCACGTGGCGTGCTGGTGCAGCCACCGGTTGACGCAGCCCGCGTGGAACAGGTGCCCGCACGCCGGGAGCCGACGGACCATCTCCCCGACGCGGAGCGGCGCAAGGCAAATGGCGCACTCCTCCGCCGCGGCGGCACTCTCGAACTCGAACGGCGCCGGGAGCTTCGCCGCGATCGTGGCCGCGCCAATCCCATCGCCAGGACGACATGGCAGCGTGCAGGTGACTAGGGCCATAAGGAAGAAGCTGACGGCGAAGGCCGCGAGGACGAGGTTGCGCATGGTCCGGTACCCAATAAGCGGGTAAACGATGAATAGAATAAGTGAGAGAGCGAAGAGGGAGATGCACAACCATCGGCGCCAGGACCCAAACCCGGACGGCGCCTCCGTCGTGTTGGTGGCGCTAGTGCCGTCGATGGGGCTATGGCAGCGATGGGAAGAAGCAGATCGATTAGGATCGGACTGGATCACGTTGGTGTTGTTGTAATATGGGAACAGGTGGTATTTAAGGAAGATTCTTCTAGCCCCAGGCCAAGGAATTCGAGCTTTCCGGTTTGAGAGCGTATGGCTGGAAGATTGCAATTTGCAAGTAACGTGACAAGCTTTTTTTTTCAATTTTCTAATATAAATATATGCGTGAACTTGCGCTGCATATTATTTCCACTCATGCATCAATATTTTGTGTGCATGCAACAAATTCTCATCGTATGTCCCAAATTGACGAGGAAATTTTTTATCGGTTTTATACGACATGTTAGCCAATATTTAGGGCACAGCAAAAAAACACTTGCAGCACTAACGCAACATGTGTGGCAGAGAACCTTGAGTCGTCACTGCATATCGCCTGAGTATACATGATTTTGTAGCATGTCGAAAAAGCATTTGTAGCATAAAAAATCCATATATTACTAACTTTCATTTCCTAGAGAACTAGGCTGTATCCTAGTGGCAAGGGAGCGCAGTGGCGTCTTCAGCAACCAGGGTTCGAGCCACGTCGGGGATGAATTTCTAGTTTCTCATAAGGGATGCTTCTCCTATATCAATAAACCATGGGTGCTAGTGCCCATGAGTTTCATCTTTTTTTTTTCATTTCCTAGTAGCAAACCCATTAGGTCTGCCTTATCAGCGACGAATCCGATTCGATGGTGCCTCATCGACATAATATAGGGTGACATTGAACCCATTCCCATGTAGCCCATTGGCTTCCTCGGAGCTTGGTGTCATGAGCTCCAAGGCAATGAAACTATATTCCTCAAAGAAAAAACCCATCAAAAACCATGCGGAAAAAAATTGTTTCCAAAAAAACCCCCAAAAGGAAAACCCTCACCGACACCCCTATCACCACTTGTTGCGAGCAATATATAGCATTTGCACTGCTTCAACACATGGGGCGAGCCTTGGCCCTAAAATGTGCAAGATTATGTGTATACTAGTTTGCCCAAATCACGCAATTTTACAAGATCCTACATCACATGGCCCATGGTAGGCCCCCCTTGGTCGATTTCAAGGCCTGCCCTAGAAGGGCCGATGAGTAGTGACTGCAATAGGGTTCAACTACTTTATAACATGTTCATACAACTTTTAAAATTGTTCACGACTTAAAAAGATGTCACGTAGACAATATACAAATGTTCAAATATTTTTTCAAATTCTGTTATATTTTTTAACAAATAGAACTTAAAATGAAAAAATAAAATAAAAATAGAAAGGGAATATATCATACAAAAGAAAATACAATATAAGTAAAGGAAAAAAGGGTAAAACATATTAAACCCGATTCTTGAAAAAACCTACCAAAATCACGATAAAACTAGTTCCCACCCAAAATAAAAATAAATAAATGTCCCTTGAAACCCCAGCTACTGGACCAGCCGATGTTCGTCCGCCCATAGGGAAGCACCCACGCTATCATCGATCTCGTTGAATTAACGGCTGGGGAGGGCCCATGGGAATGGATTGGCCTAGCCCTAAAATGTAAGAGAATATATGTGTACTAGTTGGCCCAAATTACTCAAATGTCCAATACCCCATGGCCCATGGTAGCCTCGTGAATGTCCCCACTGGTGGAAAAACAGGCTTCCGTCCAGCCCCATAAGTCGCGAAGCTGTAGGAACCGCGACTAATGGGACCTTTAGTCGCGGTTCTGGAGGTGAACCGCGACCAAAGGCCTGGGCCCAGGCGCTCGGTGGCCAAGTGGCGCACGTGAGGTCTTTAGTCGCGGTTGGCCAGGACAACGCGACTAAAACCTTCGGGCACCTTTAGTCACGGTTTGCCGTGCCAACCGCAACTAAAGCCCTCCCCTATATATACCCATCCAGCAGCCAACACTTAGCCATTTGGAGCCATTCTCTTCACAAGTGGGTGTAGGTTTGCTTTTGGTTCCTCTTATGCACATAAGGTGTTTGATGAAATGCCCCAAGAGCATGAAAGAAACATGACATGAAGTGTTGGAGCCACACTCTTCGATCATGATTAGCAACTTGATGAACCTTTGATGTGTCAATATGCATGTGTGTAGTTCATTGTTTAATTTATATTGTTTGTAGCTAGTTAGTTTAACAAATGCATGATGGTTAATTATATATTTTATATTATAATAATGCAGATGAATCGGCAATGGATGTACGGTAACCGACTCTCCGGCGAGTTCACTACGGGTTTGAAAGATTTCCTCGTAGTGGCTAATGCGAACAAGCGGGGGGTTTTGTTATCTGTCCATGTGTTATCTGTAAGAATGAGAAGGGTTACTCTTCCTCAAGAGTTGTTCACATGCATCTGCTTCAAGGGTTTCATGCCAAGCTATAATTGTTGGACCAAGCATGGAGAAAGAGGGGTTATAATGGAAGAAGATGAAGAAGGGGATGATTTCATCGATGAAAGCTATCTTGCTCATTTCGGTGATACTTTCATGGAGGATGCTGAAGGTGAAGGGGAAGGTGAAGAAGAGGCACATGATGATCCCGTTGATGATCTTGGTCGGACCATTGCTGATGCACGGAGACGCTGCGAAACTGAAAAGGAGAGGGAGAATTTGGATCGCATGTTAGAGGATCACAGAAAGGCGCTGTACCCCGGATGCGATGATGGTCTGAAAAAGCTGGGCTGCACATCGGATTTGCTGAAATGGAAGGCGAGGCAGGTGTAGCTGACTCGGCATTTGAAAACTTGCTGAAAATGTTGAAGAATATGTTTCCAAAGGATAACGAGTTGCCCGCCAAGATGCGTCTGAAGCAAAGAAGGTTGTCTGCCCTCTAGGTTTAGAGGTTCAAGATACATGCATGCATCAACGATCGCATCCTCTACCGCATGATGAATACGAGAATTTGAATGAATGCCCGGTATGCACCGCATTGCGTTATAAGATCGTGAGGCGATGACCCCGGTGACGATGTTGAGGGCGAAACCCAGGAAGAGGGTTCCCGCCAAGGTGATGTGGTATGCTCCTATAATACCACGGTTGAAACGTCTGCTCAGAACAAAGAGCATGCCAAGTTGTTGCGATGGCACAAAGAGGACCGTAAGTCGGACGGGGAGTTGAGACACACCGCAGATGGAACGCAATGGAGAAAGATCGACAGATGGTTCAAAGATTTTGCAGCTGACGCAAGGAACATAAGATTTGCTCTAAGTACGGATGGCATGAATCCTTTTGGCGGCGAGCTCCAGCCATAGCACCTGGCCCGTGACTCTATGCATCTACAACCTTCCTCCTTGGTTGTGCATGAAGCGGAAGTTCATTATGATGCCAGTGCTCATCCAAGGTCCGAAGCAACCCGGCAACAACATCGATGTGTACCTAAGGCCATTAGTTGATGAACTTTTACAGCTGTGGGGTGGTGTCCGTGTGGGATGAGCACAAACAAGAGGAATTTGACCTCTGGCGTTGCTTTTCGTAACCATCAACGATTGGCCTGCTCTTAGTAACCTTTCGGGACTGTCAAATAAGGGATACAATGCATGCACGCACTGCTTACATGAGACTGAAAGTGTACATTTGCCAAATTGTAAGAAGAACGTGTACCTTGGGCATCGTCGATTTCTTCCGAAATTCATCCAGTAAGAAAGAAAGGCAAGCATTACAACGGCAAGGCAGATCACCGGCCGAAGCCTGCGGAACGCACTGGTGCTGAGGTATTTGATATGGTCAAGGATTTGAAAGTCATCTTTGGAAAGGGTCCTGGCGGACAATCAGTTCCGAAGGGAGCTGACGGGCACGCAGCCATGTGGAAGAAGAAATCTATATTCTGGGAGCTAGAATATTGGAAAGTCCTAGATGTCCGCTCTGCAATCGACGTGATGCACGTTATGAAGAATATTTGCGTGAACCTCCTAAGCTTCTTGGGCGTGTATGGGAAGACAAATGATACAAAGGAAGCACGGCAGGACCAGCAACGTTTGAAAGACCCTGATGACCGCATCCGGAATGGTTTCAAGGTCGTGCCAGCTACGCTCGACCAAAGAAGAGAAGGTCATCTTTTTGAATGCCTGAGCAGTATGAAGGTTCCGTCTGGATTCTCGTCCAATATAAAGGGAATAATAAACATGGCGGAGAAAAAGTTCCAAAACCTGAAGTCTCACGACTGCCACGTGATTATGACGCAATTGCTTCCGATTGCTTTGAGGTGGCTCCTGCCGGAAAATGTTCGAGTAGCCATTGTGAAGCTATGTGCATTCCTCAATGCAATATCTCGTAAGGTAATCAATCCGGAAGTTCTACCACGGTTACGTAACGATGTGATCTAAGTTGCCGCCGCCGCCGCCGCCGCCGCCGTCGCCGCCGCCGCCGCTGTCGTCGGGCGGCGCCGTGGCTCGAATCGAGGGTAGCGCAGCGGGGATATCGCCGGCCGTGATGTAGTCCATGACGCTCTGCAGAGTCCGCCATACCACCATAGCCGACGGCCGGCCTCGTGGAAGTTCCCAGGAGGCAGACCGTCCTCCTCATACCTGGCGAGTGCCCTCTCACGCCGATTGATGAAGAAGGCGTCCCAAGTATGCTGGTTATCGGGATGCCAGCGGGGATTCATCCGCTGCTCCGGCGTGAGGTCGAGGTAGTAGTGGTTCGTGATGGCCGCCCGGCGCGCAGTACCACGAGGGACGGAGGGACTGCACGCCGCCGGCGCTTAGGCTCCAGCGGTGGGGACGCCTAGCCGGTGGACAAGGGTAGTTCGAGGCGCAAAGCTCCTCCACCTGCTGGTAGGTTAGAGTGGGTGCGGTGGAAGCCATGAGAGAGTGATGAGAGATTGTAGAGATGTGATAATGCTGGCCAAGCCGGGCTACATATATGTAGTGAGAAATGGCGGGAAAAATGGGAGCGGGAAGACAGGAGGCGGGAAGAAAGTGGCGGGAAGAAAGAGGCGGGAAGACAGGGGAAGAAATGGCGGAAAACCCTAAACTCATGGCGGCCTTTAGTCGCGGTTGGGCAAGCGACCAGCGACTAAAATAGCAACAATAAGTATTTTGTTGTAAGTAGAAACAAAATAAAATAAATAAAGCAACAAAGAAAACAAAAAAGTGTTTTCAAATTTGAAAACTAATGGCACTAATGAAAGTTTATAATTTTTCTAAAACTAAAAGCAAAAAGAATTAAAAATAAAGCAAAAAACAACAAAAATAAATAATAATGCAGAAAACAAAACAAAAAACTGGAAAAAAATAGTGTCACTTAAGTATTTTGTTGTAAGTAGAAACAAAATAAAATAAATAAAGCAACAAAGAAAACAAAAAAGTGTTTTCAAATTTGAAAACTAATGGCACTAACAGAAAGTTTATAATTTTTCTAAAACTAAAAGCAAAAAGAATTAAAAAATAAAGCAAAAAACAACAAAAAATAAATAATAATGCAGAAAACAAAACAAAAAACTGGAAAAAATAGTGCCGCCATCGGACCCCCACGGCCTGAATACGACTAGAAACCCTACATGGGCTGTAATTCAGGCCGCAGGAGGCCAAGTAGGCCCACAGCACATAGCTAGTGACAGATTAGGCCGAAAGCCTGCAGTTGAGAGGAGCTCGAGAGGGTGGCGCAGCGCTTATAAACCACTCTCGAGCTCTCTCAACTAGCGAGGTGGGACTAAACTTTTAGGCGCTGGCAGCACAAGGCCTTTAGTCGCTGGTCGCCCGGACCAGCCGCGACTAAAGGTGGGGCCTTTAGTCATGGTCGCCAGACCAGCCGCGACTAAAGGTGGGGCGCGGGAACGCAAAAAACCCGCCCAAAAAACCTTTAGTCGCGGTTGGGCAGGCGACCCGCGACTAAAGGGTACCTTTAGTCGCGGGCCTCGTAGCCCACCGCGACTAAAGGGTGGGGGCTATAAATACCACGCTCCGATCTATTCTCGTCTTCTCCGATCGGTTCGTCTCTGCCGCGCCCTCGACGCCGCCCGCGTCGCCCTCGCCCCGTCGCCTTGCGCCCGGACTGCCCGTCCCGCCTCTCCTTCGTCGGTCCTCGCGCATCGCCGCCCTCTCCTTAGTGAGCTCCCCGCCGGGCCCCGTCCGGCCGTCTCCCGGCCCCCTCCGAGCCTTCGCCCGCTGCCCGTCCCGTCGCCGCGCCCGCCTGCATGGCGGCGCGCGTCGCACTCCCGCCGTCCGGTTGCGCTTCGCCGGACCGGCCACTTCCTCCGCCTGCCGCCTGTTCGGCCGGGCGCCATCATGACCCTTGGCCGGAGCTCGTGCCGGCTCGTACCCGCTGCCCGCTAAGCGCCGGCGCCGTTAAGGCCCCCGCCCAATGACAATTGGGGCCCACGCCCTGTAAACGATTTAAAAAAGGAGAGAAGAGAATTTAGAAAATAAATAAATAAATATATTAATTAATTAATCAGTTAATTAAATTAATTAACTTAATTAATTGTGTTTAGTAAACCTAATTAAATAACTAATATAACTAATTTGTTAATTAATCTAATTAACTTGGTTAATTAGTTAACAGACAATTTAATTAATTCTGTTAATTCTAAAAATGATATAAAACTTTAAAAATTAATATAAAATAATCCGTAACTCGGATGAAAATACTTTGTACATAAAAGTTGCTCAGAACGATGAGACGAATCCGGATACGCAGCCCGTTTGTCCGCCACACATCCCTAGCATAGCAAACACGTAACTTTCCCTCCGGTTCATCTGTCTAAAACGCGAATCACCGGGGATACTTTCCGGATGTTTCCCCTTTCACGATGCGACCTACTGCCGCGTTAGGGCACACCTAGCACCGCGTATTGCCAGGTTACGCTTTGTGATGCTTTGATTGCTCTGTTATTTATTGTGTTCCCCCTCCGTTACTTCTTTCCGGTAGACCCCGAGACTGCCGGCGACCCCAAGTTCGACTACGGAGCACCCGTCTCGCGCTCTACCGCGACACCCTCTCCCACCCCTTCCTCGCCCCCTCCTTTTGCCACCGCCCTTTCGCCACCGCCACCGCCACCGTCAAACTTCTTCACTTAATTAATTTGTTTTTACTACATGTTTTCAGGATCGACATAATGGCGGACGATAGAGCTGACCCGATTATGGACAACTATGACCCGGATGGTGAAGCACATATGTTCGGCATCATAAACGGCGATATTCAATATGTGCCGACCGGAGAAGAAGAAGATGATATCTCTTCTTATCTGAACCTTGACGGTGAAGATGAAGGGCGCCCGTCGACAAGAAGATGTCAAGAAAGCGTCGATAAGCAGCGATCTTCAAATGGAAGTAGCAACCACCTCCGGCGCCGAGGTATATATATACATTGAGCCTCTGGTGATACAAACTAACTGATTTGAATAAATATGTGTGTACTAACGCGCGCGACTCTCTTTCTTATTTTAGCCCTCGGCCGGATCGTCGAAACAATCGAGTACGTCGTCAAAGCGTGGCGCAACCAAGACGATGAAACAAGGAGAAACATGCACCATCGAGGTTGTCGACAGTGCAACCGGCAGGCCGCTGGAGCCCCGCAAGAACGCCACCAAGTTTGTCAGCCAATGCGGAGCCATTGTTAGAGACAACGCCTCGATCACCGCCCAGAGTGGAATGAGCCAAAGAAGGCACGAATTGATGGTTTCACTTTTGTCGATAAGAGAACAAAAAAGATTGCTTCAAGAAGCTTATGGAACATTTCGTTCTACCTCCGAATACAACAAATTCGATGAGGAGGGTAACAAGATTGAGGAAAACAAGGAGAGGAGGAGGCTAGTCAAACAGTTCGCTCTTCATAAGATGGCCGACGCATTCCGGAAATTCAAGCAAAATCTAGCCCGTGACTTTGTCAAGCAGAACAAGACTCCGGATTTCAAAGGACAATATGAGAAACTGAAACATGATTGGCCAGAATTTGTGAAGCAAAAGAAATCGGAGCAGTTCATTGAAATATCGAAAAAAATAAGGAAAATGCGGCTAAGAAGGAGTACAATCATGTTATGGGGCCAGGAGGGTATCGCATTTTGGTGCCTAGGTTGGAGAAGATGGAGAACGAGATGAGGCGCGAGGAATCCGTCCAGTGCGGAGGATGGGACCCAAGGGCCAAAAGCTGGTGGTACGGGCATGGGGGCAGCTGAACCCGGAGACAGGGGAGTGTGTTTACCGGGCAAATTAATTAAACCCACCCAAGCCCTTATTGACGCAATGAAGGATGCTCAACAGGGAAGATCAAGTTCAACAGAGAGAACGACGCTGACAAAAGCCCTCGGGAATCCTGAACACGGAGGGCGTGTACGAGGCATGGGGCACATTCCGTGGAAAATAGGGTTCCCCGAGCGATGACCCGTCTGATTCTGAAGCCGTAAGAGAAAGATGGATCGGGAAGCAGATGTTGTGGCGCGGTTGGCATCGGAAATGGATGTGATGAAGAAAACCATGAGTGTACTAGTAGCCGAAAGAGATGCAGCTCGGTGCAGCATGAAGATCATCCAGCGGATCTCGGAAGCCAGCAGCGGAGAAGCAGCGTGGCTTCCACGGAGGCCCCACCGGCTGGTGCAGATGCACCGACGATCGAAATTACTGCACCGGAGCCTCTGGTGGTCGAAATTACTGCACCGGAGGTCGAAATTACTGCACCGGAGCCTCCTCGCTACCCCGTGGACGATATAAAGGAGATGAAAGAATGTCATCTGTATTATCCTATCGGGAACATGTCCATGAAGGTAGCCATCAGCAGTGCTTTACCATGTTTACCTGGAGCACTCCACCACAACAACCCCATTCAAGATGGCTATGCTCGTGTCACGGTGGAGGACATAGTCCAAGGGTTTGAGGACCTGGAGATTGACATTGCTACACCAAGGGGATAAAAGACTTGGAGATGTAAAGCGCATTTTATTTCTTGGGAAAAATATTTTTATCATGTTTCCAGGCGAGGCGCCACGTACAACACGTCCACCCCCCTCCGGTGGTGGTGGTGGCGGTGGGGGTGGTGGTGGTGGTGGTGGTGGCGGTTCACCTACACCTCCGTCACGTCAGCCGACGCCGCCCCCGATCCTAACGTCCGGCGGGTGATCATCCGCCGCCCCCCAGTCCTCGTCCGGCGGGTGATCAGACGCCGCCCCCCAATCCACCTACGGCAAAGAGGCAGAAGCAGTCCTGGATTATTAACCCGGACCCTTATGTACCTAAGACCACAAAGGTACCGGAGCCATCACTGAAGCCTCTCCCCACAAGGCCTTGGGAACGTAGTGCCGAGGAAGTCGACGCGGCCACGGCTGCTGATTTGGAGAAATGGAAGGCGGACTGCAAGAAGAAAAGAGAGCCCGAGCCCAAGCCAGTATTTTCTGATGAGCAAAAGAAGTGGGCTAAGTCATTTTTGAGCACACCGTCCCAAGTCACAAGAATCTGCACTGACGACTATGCACGTGAACTTCGCAGGCAGGCACTCATGTTCAAGGAGAACAAAGAGCGGGAGAAGGCGAAAGTAAAAAAGCGGAAACAAGTTGCCCAGCTCGGGAACAAAGTAAACAATCGATTGCCCCGCTTATAGTGCAAGCCTTCTGTCCGGATGACCCCGAGATCATACAAGCTGCGGCAACACAGGGATTGATCAGTAACGAAGTGCGAGAGAACAAGCGGCCAACTTAGGTATTACTCTTCGTGAACTGTTAGGCCTTGATGAGGCGCCGATGAAGGAGGTAGTAATTACATATGTCAAGAATGGTCCTCTCGTCGAGCCTCATGCAGAAAATGATCTACCTGACCAAATGAAAGGTCTGCTGAATTGGTACAAGGGTTACATAAAAATAAAAACGCCAAAGAATATATTTATGCGGAAGTTAGACATGAGCATCACTTCAAACATTACTATGTACAAATTGCACCTTTGAGTGAATTGTTCCAGCTTTTCAATCTGCGCGAGCTCGACAAATCTATCATCAGTTGCTACGTTCTGTAAGTGATTTATTAATTTCTACCCATCTCGTTCATATTGCCTGCACTATATATATGTCCTAACTATATTGTTGTGTCCGCTATTATACATGCAGAATGAAGATTAAGGAATGCAGAGTAAGGAACATCCATGATGTTGGGTTCATTGAACCACACATCGTTAATGGACATGTGTTGGAGCGTCACCCGCCGACGTGGAGGCAGACACTGTGGCAGTTTCTTACAAAGCAGGATCTCAAAAGTGATATTCTATTTCCTTACCATTTTGGGTGAGTGTTTCTGTCTTGAGCACATTCTCTTTTGTTTACTCCATGCATGGTATGTGGCCGGCTAATCGATGAGTTATGCATGACGTCTTGTGCATGTATCGTGTCCGCAGGTTCCACCGGATTCTTCTAGTAATTAATGTTAACACCTCAGAATGTCTCGTCCACGACTCTCTGAATATGGATCCAAAGCTTTGGGCCGACATGAGAAGAATGCTGCAGAAGTAATTATTTTCATTCATTTGCTCTCTATATCGATCGGCCTATTTCGTTCATTTCCTAATATCAAGTAACTAATAACTCTCTTGTTCATTTAATTTTCTTTGCCTCGTAGGGTTTGGAGACGGTTCGTAGATACAAAGGTCGGTGAATTCAAAAAGAGCTAGAATTCAAAATGTTAAAGCCTAAGAATGCTGGGGATATTCAGCCACCGGTTGACCAATCTATGTGGATACTATGTTCAGGAGAGGATCCGAGATACACCTCTGAGCGGGTTCCGAGTGATACCAATGCTCAGAGGAATAACCTCCGGATGATGCTTAGTCCGAAGCTCGCTTCCGACCACTTCAAGAGGAACTAGCTGGATGGTTCAGCAGGGAAGTCCTCCATCCTAAAGGAGAACACTATTACGAGGACGTAGAACTTTATATGGATTAAATCATGTATGGAAACTTGTTCAAAATTGTATATGGTCATCCGATGATATTGAATATATATTGTATATTCCTCTTGAATTCTTTTTGTTCTAATTTCAAATTTATTTGAAATTGTACATTCATATGCATGTATGTAGTACCGTAGAATATATGAAACTCCTTCAAAATTAAAATAAAGCACAAAAAAATAAAACAATACAAATTAAACAGAAAACAGGTTTAGGGGGGCTAAAACCCTAAACCTGTGGCGGCCTTTAGTCGCTGATTGGCCGTAAGAACCGCGACTAAAGGTCCTCCGCCTTGACGGCCGCCTGGCGCACACGTGACGGGCCGTTAGTCATGCTTCTTAAGCAGCCGCGACTAAAGGTCGGGGGCTTTAGTCGCGCTTATTTGGTCGCGGTTGCGCAACCGCGACTAATGGCAGTTGCGAACCGCGACCAAAGGCCTTTTTTCCACCAGTGCCCAGAATTAGTGTGGAGTACTGAATGTGGTAGGGTTACGCCTTTAGTCAACCTAAAGTGGTCGTGACGTGGAGAATGTAAGCTCGAGCTCACATGAGATCAAGTGAACAGTAAAATCCAAAAAAATAGTAAATGATTTAAAAAAAACTGTTTTTTCTTTTCAAGAAGCATTGATGTTTTTATACATATTTGCAAAATTTCTTGATGAAATCACACTTGTGGAGGTGTTGGATAAAAAAATATAAAATCGATGCTCCAAAAAGAGTGTTTGTGGAAGCATTTTTTAGCATCAATGTTTCTTGGAAAAAAAAAAGATTCTTTGAATTTGTTTAGTATTTTTTCTGAAATTTACTGTTCACTCAGGCTTATATGAGCTCCAGCTCACAATAGCATTTTTAAAGCGGTCATCCATATTTTATTTTATTTTACGAATGAGGCGATCATTCGTATACCACCATGTTTCCGAAAGCGCGCATGCTTTTGTTATTCCAGCATAATAATGTCGAAATTACACAAGAGCTGTATATAGATTATCTATAACCCGGCTGAGCAGCACATGTACCACAGATTTATTCTATAGCAAAGTGGTACTGTGGTAGTGATAGAGAATTGGATACATACGCAACAGTGAACGGTGTGTATATAGGATAGGAGTGGCACTACACGGCGGCCGGGGCTGTTATTAAGCTTAGCCGACCACGGGGGTCTTGACGGTGATGCCGGCGGCGTCGGAGACGACAATGACGTGCTTAGGTTCGGGCTCCCCTCCCCGCCTGATTGGTCCCTCGACTACCGCCACCGTGACGTCGGGCCTGTCCCCGTTGATCAGGACCGCCGCCATGGCCACAGGCAGCCCCACCGCCTCGGGCCACGATGACCTCGAGCCTCTGCCTAGACCTGCCAGCTCCGCCCTTCCCATAGTTTCAAAGAGGACCTACTTTACTTCTGATCTGAGTTTGTGGGATGTGAAGCCTGGGATAGTTGATCTGGCGGTATTTGTAGGAGCATCTGCGACTGAGTGAGCATCGGGTGCGCCGACCTCACTTGGTGGAGCTTCTCCCGACCGTCTTTTCGCGGGCGCACCATGGACACCATCAACAAGTATGACAACAAGTCATTGTGGTAATTAAGTGAAGCATGACAACAAGCATGACCAACGCACACCGACAACAAGCCAAATATGACAACAAGCATGACCAACGCACATTGGCATGTGACAAAATGTGAATATATAATAGCTATGGGTTGCGCCTTTTTGCTAGTGTTCTACGATACAATATGCATGCATCATGTGCGCAGTCCTCTAGTACGGAAAATAATGTTATAACCCAAAAGACCCTGTTAACCGCCCATGAACAGTCCCTCAGACGAAGACCGAAAGCACGGCCTCTCTATTTGGTTGCAAGCATGAAGTCTTCACGATCCGACAGCGCTTCGCAGTCCAGGGCTAATCATCCCCGGAAAATTAGAAGGAGGAGATTAGAACAACACACACATGACCTATAATTATGAAGATTACATGAATTAGACCAAGCTCTAATTATCCAACTAGGACTAACTAGAACTAGGGCTAGATGAACTAGAGGAGACTCCAAAACTTGTGTGTAGAAAAGAAGCAAATCCTCTAGTATATATAGGTTGGAGGGGAGAGGGAGGGGCGCCACAAGGAGGGAAAGGACTCCTCTCCTTGGCCGGCCAAGAGGAGGGGGAGTCCCCCTCCAATTAATTCGCCCCTCCCTTCCCCAAGTGGAAAGGAGGGCGCCACATCTACTTGGCCTAAGTGACCCAAGTAGCGTTCCATCATTTGGCCTTTTCAAACCCGTTGATATCAAATTGAATATAAAAGCCCTATAACAATTATTTGAGCATATTATATACAGTATAATTTAACAGCCCTGAAAATATTTTCCATTTATATATTAATTTTGTTAGAGGTTGTGTGATGTAGCTCTTTAGGAGATATGCATACCACCACTAGGTTAGGATGGAAAACCCGTGGTGAGCAATTCTTGTCTTCTTGAGTCTTGGCCAAAGAGCGACCATGGCACGTGCGTAGTTGAGTCTGTGTATCCAGTAGTCACGTTACCGACAGTTTTTTCTTATACTTGCTAGTATCAATTCAAGCAGAGTTGACCTTCTTTGCGTCTACTTTTTCGAAATTAACATTCCATATTTGAACATCTATAAATAGAGGCACACCAAAAGGCATTAGATCACTCAGTTATATTTCAACGGTTTTAGTAAAATATTTCCTTGATGGTAGAAACTAGTTTTAAATATTCTAATGATACACTATATTCGTAATATGATGGTTCAAATACATACATAATAAATGTCTGTGCCATTATCCTAGTCCAAATATGTAGTTTGCATTTTTTGTAGAGGATATAATTTTGTTTTATTTGGATGTAGATAAATGTTGAAAACATTTTTTCGACATTGATAAAAACTAAGTTGGCGAAGGCAATGTGCGAGAAAAAACTTTACGTGATGTCTCATCATGAGCAGGTGGTGACCACATTAGTCTTTCAACTAGCATCATTCTAGCTAGCATTCTCCATTATCTATTCTAATTAATCAACTATATAGGGACAGTTAGATTCCACCTGGATATGGAACAAACACATTGCCTCCCTCCTCGCCCTTAAAATATAAACATTCAGAGTTCATTCTTTTCATTGTTTCATGCCACCCAATCCTCTCTGGTCTACCATGCATGGTCATTTCTGGTCTCTGGATCAGAAACTAAGCGGGGAAGGTGAATCGCGGTTAGGCTATTTTGGAGGTGGGAAAAGGCCGTGTGGGTAGAGTAACATGTAGTGGCAACAAGGGTATCAGACACGAGGGAAAAGCCAACACAGGGAGGGCGAATTATAGGAGGCAAGGATTTGACGATCTGGAGCTTGTTTTTATACCTACTATTATCGATTCGAGCAGAGTTGATCTTCTTTGCATCTACTTTTTCGAATTTAACATTCCATATTGAACATCTATATATAGGCGCACAGATGCATGCATTAGATCACTCACTCTTATATTTGAACGGATTTAGTAAAATATTTCATTGGTGCTAGAAAATTAGTTCCGAATATTGTAATGATACGCTATATTCGTAGTATGATGGTTAAAATATATAGATAATAAATGTTTGTGCCATTATTATAATCGAAATTTGTAGTTTGCGGTTTTGGTAGAGGACAACTTTTTTCTTTTATTTGGATGCAGATAAATGTTGGAAACATTCTTTCCACATTTATAAAAACTGAGATGTTGAAGTCAATGTGTGAGAGAAAACTTTACATGATGCCTAATCATGAGCATGTGGTGACCAATATGTACTCTAGTTAATGAACTGTATAGGGATAATTGGATTCCACACTATCTCTACATGTAATGGTATAGTAAAGATAATATCCTCGCACTGAGATGGGGATGATTGAGCTTGGCTCCAATACACTGACTTTGCTCATCGATACTTACAATTCCGCAATGAAGACCGGTGACTACATTGCCATGACGATCTTGTGAGACCAAAAACCATCCTCGTGGAATTTTATTTATAAATTAGCTCCCCATTTAGGTCCCAACAAATTTCTAATATTGGCACTCAATTCGTATGGTGGGACTTGGATGTTACTAGTCAACCCGATATCCACCTCCTCGGCAACCTTCATTGTGATAACAATAAATTTTCATGCAACAACGATCGAGTTATCCAGAATCACTACTGGAATCAGGTTCTTTGCCGTCTGTTAGCTGACGGCAAAGAAGGTATTTGCGATCAGCTTCCAGAAAACTGACGATAAAGAAAGAGCTGACGGCAAATATCACGTTTGCCGTCAGCCAACTCTTTGCCGTCTGCTAGCGGACGACATAGAAGCTTTGCCGTCTGATAGCAGACGGCAAAGAGGGAGGGTGGCTCACTAGCGAGAACCACCTAACAGACACTTTCTTTGCCGTTCGTTAGCAGACGGCAAAGAAAGTGGCCAACCTAACGTCCATTAGCTAGGCCATTTGTCGTCTACTAGCAAACGACAAAGAGCGCCCCCCCCCCACCCCCCCCCCCCCCCGCCCCGCTGCTCAGGCCGCCCGGCGCCTCGCTCACCACCACCGGAGCCAAGGTGAGATTTTTTTTGTTTTTTTCTATTGTTCTTTGCTGTTTAGATTTAGGTGTTATTAATGGGATTAGGTTGGTGGTAGGTTTAGGTTTAGATAATTAGAAGAAGAAGAAAGTTAAAAAAGAATAAGTAGAAGAAGAGGAAAAAGGAAAAAAGGAAGAGGGTCGTGGATCACCGGTCGCGGAGGGGATAGATGGTAGAGCCAGTGGGTCCCGCCGGTCACGACGCCGTCGCCCAAGCCGAGAATCCCCCAGTCCGATTGTTGACCCGTCAACCGTGCGTCGCCATACCAGAGGGCACACGGGACGAGCGGGTTATGGGGTTCCTCGACGTCGATGGAACCCTAAATAGCAAGTATCGTCGGTGCGAGATACATGCGGCCGTTGGTGTCAAACACTACATCCACGTCCCACAAGTGACGCCGGTAGAGTCGTTATGGAAGGAGCCTCTTTTTTTCCTTTTTATCGGCATAGTTGTTATGGAAGGAGCCTCTTTTTTTAAGAAGCGAATGGAAAGTTTTTTTGTTTCACAATGTTGAACGTGTCAATGCTATTTTTTGGGCGGAATCAGTTGGGTTAAGCAAGTTCTCTATTATTGGAAATGAATTTTGCAATTCAGTGCGTAATTAATTATGATGATGTGAACTAATGAGAAGCCTTGAAACGCGCGGCCATTTAGAGGATCCGAGTTGTTTTTCCTTTTTTTTTGAGAGAGAGATTTTTTTACCTTTTTTAATTGCCAGAAGATTTTATTACTAGAGTTTCGTTGGTCATCAACCAGATTTTTTTTTTCCTTTTTTATTCGGTGGAGTTGTTATGAAAGAAGGCTATTTTTGTTAGGAACGGATGGATGTCTTTTCTCTTGCTTTATTTCACAACATTGGACGTGTGAGGTGCAATTTTTATTGTGATGGGACCATCTGGTACGCAAGTTTATCTTTTATCTTAAACGTATATTTTACAATCCAACGGTCTAATCAATTTTGATGACGTGGATTAATTATTTTTTTTGGGAATCTCACAAAGCTTTATTACTGAATCAGAATGTTCATAGGTACAAAGAGAAGATCGCCGGGCTGGCCTCCATGTCTCACAAAGATAAATCATGCTTCGCGAGATTATGGGCCTCCATGTTGGAGGTCCTATACTCATGACTAAACGAACATGAAATAAAGGTAGTTGCTCTAGCCTTGATCTCTTGGACAATGGCACCAAAGTCTGCTAAGCATCCTTGCCTGATTGCATCTACCACCACCTTACAATCCGATACCACCAATATTTGGTTGATGTAGAGATTTTATGAAAGTGCCAATGCCTCCCGTACAGCTAGTGCTTCAAGCACCTGGGGGTTGCGAAGTCCCCTGAGAACGAGAGCCGAAGCTCCCATGAATAAACCCCTCGCATCCCTACAAACCAAACCAACTGCGCCAAACATGCCCGAGCAGGACACAACAGCGTCCACATTGAGCTTGAAGTGGTCTGTGGGTGGCGGAATCCACCCACTTGGTCGCGGTGCTGCAATCACATGTGTGTTCTCCTTCTTCTTCAAGAACTCTATGTCTGACAAGTAAGATTTGATGAAGTTGTCAGTGGCAAATGGAGTCTGAAAGATCTCTTCATGTATAGCTTTCCGCCATGCACTCCAGATATCCCACAAAGTAACAATCATCAACGTAAATTGCTCCGTTGGAAGTGACTCACTCATAGCAAAGAGCCATACCCTTGCATCTGGTTCCGATGTTGCCAACATGTGCTCAACCAGCTCGGTCTCTGAAAATGCCCACACGCACCAAGACACATTACAGTCCAGCAAGGAATGTCGCCAGCTGTCCTGCCCTCCATAGAGTGGGCAAGCACTCGTAGCAGCCATGTGATGATGGTTTAGAACATCGCCCGTGGGGAGCGACTGTTGCGCCAATCGCCAAGTGAAAAAACGTAGCTTCGGTGGCACTGTTGTCTTCTAGAGCGAGTTCCATCACCTCATCTCATCCTCAGAGTTAGAAGGATCCTCCCTGTCCTCCAGCCATGCCTCGCGCCCAATCTTGATCTTGACAATCATCTTATAAGCTGACCGTACAGAGAAACGTCCCCTTGGATCATCATTCCATGCCCAAAAATCTTCCACATGCTGCGTACATAACAATATCTGTAAAATAGCCTCCGCGTCAATAGGTATGAAAACCTGTCTGACCAAGTCCTCTCGCCACTCAGCCCTGGTGTGGTTGATCAACTCTGAAACCAGTTCCGGTGGATCATCAACTAAAGAGGCAATCGGCTTCATCATTCCGTTTCGTGGGATCCAACTGTGTTGCCATATGTGTGTGGTCGTTCCGTCTCCAATTCGTCGGATCGCTCCTTAGGTGATAATATCTCTCCCATCTAGTATAGATCACCACACCTGAGAAGGATGTGGGCCTAGTTGAGCTTCTAGAACAGAACATTGTGGGAAATGTGTTGCTTTAAGGATTTGTGCACTAAGAGAGGAGGGATCATTCATTAATCTCCATACTTGCTGAGACAAAAGTGCCAAGTTGAAGATCTCTATGTCCCGAAAACCAAGTCCTCCCAAACTTTTCGGTCGAGTCATCAAATCCCAAGCTACCCAACATGGTTTTCTCTTGCCTCTCTTGCTCCCCCACCAAAACTGACGGATAAGTGAAGTAATACTTCCACAAAGGCCTCGAGGTAATCTGAAACATGACATAGAAAAAACTAGTATAGCTTGAGCCATAGATTTTATTAGAACCTCCTTTCCAGCAGCAGATAAAAGTTTCTCCATCCATCCCTTTATCCTTTCCCAAACTTTGTCTCGTAAATACTTGAAGGTGCCATTTTTGGACTGTCCCACATCGGTCGGCAGACCCAAATACTTTTCACTCAGAGATTCATTCTGCACATCGAGTATATCCTTTATCTCCACTCTAAGGGTCTCCGGGCATCCCTTACTGAAGAAGATGGAAGATTTATCATAGTTTACCCTTTGACCTGAAGCCAAGCAGTATGCATCAAGTAGGTTTGAAACCTCATTTGCCCCCTGGACACTAGACTTGAAAAGCAGCAGGCTGTCATCTGCAAACAAAAGGGGATTCACCGCCGGAGCCGTGGGTGCCACCTTTATGCCACCGAGCACTAATGACTGAGAACTGTGTTTTAAAAGGCACGAAAGACCCTCCGCTGCAATCAAGAATAAGTAAGAGGAAATAGGATCTCCCTGCCTGATACCTCTGGACGGTGAGAAACTCTCCAATCTCTCTCCATTAAACAAAACCGAGAACAAAACAGAAGTGATCATGCTCATGACTGTATGGATCCATTCTGGTGCAAAACCAAGCTTACCCATAATTGCCTTTAGGTAAGGTCATTCTAATCTGTCATATGCCTTCATCATGTCAAGCTTGAGTGCACAAAAGTTGCTTGTCTTAGATTTGTTTCTCTTCATAAAGTGCAAACATTCATAAGCACATATGATATTATCCGTGATTAACCTCCCGAGGACAAAGGCTGATTGCTCCTTTGAGATAATATCTGGCAAAATCAACTTTAATCTATTCACTACCACTTTAGAAGCAATTTTATAAATCATGTTGCACAGGCTAATGGGCCTAAACTAGGTAAGAAGAGTGGGGTTTTGTACCTTGGGTATCAACACCAATACCGTATCATTAATACTTTCTTCACTCTCCTCTCCACGGACAATCCGAAGCACCACATCAGTGATCTCATCCCCACAAATATCCCAGTGACGCTGATAGAAGTGTGCGGGGAAACCATCTGGGCCTGGTGCCTTCGTGGGAAACATCTGAAACAGGGCCTGCTTCACCTCCTCATTTGTGTAAGGGGCACAAAGTGAAGCATTCATCTCTGGTGTTACTTTCCGAGGCACATGCTGTAGCACATCATCCATCCCCTGCACACCTTCCGTCGTGTACAAAGTTTTATAGAAATCTGTCACGAGTTGTTTCATCTCAGCCTTGTCGTCTACACGTATGCCCAGCGCATTATATAGAGCTCGGATCATGTTCTTCCTCCTCCTCATGTTTGCTGTCATGTGAGAAAATTTTGTGTTGCTATCACCCGCAGCCAGCCACTGTATTCGGGATCGTTGTCTCCACATAATCTCCTCCCTATGATAAAGCTCGACCAGTCGTTCATTCAGCTTCAGCTCAAGGTGATTTGGAGAAGTCCTGGACAGAACACTTCGGAGCCTTTCTAGCTCTACTTTTGCCTTCTTAATTTCCTTTCTAACACTCCCAAAGGTTTCGTCATTCCATTCCGAGAGGTTCTTTGACAGTAGCTCTAATTAGAAGGTGCCTCCAATTAGTAAATAAGAGATGGTTGGCCCATTATGCCGACTCTGTTAGTGTTGCTCTAAGAGCATGTGTATACGTTGGCCCAAATTGCTCAAAGTCCAGCATTCCCATGGAGTGCGCTCTTTGTTCGGCTTCACCGATGCCACATCGGGGACGTTCACGGCAGGGTGGGTGCGTTATCCATGGAATTTTTCTAGTGTGGGCACGGGATTTGGGAGAGAAAATGGACTGGAGATTGATGTGCCACTAGTGGGCGAGCCATGGGTGGACAACGCGGGCCTTCACGACATGTCCACGCGGACGCAGATCCATTCCAAATTTGAACTAAAAATATGTCACGGTAGACAGCAAAACAGACATCAATCCATTTACATAGCCGCGCCGAGCTGTGGTTTTTGTCTGCGTGGATAGAAGCAAACACGGGCGAACGAAATGCATAGGCCCGTTGGAGTTGCCTTATGATTGCCGTCTGGGAAAATTTCTGGACCCATCCTAGAGAATGGTGACCGTGGTAGGGTTACACCGTTATACCTTAGAGTCACCCCATTTCAGACAACCTGAGATGATCATTCATATTTTATTTCATTTTGTGGAGAAGGCGACCATTCATATATCACAATGTTTCTCAAAGAGCATCGACCAAATGCTTTTCTTATTCCCGAAGAATATTCAAAGTACACGAGCTATAGATTATCAATAATCCGACTGAGCAGCACATCGTCACAGATTTATTATATAGTATAAGCCGTAGTGATTGGGCATACTGGGATACATGTGCAACATCGGTTTATATTGGAGTTGCACTACACGCCGGGGCGTTTTAAGCTAGCCGACGACGGGGGTCTTGACGACGATGCCAGCTGCATTTGAGATGAGGATGACACGCCTAGGGTCAGGGCGCCCTGGCTGCCTATTGGGTTCCCTTTCCATGATTAGCGCGACTGCGACATCTGGCCTGTCCCTGCTGATCAGGAGTGCCGCGGTGGCCACCGGCAGCCCCACCGCCTCCGGCCACGACGACCTCGATCCTCTTCCTACACCTGCGAGCTCCCCTCTTCCCATAGTTTCAAGGAGGATGTACTCAACTTGTGGTCTGCGTTTGCAGGATGTGAAGCCAGGATAGGAGATCAGACAGTACTTATAGGAGCGTTTCGGAGTGTGAGATGCTTCCTTTTTATTTTTTGAAACTCTGAGTGTGACAAGCTGACGCTCGATAATGAGAGGGTGCATCGGGTACACCGGTTTCACTTGGTAGAGCTGAATATGCAACCGTCTGTTTCACGGGTGCATCGTCCACACCGTTGCCAAGTGCAGGAATCAACGTTGCAAAGTGTCTGATTGTGCCGGGCATAGAACAAAGTTCCAGTTTATTGTTAGCTAGTGTTAGCTAAGTAGTATTTTCTTTGAGAGTTTATGTCATATAAGCATATATCAAGCAAAATTATGGGCAACTTTGATGGCCCTTCCCAAACCTTTTGAGCTATCCGAGAGCAGCTCGCCAGAATAGTTGTGTAGGGTTCAAGGCGTTGAGATTGTCTTGACTTAAGGCAAACTGACTTAGAAGTAGCCACTGGTGGAAATAGAAACAATTGTTAGGTGTTATGAAGCTTACCTAGTATATGTGTCTCGGTTCCAATTTTCAAAATTGTATACTAAGGACTATTGTTTTTTGCGGGCTATACGTAGTAAGTATGTACATCAAACTTTAGGCCCTCTAAGGGTAGCAATCGGCCAGACGTGGGAGGAGACTCCAGAGGACAAAGAGATACGAAGCGGGCTGCCTCCTCCCCAATGAAAGCCTAGGGTTCTCCTGCCTCCCTCCGGCGCCGTCTTCGCCGCCTCGTCTCCGGTTGCCTTAGGGCCATGGCGGCATGATGGATCTCGGCTCTTCCTGGCGGGGAGGGCTCTGTTTTCAGTTGTTTCTTTATGTTTTATTAGGGTTTGTGGTCTGCTTAGAAAGATGAGACGGCGGCGGCTTCCTGAGGATGGAATAAGGTTCTCCTAGCCTAACCCCGTTCTAATGGTGTGTCTAGCATTATCGGTGGGTGTGTGGAGGCGTGTCTCCGGCGGATCTGTCCTTGATGGATTTGCTCGGATTCGGTCGTAGTTCGTCTACGTTCATGTGTTTTCAGCACTGTTCAAGAATTCGTTCGATTAATCAGTTAATGGGCCAGTTAATCGCTAGTCATAGGATGACCGAGTCGAATAGTACCTATTCGTCACTTTAACTTGTCAGGCCGATCAACTTACCTCTGAGACCGATTAATAGATTGTCAGGGCGATTAATAGCTGCCTCCCATCGCCCTCTCGCTCCTCAATAGCTTGGTTCGACCAAATCGGAACATATTTGGTAAATTACATAGTTGAGAGCATGAGAGTATGGTATAATACATAATTTTTTTATATATATTTAGGTAGATTCCTATTTAATCTACCGATTAGTGGTCGACCGATTAATCCAGTTAATAGGTAAATTCACCAATAGTTACTCCCAAGCCGACCGAGCAGCTACCAGTTACTGATTTCCTTAACAATGGTTTTCAGGTTGGATCCTTCCGATCTAGGCTACTCTTTATCGATGGCGGTTAATGTTCTGCTACGCTGGTCCTATGGGGCCTTTAGCACGATGACTTCCCGACTATCTACTACAATATGTTTTAACCGGCTCTGACGAGGGAGGGGCAATGATGGCGGCACTCCTTCGGCTCGCTTCAGTGTTTATAGTCGTCGTTAGGTGGTCTACGGACCTAAATGTAATTTTTGTTATTTCTGATACTCATTGTACTACCAAGATCGAAGATGAACAGATCAGAAGTATCCTTGCAAAAAATAACTTTAGGCCCTCTAACAGGCAACCTTGTCAGATTGCTGGCTAGACCGTTTGCAGTAGATGACATGTGGGCCCTCTAACAGGTTAGGCCACAAGTCTGAACCAAAGTCAGACGACCTGCATTCAGAGTCTAGGCTCGCTACTACATCAAGTCTTCAAATATTTATGTTTTGGACACTGACGTGATATCTAAAAAATACATTGACCATAATATCTAGAAAGACAAAATATTATAATAAAATTATTGCTAAGGAATCATTTTTTCAAGAAAATTTCCAATCTATTCATCTTCAGTTATGGTAGTACAACGAACACTAGAAATAACAGAAACTACATCCAGATCCGAAGAGCACCTAGCGACGGCTACAAGCACTGAAGTAAGTCGAAGGCCCACCGCTGCCATCATTCCTCACTCGTCGGAGCCGGACAAAACTTGTTGTAGTAGACAGTGGGGAAGTCGTCGTGCTAATGCCCCATAGGACCAAAACACTAAAACAACAACCGCCGCCGATAAAGAGTAGCGTAGATTATAAGGATCCAACCTGAAGACACATGAAAATAGACGAACAACCACAAGATCTAAGAAAATGCACCAATGACAGATCTGCCAGAGAATCATTTATTTATAATAATTATATTAATATTATTTTAGTGGTTAAGTTTTAAAGTAGAATACAATTTTGTGTAGAGTAATGCGTACTTTGAGACCTGAGTATATTGTATCACTTATTGCATGCATCCACTACAAATTTACCAATTAAGATCAACTTTGGAGCTTGTTGCAACCGAGTAGTATGGCTAGTGACAGGCCGATCTTCACCGTAGGAGCTTCTGCAGTACCAAGATTTAGGTCATGGTTCGAAATTTAGGTATGTTCGGTGGTGCTGATATTTTACCATTTTATTTTCTGCACGTGGTTCGGAGGTGGAGTGGTGAATGCAAAACTCCACCCAATAGGTTTAAATCAAGTTTCTCGCATTTTTTTAATTTTTGGGGACACCCTTGCACAATTATTCTATAAATAGAAAGCAAAAAACATGAATTTCACCATGTTTTGAGCCCTGGCTGATATCCATTCCTAAATACTAAATTGACAGTCTTTACCATTTACCTTTCCCCACCCACACATCGCGTGTGTTGCTCAATTTACTGTTGGCATTCTCGACCCACCAGCCGCCGCATGGCTGCACCGTTCGTGCCATCCTAGTCGCTTCCGCTTTATCACTACTGAGCGTGACCTCTAATACTTCCATGCCACTCTAGAATGCCACTTGTGAGGCCCGTCCATCATGCACCTCCGATAGGCATGGCATAACCCCCTTACACCGCAACGTGCGCTCTCTTATACCCTTTTTTTTTCGGTGTATCTTTTATACCCTTTCATGGCAGGCGTGGTGGCTCCGGTAGGAATTACTCCAGACACAGCGGTAAGACGCATCCGACGTGTTTGGTGCCTTGGTTTACATATCATAGTTGTGCATATATGGTAATTGACAAATTTGGTCCGGCGCATGTGTATACATAGCATTTACTTGTAGAAGGAGCGTACATGTAATACCGTGAGTCTTATCGATTTTACTATATATATATATATATATATGTGTGTGTGTGTGTGTGTGTGTGACACCTTCGATGAAATTTGAAAAGTTGTCTCACATCGTATCATATTAAGGAGCAATAATTCAATTCTATAAAATATCTTTTTGAGGGTTGAGAGAGGTTGCTAACAAGATCGGCGAGAGAAAGCAAAGATGAATTGAAAGGGAAATTAATACGCCAGCCATATTGCCTAACTCAAGTAAATATGGTGTGTATCTTGATGTCTATTGAGCGCCCATCTTCACAAAAACATGGTTGACATCGTCTGACAGTCTTTGGCCTTCCCGATCCTACTAAAACATAAATTTTCATGTGTCCGACCGTTGCACCAGATAAAAAAACTCAACATGCATTAATAACGTCGCTGCAACATTTACTTTCCTACACTCAGTAAAGAAAGTGCAAAAATGGTGCTACATTTCAAAAAATGCAAATAAACAATTATGTACAACAAACCCCCTACCACTCGCATAAAATCAAGCTCACATAGACCATATGCACTAACCTCTTAACTAATCACCATACACTAAACCATAATTAACATCATTGTGTTTTCTCTGGGACGATTGGAGCATTTTCGTGTCGTCCCGGTTGTGGACCATATGACCTCTTTTTTTGTGGATTTAGTCTCTGAAGTCTCATATCGAGGGTGGAGACTGTCCACCAGGGAAAGATGAATATATAGATTAATATATATATATATATATATATATATATATATATATATATATATATATATATATATTTGTGCTTTATTTCATTAATCAATACGGATAATTACACATTATTTAAAGCGCTACCAACACCAAGCACACATCACCTAGCACAAGCACAGCACAACTACGGGGCCCTGCCCGTCGAGCTAGTAAGCGGCCCTGCCCGTCGAGCGAGGTTGAGCTAGCCGACAACGGGGTCTTCACAATGACGCCAGCTTCATTGGAGAGGACGACGACACGCGAGGGGTTGTGGCCCGGCGGCAATTGGCCACCTATACCGCCGATAATGAACAAGACATCAGGCCTATCGCCTTTGATCCGTACAGCCGCGTTCTGCACCGGCCACCCCACCACCTCCGGCCAGGAGGTCTTCCCGGTTCCATCGCCACCCCCACCAGCACCCGCTGGCTCGAGTCTTCCCATCGTACCGCCGAACCGGTGAGTCTGTTTAACAATGGCTGGTGACTAGTTCCTAGTTGTACTTGTAGGCGCTGGATGGTATTTAGATCGTGTTGGTATAGTATTTATAGGTGATCAAGGCCCTGACGTAATTAAGGTAAGCATGACAACAAGCATGACCAACGCATACTGACAACAAGTGAAAATATAATAGGCATGCGTCGTGTGCACCGTCCTCCAGTACGTAAAGCAACATTGTTAAGTCAAGTGTCGATATGCTAATCTTCAACATTGCAAAATATCCCAATTTTGTGTGGACTGCATCATTGTATCCATTCCCGCTGAACATGCATCATCCTTACAATGCCACGACTATCCTATGCCGATGAGACTGCTTCGGTTACGGCTTTTTGTTTTTTACAGGGCAAAAATGTACCACATTTCATGAATTAATGTTAATCAAGACAATAACAAAGAAGGGGCAAGAATGAGAAAAAAAGGTAAAATCAATTGTTCTCAGGCCATTATAGAACTAAAATGCTTTGCCCCTACTAAGGGCGATGAGACTACCTTAGACATGATCTTCTAGAAGACAGGATTCGGCATGGTGGAAAGTAGCGAAAGTTACATGTTTTTCACTCATTCCAAACCTCCCACACGATCAAAATAGTGAGTGAGGCCATCGCTTTCCATGGCATGCTATTGCTAAAGGTTAGGCAGGTCCACCAAGCTTCGATGGACAGATCAGATGCCAAAACGTGGTAGCCAGATCTGAGAGGTCGAACAAGGACTGTGCCAAATTATAAACACCAATAGTGGAGCGGCACCAAAAGAGATGGTGGCATGCTGAGTCCTGTTCTGCTCACATTTCTCAAGCGCCGATACTTCAAGACTGTCATGCGCAACTTAAATTTGCACAACTTGGGTACAATTAATAACCTGGACAATGTTTAAACACAAGAAAATTTACGGTGTCCAATGATATGTCTCCAACGTATCTATAATTTATGAAGTATTCATGCTATTATATTATCCATCATAGATGTTTTATATGCATTTATATGCTATTTTATATGATTTTTGGGACTAACCTATTAACCTAGAGCCCAGTGCCAGTTTCTGTTTTTTTTTCTTGTCTTTGAGTTTTACAGAAAAGGAATACCAAACGGAGTCCAATTGACGTGCCAATTTTTGATGATTTTTTATGAACCAAAAGAAGCCCCTGGAGTAAAAGAGTTGGGCCAGAAGAGTCCCGGGCTGTCCACGAGGGTGGGGGGTGCGCCCACCCCCCTGGGCGTGGGCCCCTATCTCATGGACGATTCGGAGACCACCCACCCCCCCCCTGACGTGAGACCTACGCCAAAAATTCCTATAAATACAGAAACCTCCAGAAAATAACCTAGATCAGAAGTTCCGCCGCCGCAAGCCTCTGTAGCCACGAGAAATCAATCTAGGCCCTCTCTGGCACCCTGCTGGAGGGGGCCATCATCACCGGAGGCCATGGAGGAGGATCCCGGAGGGTCCATCATCTCCATGAAGGCCAAGGACCAGAGGGAGAACATCTCCCCATCTAGGGGGAGGCCATGGAGGAGGAAGCACAAGGGGGGGAACCTCTCCTCCTCTCTCTCGGTGGCGCCGGAGTGCCATCGGGAGGAGAATCATCGCCGCGGTGATCGTCTTCATCAACATCACCATCATCATCACCATCCTCATCTCTTTTACGCGGTCCACTCTCCCGCACCCCGCTGTAATCCCTACTTGAACATGGTGCTTTATGCCACAAATTATGATCCAATGATGTGTTGTCATCCTATGATGTTTTGAGTAGATATCCTTTGTATTTGGGTTGATTGATGATCTAGATTGGTATGAGTTGTATATTTTATTTTGGTTTTGTCCTATTGTGCCCACCGTGTCGCGCAAGCATGAGGGATTCCCGCTGTAAGGTGTTGCAATACGTTCATGATTCGCTTATAGCGGGTTGCTTGAGTGACAGAAGCATAAACCCGAGTAAGGGGATTGTTGCGTATGGGATAAAGGGGACTTGATGCTTTAATGCTATGGTTGGATTTTACCTTAATGATCTTTAGTAGTTGTGGATGCTTGCTAGAGTTTCAATTATAAGTGCATATGATCCAAGAAGAGATAGTATGTTAGCTTATGCCTCTCCCTCATATGAAATTGCAATGACGACTACCGGTCTTGTTAAAAATTGCCTAGGATAATTCCGCACACCGACCCATCATTATTCCACACTCGCTATTTATAATATTTAGTAATATATTCTAACTTTATGATAACATCACCTACTTTTATGTTTTAGCTCTCCGATATCATGCAAAGTTATCCTCTTCATACCCACAACATAGTTTTATTTCTCGTTTCTAGTTGGAAGCAAACATTCGGTGTACCTAGAGTCGTATTAGTGGCAGACAGGACTTGAGAGAATATTGATCTTACCTTTAGCTCCTTGTGGGTTCGACACTCCATACTTATCACTTCCACTTTTAAAATTTTCTACGATGATTCCCTGCACTTGGGGATCATCATCCAATAGCACAGAGGAAATGTAACTATTAATTTCCTCGAAAAATAGAATTACTAAAATATCTTAGTGTTAGATTATGATTCCACCCCTGGTTTCTAGTACTCGTTTCATTCTTAGAGGGTACTCCATGCATCTACATTGGAGTACAATCGGCTGCATGACGAACACTTCGTCTAATTCGAGGTGGAGTACCGACATGTGGCTCACCACTTTAGGGACAATAAAGACTTGTTTGAGCCCGTCTCATGGGTCGAAGAAGAGTAGAAGACGCGTGCGCAGGCTGAGTGAAACCCTGGCAGAATCGTTCTAGCACCCACAGAGAGCGCCTTCACTGTGACATAGGGCCTCTCGCTTTGGATTGTGTCACCACGGCCAACATTGGCATGGCCAATACCTCCGGCCATGGTATCTTCTCAGACCCCATTAAGGCCATGTGACTACTTCAAAATATGTCTCGGATAATCTATAGATGGCAAGAAAGTCTAAGTGGATGCACATGACATAAGCCTAAAAAACTCACATATCTTCATAGGAAGATGAACCATAAATCATCTGGCCGTCATATGCCGCTAATGTTATACTAGTGATGTATTGACTCCTTTTGGTCTGTTCAAGAAATGTGTCCATTCAAATTTTCGGGACACCCATGCACCTAACACTTCCGTCCTGATTTTTTTTTGGAAACGTTTTGTACAAAAACAGCCTCCAATTGTTGCCTAAGTTCAAACCAAAAATAAAAAAGGTTTTGCTACGTCCGAAATAGGAGCAACCTAAACCGAGAAAACAGGGTTGTGGGTGCGTAGTGCATACACGTAAGCCATGTAGATGCACATGTGGTCGCGACGCCGATCCTACGGCTCATAACATGGCTGTGCTGTTGTGTTCCAGACTGAACGTTCGTGTGGAATATTAAGCGAAAAACAAAAATATTGCCTCAGTGCCAAGACCAATGCTAAGCTCTCAAGAGTGCCTTGAAAAAAATGTAGACATAAAAAAACATTAATTATAGGACTAGGTACGCTATGATATCGACACAAAGGTTTCTCCACTGGTTTCTTCCATGACGGAGGGAGATGCCGGCCGATCAAATCCATCCAGGGGATGATGACCCGGCGGACAGATTAAAGCAGGTAGCCACTGGATAATTTATCATATCTGTACCATGCTGCCGTGCACAAACGCCACCAGGTTTAGATTAGCTTTATTCTTAATAAATTAGATTTTCTCTTGGATTAGCTTTGTACAGCTGTACCGTGCTACATACCAACAACCGCACCCTAACTGTGCACTCCCCTTCCTCTCCAATCTCGTGTGGTGCTGCAACTGCAGCAGATCAGCCGTTGTGCATCAATTTGTCAGCTCGTTGGGCAGTGGTAATGGCGAGGCACTTCATGCTCAACACCGGCGCTGAGATCCCCTCGGTGGGGTACGGCACCTGGCAGTCCAAGCCGGACGAGGTCGGCCGCTCCGTTTACGCTGCCGTCAAGGTTCGCACAGCCTCGTGTGATTTGGTTTCTTCAGCTAATTTCTTTCCTTTGTCTAATCTCGGTTTCTCACCTTTGTGTAATCCCGGTTTCTGAATTTATTGGTGACCCGTATATATTTCTACAGAAGAGACGTGGATTTGAGATTGTTTTCGAATTGTGCAGGCAGGCTATCGACATATCGATTGTGCTAGGGCTTACCGCAACGAAAAGGAGGTAGGCGATCACTTACTCCTTTTTGGATGAAGGGCATTTTTCAATAAAAAGTCTTACATTTGTAGATGGAGTATATCCTTGTTAGAAATATTGTTTCCACTCAAACTAAGTATAAATTGTTGGATTAAGGAAAGCATAACATTCGCTTTCGGATTATTCAGGTTGGTCTGGCACTACAGAAGCTATTCGAAGAGGGTGTGGTTAAGCGGGGAGATTTATTTATCACCTCTAAACTATGGTAAGCTCAGAGCATTGGGACTGATCTGTTCAATTCACCTGCATGGATTTCTCTGCAGTTTAAGTTCACCGAGTATTTGATCGGTGATTTTAGGCATGATCATCACGCTCCAGAAGATGTGCTGGAATCGCTTGACAGAAGTCTGAATGACTTGCAGCTTGAGTACTTGGATCTTTACCTTGTAAGCATCTTCCATTTCATAATCATCTTTCACTATCCAGTTGCTCCAATCTTGCCGTTGTGTTGTGCTATCTCACTTTGTGTACTCAATATGGTGATTTCTACTATACTTTTGCATGCTCCTTTTATTTTATTTTTTAGGGAGCTATTTTTATCATTTTGAATAAGACACCTCAAAAAACTAATGGTATTGTGATCTGGACTACACTAAACTCAAGATTTCTCGTGGTTATCATCGACAAATAAATATGTGTTTAATGTGTGGAAACACAATCCTCTATTAGGCTGCCTATAATGGGAGTATCATAAGTGGTATCGTGCATGCCAACTAGACATTTTTTTAGGAGGTGGCGCACAATTAAATAAGGTAATTGAGAATTCGGTATCATATCATGATACCGTATCATATTAAATTTTATACCATATTGTATCATGCTTGAGAATAAATGGAGCAGTCTAAGATACTGACTTATAATTATGCATTAGTAATATCATACACTAGTATCATATGCATCATAGTAGTAGATGATACTCCTCATTGCAGGCAGCCTTAAGTGGCCAGTCCACTACTTAGTAATTGTATTGTTTAATGTGTAGATACACGATCCTCTATTAAGTGGCCAGTCCACCAGTTAGTAATTGTGTTGTTTACATGCACGCGGCCTTCTTTTCTGTGATCTAGTCACAAATCCACATCCAATTAAAATAATTTCAAGTACCCACCACTTAACACCCGCGCATGTTTCTCCATATGCTTTTCTATTTATTTTTAAAAAAATTCATGTTTTGGTATGAGTTGGTATATTGTCTTGAGGTTGCATCTTGAATATATTTGTGAAAAATATATTATATGTTTGGAGAATTTTACCATCACATTTTAGTTGAATTGTATTTTCCTTCGAGGTGGATTTAAGTGTTTACATGTTGGAGCTATATAGCAATGTTTTCATGAATGATTCGAAATTGAATTTTTACCAGTATGCAATTTTGTAGATTCATTGGCCATTTAGGCTCAAGAAGGGCACCGATGCAAGCAACCCTGAAAACTTTGTACGACCTGACATCCCTGCGACTTGGGGAGCAATGGAAAAGTTATATGATGCTGGAAAAGCTCGTGCAATAGGTGTGAGTAACTTCTCAACGAAGAAACTGGGTGACTTGCTTGTTGTAGCTCGTGTACGTCCAGCTGTTAATCAGGTGGAATGTCATCCGGGTTGGCAGCAAACTAAGCTCCACAACTTTTGTCAGTCAACCGGTATTCATCTTTCTGTAAGTTTGCGGTGCACTTCGAGGCAGCTGGCTTTCTTATGTTTAAAATATATATGTTTTTATTATACCTGACTGTATATGTATTTTGCAGGCTTACTCACCACTAGGTTCACCTGGTACGCCTTGGATGAACAGTAATGTCCTTCAAGAACCGGTCATCACCTCAATAGCAAGCAAACTTGGGAAAACTCCTGCACAGGTGGCGCTGTGCTGGAACATTCAGATGGGTCATAGTGTACTACCAAAGAGCCTGAATGAGGAAAGGATAAAGCAAAATCTTGATGTTTATGATTGGTCTATTCCAGATGACTTGCTTGCGATGTTAACCGAGATTAAGCAGGTTTGTTGCTATTATTTATACCCCATACTTAAATGAGGACAAAATTGCAATGATATTTTCTACTCCCTCCGTCCGGAAATACTTGTCATCAAAATAGATAAAATGAGATGTGTCTAAACGTATTTTAGTTCTAGATACATCATTTTTTATCCATTTTGATGACAAGTATTTTCGGACGGAGGGAGTATATGATAGGCATCTTTATAAGATGAGATGACATGTTGGAATAATACTATGTGAAAATACATAGTATCTGATAACTGAAAAACAAATCAATATGTAAACATTCTGCACAGTCTATATATTCTTTGTTGCTGTATCGTAATTTGGTATAATCAAGTCTCTACAAAGGTCTTTTTTTACCTTGTTCGAGCATGGCCCCTTGAGTTACCAATTGTGTTGTTCATTTTCATTCTTTTAGAAAAAGCTCAAAGGATTTCTTTTTCATTCTTCTTAATTTTTGTTTCGAATCAATGCATCTTGTTTTTTTATTATTGCGGTTTTCATAGTGCAGAGTGAGTGCATCTGATTACCTTAATTTGTGGCCTTCAGGTAAGGCAGTTCAGAGGTGACTTCACCGTTAATCCACAAAGCGTCTACAAGACCCACGAGGAGCTCTGGGATGGGGAAGTTTAGGATCATGTTTATCGTTAGCAGCCTACGTACATTTGAACCTTGCACTTCACATATGCCTACTGTGTGTTACTTATGTTGGTTAATTTTCAGTTTTGATTCAAGATCATGTGTTGTGGTACGTAGAAATTTGCACCTTGTATCTGTACCCACTTGTCAACTTGTAACTTGATTGACAATATTGTGTGTAGCATGCACAAAACCATGTGAAATCATTCAGCCTCCACCAGTGTTGAACGATGCTGGTGTTGGCGTGGTGTCGGTGCTGATGATGGGCACACTATCATCGCAGGCCTGCCAACCACACTCACGTGTAAGCACAACATAGCCCAGTCGATGTGAACACCTAATGTTTTTGCCTTGTCTTCACGTATTGAACATTCACCGTGGGTCTACCTATGTGTTTCAGGACTACTCCCTCTGTTCTCAAATATTTGTTTTTCTAGCCATCTCAAATGAACTATAACATACGGATGTATGTAGACATGTTTTAAAGTGTAGATTTACTCATTTTGCTCCGTATATAGTCACTTGTTGAAATCTCTAGAAAGACAATTTTTAGGAACGGAGGGAGTACAACCTATTTCTTGACCCATGACCTGAGCCTTGCTGCTATTCATGTGTCATCTAGTACGGAGGTCATTTCTAACATCAAGGGACCTTGACCCTGCCATTATGCTTCTATCCTTCTGGAGATTGAAACAGCCAACCAAAATAGTGATAGCGTCTTGAGAAATTAAAAAAATTAGTTTTTTTTGCAACCCTAGCCCGTAATGTGGTATTTTTTTTTTGCTATTTACTCCATTTTCTGTATCCATGCACTGGCGGTTCTACAGCAAGGCTGGATGGAACATGGCCCGCCCAACCAAGAGCAAAAGCAGTGGGCTTTTCTTTGCACCAGCCCGCCAATATATGGCACTGTAGCTCCCCACTGATCCCTGTAAACATTCAAATGAATAAAGCCTTTCAACACTAAAAAATTTCAATGTGGGTTCCACATCCATTTGTGCTTCTAACTAAGCACGTCAGCCTGCATAACTTTCCTAGATAAATCACCAAATAAATTTCGGACGAATTGGTGAACATCATGTTGGCTAAACGTGATGTTCAAGCTGCATTGTTAGCCACCACCCGAGAAGCAAAAGATTTGAGAGTCAAGGGCTGACGAAATGCTCAAATCCCTTACCTCAATAGTGGGTTTCAGTTTTGTTTTGTGAGCTTTCACTTTTCCAGTTGACCTCGTGCGTGAACACGATATTGAAAATTTTAGGAGCTACTATTTTCCAGTTGACCTTGTGCGTGAACACGATACTGAATTTTTTTAAGCACCGAACTTACATAGGGTTTGCAATTCTTAACAGAAAGGTTCAACTGAAAAGGTTTGGAGCAGAGTATGCATGCTCATGTGGATCAAGTGCTTATTGTATCGATTATAGTCTGTACTCTGTAGGGTTTGTGTCATGCCATGCATTAATATTGCATTATGCAGCAAAGCTTATTTCTTCTCTGCATCAATCCAGATGCAGAGAGAGCTCTGACCGGATGGCGTGCAGCAGCCCTCTCAGAAGTTGGTGATGAGGTCTGTGCACTTGAAGTTGTCGCAGCCTGACGATGGACATGACGCGGCTCTAGCACCTGGTCAGTGATAAAAAACCCATGAGCTTATGTAATTCCAACGAGTGCACTCCGGCGGGATAGACTTGGTGCAGAACGGCCACGGGTCCGTCCCTGCAGATAGCTAAAAACGAGGGTCAATAAGCTACTATACTGACTGACTCGGTGAGGAGCAAAACAAAAGTGACTTTGACACAGGAAAATGGATGAGAAAAGAAAGAGGAATCCCTCACCTTGGCTCTGCGCCAGGGGCAGAGCTGTGAGGACAGCGAGGACGGCCAACGCGACGAGCAGCACCTCTGAGTCCTCATTTGCTTGCAAGGATGGAAAGGTGTGCAGGGAGGGAGCTAGTGGTTTGGCTTGGCTATGTGGTGTACACGGCTGAGGAAGACGAGAGCAAAAGTAAGAATGGGTAAATAATGAACTACTAGTCCTCGAAAAATGGCGTAAGAAAACACTTTCCGTTTGTGCTCTAATCTGCATGTCCGGTGTTAGGGCTTGCCGATGCTCAGCGTGGTCGGTCACCTCCATTCCCATTGACAATTTTAATTGGTGGTTGGTTGTTGTGGATGTCGTCGAGAGAACAATTGGTAGAAGAAGAAGAAGGCCAGGAGGACTAGAGTGTTTTTTCCAAGCCCTTGCTTCAGGTTTTTTCGCTCTCTCGCCGATCGTTTTAATCGGCGTTTTTCTTTTTGGTTTTCCGATCTATACTCGATCGGTTTGCGTCGCCCGCCGCTGCCGTCGACCCCCGTGCGCCTCTACTGGGACACCGGCGCGACCGACCGGCCTCTTCCGCGACCCGGCGGCCTCGCACGACAAGCGGCCCCTCACGGCCGTAGTCCGCGCGTCTACCCGCCCATCACCCCGACCCGGCGGCTTCGCGCAATAGGTTGCCCCTCACAGCCGTCGTCCGTGCGTCGGCTCGCTCGTCGATCTACACCGGTCATCACCGCCCTGTTCCCGAGTTCAGCGCGCCCCTCCGCCGATCGAGCAACAGGCTGCCGCTGCGTCGCCCCGTCGGGCCGCAGCACCGCCGCCCCGTGGTTCTCCCCGTGGCTTCACCGATCCGCGCCGCCGCTGCGTCGCCCCTTCGGGCCGTAGTGCCGCGGCTGAGGACTTGCCAATGCTCAGCATGGTCGGTCACCCCCATTCCCATTGACAATTTTAATTGGTGGTTGGTTGGTGTGGATGTCGTCGAGAGAACAATTGGTAGAAAAAGAAGAAGGCCAGGAGGACTAGAGCCTGTGTTGGGTCCTTATTTGCTGCTCGGAATCTTCCACAAGGATATATAGGCTCACAACATGTGGATAAGGCTGCGGCGGCTGCAGAAGAGCATCATTGAAACAGAACTCAGAAAAAAAAACTGCCTCTCGGGTCGCACGCTCGGGTGACTCCGGAGGCCCCCTCGAACCTAGCCAGCAGCACATCCTTCCCAGATCTATACTCGCCGCCGTCGTTGCCGGCCGCAGGTGCTGCGGCGGCGGCGGCGCTGCCCTTTCACCAAAGGTGGAGGGTGTGTGGTGGCTCCAGCTCACTCTGTGCGTTCGGTTTATTCGGTTTGTATGGTTCGGTTTATGCGGTTTTCCGGTTTGTACGGTATTAATACTTCCGTTTATACGGTGCGATATTAAAATATGGTTCGGTTTCAGTATATACCAAATTATTTCGGTATGATTTCGGTATATCCCATAATAACCAAAGTTGACGAGAATTTGAAAATGACATACTATATTTTACAAACTTATAAATTCAATCACATACTTTTTAAATACAAACGGTATATAACTTTATATATGTATATATGCATACCTTAATTCATTCCTTAAAAGGTTATGGACGACGTGGTTAGCATTTTTGCAAGAGAAAAATTACTATGTTACAAGAAAAAATGGATGTTCTTTGCAGGAAATTTTACTCTTGTACAAACAAATTGACTACTTGTATCGTTGTTTGCCTCAAGAAATATACATATTTTTCATTTTGGTTTATTCGGTTAACCATTCGGTTTTTCGGTATATACCATAAAAACCGAAATTCAAAACGGTATGAAAAGTTCATACCATATCGAAACCATAAACCATAAAAATCATGAATTCAGTTCGGTTCGGTTTATTTTCGGTATGGTTTTTCGGTTCGGTTTTAAAATGCACAGAGTGAGCTCCAGCCTACCTTCTCTGTGAGCGCAGAGGACAATGGCATTGAGAGGAGCTGTTTGGTGGAGGCGGAGGCGCTCGCCGCTGTAGGGCTCTATGTTGTGGCTTGGATCATAGCCCGTCACCGGCGCACGCCGTCGTTGGGAGTGTGGCCTGGGCGTCGTCCTCCCGCGCGCGGTCCTGCCCAAGGATCTGGATCCGCTGGCCCCTAATCCGTGATGTGCGGGAGGGGCCTAGGGACGGGCATGACCGGCGGCTACTGGTAATCCGGCTAATGGCTAGCGCCGGGAAGCTCGGTCTGCCCAGGTCATCGCTGCCCTCACTGCTGCAGCGACCACGCGGGAGTCCAGAAATCCTCCGGACTGCGCGACGGTCAGGTCTGTTGACTGGCAGCCGCAACTTCGGCGTCCTTCGTGATCGATCCGATGTGACTACCTTGATTCAGATCTGGACAGCTTGGTTACAGTGATCCACATCGAATTGGATGTGTGTTGCAGCGACTCCTACGGCTCCACGATGTCGACGGTCATCAAAAAGTCTATTTTCGAGGCTAATGGTTGACTTCGACGGTGAGATGCAAATTATGGGCAGCGACTTGACGCAGAGGAATGGTTGTGCAACGACAACAACATCGCATGTAGTTGTTGGGATCGTGGAGAAGTGGTGGCGACAACACATGAATGACTTCGATGGTGGTGCTACTTGTGCACCCGGTCTCGAGCTCCGGGGTGAAAACCTAGGTCTGCCCAATTGGTATACCTGGCAATGATGACGTTTTTCTTACATCGTTAACTTGTTGAAGGCATTGCTCGGTTATGCTCGAACTGATTCTTCAAGGTGAAAATCTAGATTCTAGCATTTGTTGTTGGATCCGGTGATGATGGTGCTCGAACGCTGCTCCCTTTCTGAAGGCGTTGCTGTGGAAGAAATTCGTTGTTCATGTGGTGTCATGAGATAGTTGGTGTGGATATGGTCATTGTCGTAATTTGCCGATCGTGGATATTATCGCTTGGGTTTTAATTTTTTATGGCCTACGCATAGCTTTGGTTGCATGTGATTTTGCTATTTGCTGGCGTGTTATCTATGTGCCTTGATGTTGGATGTGTGCATCCTAGTTATGCAGAGGCCGGGTGTATATTTATTGTGTTTGTATCCTCTTGATACTTCATTATGAGCTAATAAAATCCGCCTTTTATCAAAAAAAAAAAAACAATAACATGTGAATGGATGGGAGAAGGCACTCATCGCCTTCTTCTGGAGTGAATCTATACTACTCCCTCTGTTCCATAATGTAATGTACATAGATTTTTACAGAAATCAAACTATATAAACTTTGACAAAGTTTACTGAAAAAAATATACATCTAGAATACCAAAAACATATCCTTAGATACATCACAAGACGTACTTTTATATTGTATATATTAGGTATTATAGATATAAGGCCAGTTCTTTTGGCCGATTCTCCCAGAATTTTGAGAATCGACCCTCCACCCAGCTTCTCTCAAAAACATGAACCCATATATTTTTTACAATCCTAACTAGTTAGGTCCTAAACAACTAGGATTGTAAAAAATAGAGTTATTTACCCAAAACCACCACACTTGGGGCTAGGGTAACAAATTGATACCAGATTTTAGTCAGGGCACAAAAAACCACTAAAATTGTGCCTAATGAGTAACGGAGAGAACTGATTGTCTGATTTGCTTGGGAAAACAGCGAAACTGACCGCTAGGCCCTACCTGTAATACTGAGTTGGCATGCCTATGTGGACAAAAAGATGACGTGGATGAGGGGCCCATCTGTCAGCGTGACATATTTCCCCCATTTCTTTTTATTCCTCATATCTCTTCCTCTTCCACGCCACCTCTCTCTTTGCTTCGGCGAGCACGCCGCCGTCCTCCCCCCTCCTTGCCCTAGCAGCGGTGCCCACCTATCTCTCCTCCCCCCGGCACTCCATGGAGCAGCAGACGAACTGTCGCTGCTCCCCATGGGCCCCGGAGGCCACCTCCCTGAGCTCGGGCGTGCGGGCTCACAATGGTGGCACGACACTGACCGCCTGTAGGCAAGCAACTCGATCAAGAGCTTGCTCTGGGCGCGCTCAAACTCGCGTCATCGTCGCCACCTCCGGTGGATCCGTGGGCCTCCTCCTGTCCCGGCGCGAGAACTCCCACCAAGCCAGTGCTCCATGGCTGCTCCACGCTACCCCGTCGGTGCTCCATGGAGTGGCAGACGAGCTGCCGCCGCTGCCCACGACCTCCCGACACCACCTCCCAGAGCTCGGGCACGTGGCGCACGACAGTGCCCTATGGCAGGATGGTGACCGCGGCAAGGTTGCTGCAGCAGAGGAGTGAAGGAACACCTCGACGGGCGCAACCGACCTTGAACCGCGCAACATGCGCGATGGTGCCGCCGCGGATGCCAACTCCGGTAGAAAGGTACGGAGCTTCTCCATTGCGTCGGTTGTTCTGCCCTAGAGACAACGGGCACCGTCCAGAACCTGTTCGATGAAATGCCCATACGAAAATGGATGTATAAATAAAAATGAAAAATGAAAATAATGAGGCACTGAGTCATTGACATGTGGGACCCATGTCCACCTCGTCTTATTTGTCCGCATAGGCATGCCTCGTCAGCCTGACAAGTGGGCCCAACCTGTCAGTTTAGCTGTTTTCTCGAGAAAATCTGACAGTCAGTGCTCTCCGTTACTAATTAGGCACAATTTCGGTGGTTTTTTATGCCCTGGCTAAAATCTGGTACTAAGTTGTTACCTTAGCCCCAAGTGTGGTGGTTTTGGGTAAATAACTCTAAAAAATATGGGTACAAGATATTGAAAATATGAGCAAATTACTACGAGATTTAATCCGAATAAACAAAAGATAAATCATGACTACAGTAGCAGAGATTGAACTAATCATGCGAACTAGCATAGCAGATGAACAGATCACATTTAGGGCACATACTAGAAACATGAATTCTACCACGATCTCGAACGGGAAGGATAGAATCACATACGGTGCAGCGGGAGCAACACCGCCAGCGTTGACGTTGTCGCCCATGTCGTCGAGAATGAGGTTGCCGAGGTCGGGGAAGAAATCATCGTTCGCGAAGCGTCGCTGCCAGTAGTCGCGCGAGTGCGCTCCCCAAAAACCTGATCGCCCCTCTCCTGTACAGGATCACGAGAGGCGTGGTTCCGGAGGCCTGCTGTCCCTTCTCCCGGTGCACGCCGAAAGGAGGGATGGAGAAGACTTGCTTTGCGGCGCAATGATCTGGAACGGTGGTGAGAAACCATACGAAGCGGCGGCGGCTAGGGTAGACGTCTGCGTGGCTATATAGTGCGGGCCCCCACGTCCGAGTCGTCACGATTCAAAAGAATCGGAAACGGGTCAGTAATTAACGTGTCCGTTAATTATTAATTAATGACTCATTAACTTTTCCCGAGCAGCAAAAATATAGACAACGTGCATAGCTCTGTCCTCGGCTCGATCCCGCAACCCGCGGCGCGGCGCGGCGTGGCGAGGCGAGGGAGGAGGAGGAGCGCGCGTGTAGGTCTCTTCTTCTCATGCTCATACAAGTGGTAAAAGAGCTCACCTTCTAAAGAGGTGCAACTCTCTCTTAACTTATGAGGTGGGACTAAACTTTAGCCTCACTCACTCCACTGCATGAATGGGCCAAGAGAATTTTAAAATTTTAGTTGTGCTTTGGGCCAAAAGCCCGCTAGCAAATTCCAACACAAGATTCTGGGAGGAGCTAGGTGAAGGGTCGATTCTCAAAACTATGGAAGAATCAGCCAAAAGAATTGGGCCATAATTAGTTTTCTTATAAACTTGATCAACGTTTGTATAGTTTTACTTTCCAAAAAATCTCTATGTAATACATTATGGAACCGAGGGAATATTATTTCCCATATTCAATTAAAAAAATCTGACTATTTAGGTAGGTGGAGATGTGTACCGCATCACAAAACGATGAGACAGACGAAAATATCACGAATCATCTCACCATGCATTGGGAATAGGCACCGCCTATTCCGCCTCATGAGCCGTGTAGAGGTTGTGTTGGTGGCGGGCTCGCATCCTGTCGCTCGCTCCTCCGGGTACGTGTGGGGCATGCGGTACGGGACATCTTTATTTTTCGTTGTCTTCTTCAGAGGTATCTGGATATTGAAGCATTGGTAGTTGGATAAGGGTGGATGGTACGGACGGCTTCAACGATGAGTTTAAGCACTTCGGTGAAAACACAAGATCTCTGATCGGGCTATGTCGACGCACGCCTGCGTCGTGTCCTTCCTAAAGATGGTGGATTGAAGCTTCGCTGTGTGGGGTGAGAATCTGGAGTTCAACCTTGAGGTGAACTCGTCATCATTGCCGCACGTGCTTAAAAAGGCACCCATCTGGCTACCTGGACACCGTCTTTTGCACATGGTTCTGTTCGATCTATGAGGAATGGCCCAATCTTTTTTCCACGAAGGGGGCATATGCCCGTGGTAGGCACACATGCCGGGTTCGAACGACTTTCGACACTGTTTGCGCGTTAGGACACATGTGACCATTTATCTGCCCTTTTCAACCGAAATAATTTTAGAAAATGCAAAATTTGTTAAAAACCAAAACCACTTGGCATGGTGCCATGCACTGGTCATGTTAGGCCATGAAAAAAATTAAGGCCATTTCACGGATGTGGATAAGCAAGGTGCCCATAGACACACCCTTCTGGCCTTCCTAGACATGGTGTTTTGAACATGGTTTTTTTGGACCTCTAGGAATTGCCACCAAGGGGCATTGTCTTCATGATGAATTTATGTGTGTGAGCGCTCATTTAGAAAAGAAACCAGCGATGACCGCCTATGCTGCTTAGCTCGTTCTAAAACATATATAACATATAAAATAAAATTTACATAAAATAATTTGAATATTGGGAGTAAAAAACAACGGACGACCTCCTATGCCTCTTCGGTCATTCTGAAATAAAATAAAATCAAAAATAATTTAATAAAAAATATTTAATATATAAAATAGAATATTCATAAAATTATTTGATTTTTGGGAGTGAAAACACCACCAACGCCCACCTATGTCGCTTCGGCCGTTTTGAAATTCTAGACCATGTTTCAAATTTCTCAGCAATATTTAAATTTTGTGAATAATTTATTAAATCATTGAATTTTTTGTTAAATTCATTAAAACTATTTGAATTTCTAAAATTATTTTGAAATCCCAAAAGAATTCGAATTCTGGATTTGTGAACATTTATTGGAGTTAATAAAATAAATTAAAAATACGAAAAATAAACGAAAAAAATAAAGGAAATAAAAACATTGGCCGATGCGAGTTACAAATAGTGCGGGGAATATGATGTCCCTGGCAGCCGCTGCTTGCTTTTTGTTTTTTCAGAAAATGGCAGCCAAGCCCAATTTGTGTTTGTAGGGCCCCAGCCCATGTCCACCGACAACAGATGTGAAGCGAGGAGGCGGATATGGTTCGTGTGGTCTCTGAGGCAACGCGGGAGGATTCGACTCGATTGGATAGGATGGTTCGTGTGATCTGTTCATTGGCAGCCGAGTTTTTATTTATTTTTATTTGTGTTTGTTGTTTCCAATGGCAGGCGCTAATAAATGATCGTCTCAGATCTTGGAACTTTTTACTGCATCCATGCTTCCACTATACAAAACAATGGAGGTCCGGGCCGTCTCTGCTTCCATTTAACGGATGCGGCGAGAAGAACTCCTTGAGCGAAGAACCATGGAGAAATTTCTGGTGAGTGCATCCACGGGAGCCATGGGCTCCATCCTGAAAAAGTTGGGCACCATCCTGAGCGACGAATACAAGCTGCTCAAGGGTGTCCGCGACAACATCAAGTTCCTCAAGGATGAGCTCGAGGCCATGCAAGCGTTCCTCATCGAGATGGCAGACATGGAGAAACCTGACAAGCAAGCTAAGCTTCGTGCAGATGTAGTGCGAGAGATGTCCTATGAGATCGAGGACAACATCGACAAGTTCATGGTACTCATAGAACATGAGCCCAGTTCCGAGTCTGATGGCTTCGGGAAGCTCTTTAGCAAAACCATGAAAAAGATAAAAGATATCAAGACCCGCCATAAGATCGCCAAGGACATCAAGGACATCAAGATTCAAGTGGAAGAGATTAGTGCGAGACATTCAAGGTAAACATCGAGGCTTCTGCCACGCTCATGCTTCCAGATTTTGTTTACTAAAGCCATATGTAATTTAAGACTGTGTGTTTTACTATTATTATTATGTACATATCCAGCCATAAAGTTTAATCACTTATATGGCCCTCTTGTGTATCTAATTTCCCGTCGTAAAAGGTACAAGATCGATGAGTCTTCTAGACCTAGAAACAAAAAGGTTGACCCGCGACTTTGCGCGGTCTATAAAGATGCATCAGAGCTTGTTGGCATCGATGGTCCGAGAGAAGAACTTGTGACCTGGTTGAGCAAGGAGAAGGGTGCATCGGCACACCAGTTGAAAGTTATCTCCATTGTCGGATATGGGGGACTAGGAAAAACGACTCTTGCCAAACAAGTCTATGACAAGCTTGCAGCAAACTATGAATGTCGGGCTTTTGTGTCAATTTCACGTAGTCCTGATATGCTGAAGATCCTGAGTTCTATATTATCTCAACTCCGTAATCAGAACAATGCTTGTGCAGGAGATGAACAACACATCATCGACCAAATCAGAAACTTCCTCCGTGATAAAAGGTAGCTATGCTCTAGTACCTAATTTTAAATTGCACAAATCTTTGTTGCATTATCTTGAGTAGTGGCCTCATGGTTAATTGTCTGAAAATTAGTTGTCTAACTCTAACTTCATAACAATCGTAATGTTTCAACACTTTTTCCCATAGACAAATTGATCCCCGCAAACCGTGTTAAGAACCGAGCATAGCCTATGATCTATTGGTGAACCAAACATGGCTGTCTAAACTACAGTTGACACCTTGTCTTGACAAACTCATACGCTTGAAGGGCAGACTTTCTCTTGTTCCCCAAAAGGCGAGCACTTTGTTGAATTGTTCTGCTATTTTAAATTTTGGCAAACTATGTGTTTGAATGTTTTCTAGGCTGTTCCACTAATAGTCAAAGCAAGCCATCACTTGAATTGTTCATACCATTTTTTATATGTTTATGTAACTTTTCCCATTTATTTCGTCATTGTACTAAAATACTATAAAATGGAAATTGTCTTAAATAACCTGTGAATATTATTGGTACAAAATGTGCATATACATAAGTAATCACTTGTTTTGACTAAGTGGTCTAAACCGTACAGATCACAAATTATTATTTTTTACCTTATTGCACATGTATGTTTTTCTGCATATATTCTTTACATACATAATACTATCACAATTTTTCAAAACTCATTAAAATGATTTTCCAATAAAGTAATGTATATCATGGTATTGTGATTCGAAATTTATGGTTAGTCTATGGTTTCTTTAGCAAAAGGTCAGCATATAACTTGAAGTAACTGTGTGGTCTAAATAGTTGGAGGACCTGAACATCCAAGTGTTTGATTTTTTCCAATTAAGTCCTAAGATGTTTCATATTAAACATTGTTTGATGGTCCTATAGCACAACAGATTATTTTATGTATTTTTTTCCTAAAACTATGTTGCAGGTACCTTATCGTAATTGATGATGTATGGGATGTACAAACATGGAAAACACTGGATTGTGCACTAGTCAGGAACGGTTGTGGTAGTGTAATAATTAGCACAACACGCATACACAATGTAGCTCAATCATGTTGCTCATCTGATGTGGACCTTATCCATGAAATTCAACCACTTGGTATTGCTGACTCAAAGAAGTTATTTTTCAGCGAATATTTGGCTGTGAGGAGAAGTGCCCTCATAACTTGAAAGAAGCGTCAGAAGATATCTTGAAAAAATGTGGTGGTTTGCCATTGGCTATCGATTGCCATATCTAGCTTGTTGGCTACTGAGAAAACTCTAGAAGAGTGGGATCGAATTCGAAGTTCTATTGGCTTTGCACAAGAAACAAATTCAGATATTGATGCCATGAATTACATATTATCTTTGAGCTACTTTGACCTTCCCCTCTATCTAAGAAGTTGCCTATTGTACTTGACTATGTTTCCTGAAGATCATGAGATTGAAAGGGATCGTTTGGTATACAAGTGGATTTCAGAGGGCCTCATCCATGGTAGAGAAGGAGAAGATCTTGTTAAATTAGGAGATGAATATTTCCATGAACTTATCAATAGAAGTTTAACACAACCAGTGGGCATTGGGTATGATGGCAAGGCATTGTATTGCCGAGTCCATGATACTGTCCTTGATTTCCTCATTTACAAATCCAATGAAGAGAACTTCTGTACTTTCTTAAGCAATCATCCTAAGGCAGATGGCAAAGTCCGGCGGTTGTCTCTGATGGGAAATGAAGATCAAGGAAATGTCGAGCAATTGGATTTATCACATGCTAGATCACTCTGTGCTTTTGGTAATTCCCGAAAATATCTGCCTTCCCTTGCGAAGTTAAATGCTCTACGTGTGCTGGACATAGGTCAATGCTTTGAACTAGGAAATCATCATGTCAAAGATATTGGAAGATTATTTCAGCTCAGGTACTTGAACATCCATTTGACAAATATAACCGAGATTCCTAGAGAAATTGGAGACTTGGAGTATCTAGAGACGCTAAATGTGAGGAATACGTAACTACTAGAGCTACCTGAATCGGTTACTCGGCTAAAACGACTGGCACGTCTGTTTGTATCAGTTCGAACTAAATTGCCGGATTGTGTTGGTAAAATGGAAAAGCTGCAGGAGCTTGGCAACATAGACACCTCCCTGCAATCAGTGAAGTGTCTGGAAGAGCTCGGCAAACTGAAAAATCTGAGAAAGATGCGCATTCGTTGGGACACCAGTGAACTTGACAAATCAAGTTGCAAGGGAGAAAAGCTAGTGTCCTCACTCTGTGAATTGAATGCATGCAAACTTCGCAACCTCTATATCACTGTTTTTCTGGGAGAGGAAGATGGCCTCAAAGGGCATCCATCCTTCCCTGCTCTCAGTAGCATCCGAACAATTTGTTTATGCCGTGGGCAACTTTGCTGGATTACCAAATGGCTGGTTTCACTTCCCAACCTAGAAGAATTATCTGTTCTTGGTGGGACAAAGATAGAGCAGCAGGATGTTGAGATGGTTGGAAAAATAACCACTCTGCTCCAATTCAGTGGCAACATAAGGCCCATTGTCATCACTACCGATGCAGGGTTTCAACAGTTGCAGGTGCTTGCGCTCAACTGCGGTGTCACAGGGTTAACGTTTCAAGCAGGTGCCATGCCAAATCTCAAGAAGATTCAAATGCAGATTCATCTAAGTCAGTTCAAATCAGAACATGGTGTTGGTGTTTTGGATGATTTTGGCTTCCAACACCTCTCTAGTCTTGCTCTATTGGATATAGAGATGGATTGTCGTGACTCGAGAGCTGCAAATGTGGAGGCTGCAGAGGATGCTGTCAAGAGCATGGCGGAAACGCACCCCAAACACCCCACACTTAAAATGAAGAGAGTGTGTGAAGAACAGATGCTACAGGATGAGTGATGAAATGGACAATGAACGATGACACGGAGACAAACATGCAGGCTGTTAAACACAGTTTCGCAATCTGTCATGTTTTAAGGGTATGGTAACTGCAAACAATATGATTTTTTTCCTATTTTTATATGTTCTCTCATTCTTTACAATGTATAGCATGATTGTGGGTGTTATATATTGTTGTGCGCAATATTTTGTAACGAACAAGGACAAGTGTTCCGATGATTGTTTCCTGGTTCTTATATACATCTCTAAATTATATGCTTTCCACTCTGATTTGTCCCCATTAAAGATGATCAATTGTCTCATGGAAAATATAGATCAGACAAATTGGTTGTCCAAACAGGATTGTTCATGTTGCCAAACATAATCTTCAGCATTTTTACACATGTTCTCCAACGTTTCAGCTTCTATTGGTGATTTCAACACTAGGATGCATGTCGCTGTTGAAGGAAACATTTATTAGTTGGTACTATTTTCTGTAGTCCAAACATGATTGCTGTAATCTAGCAATGAACTCAACAAAGATATGCAACCGAAAGCAATCAGAACATATTATACGTATTAATTGTCAACACAATGATGTCACACATACTACTTGGTCCAGGTAGTAGGTACAAACTGGTACTACATCAGGTCAGTAAGCATTGAGATGCAGTTCTTGAACTGATCATGTGATCCTCGGACTGTTACAGCCCATATGCAACGCAGCTGAGAGAAGAGGCGCGACCATGCGTTGCCAAATGTGCAGCAGCTGAAGCGTCTGAAAAGTCTGAAACTGAAAAGGAGGAGTCTGAAGGAACTGAAGCTCCACTTATCCTATCCTCAGGGGAGGACAGGATCAGGCGTAGCCCTCGCTTTTTCTTTGAGACGGCTTGGTTTGAAAACCCTGACTTCAACTCCATCTTCAGGGCGAGGTGGAATACTTGTGTTAGTCAGGTAGGCCTCCAGCGAGGCCCAATGGACTTCTGGATCGCGACCGGAAGCCGCCTTTGGGCCAGCCTAAAGGGTTGGGGGGCCAACTTGGGCAGGCAAGAACGATCGCTTAGGGAAGGCATTGTAGCTGAGATTGCGAGCCTCGACCACCAGGTGGATGCGCGGCCTTTTTCCGAACAAGAATGGGCTCGCCGATACACGCTGGAGAATTAGGTGCAGTCTCTGCTTCGCGCGGAGGAGGAGTACTGGAGGCGCCGGGGTGGCCTTAAGTGGATCCTTAAAGGTGACGCAAACACCAAGTACTTCCACGCCTACGCCGACGGGAGACGGCGTAGGTGTGCGATCCTTCGCCTGCAATCTGACCAGGGGCTTTTGCTGACGCAGGCGGACATCGTGCGTCACGTATATGATTTCTACATTAATCTCATGGGGACGAGCGAGGAGCAGCGAGCAGGAGTGCGGTTGATCTATGGGACCCTTCCCAGCTCGTTACCGATCGGGAAAATGAGGAGCTGGGGCTCGCTTTCTTGCCCGAGGAGATTGATGCGGCTCTTCGTAGCATGAAAGCGGACACTGCGCCAGGACCGGATGGTTGGCTAGTAGCCATGTTCAAACACTTCTGGCCGCTCCTGCAGGGGCCGTTGTTCGAGGTTTGCAATGGCTTCATGCGAGGGACGGTTGACATATCACGGCTAAACTTTGGGATCCTTTCGCTGATCCCTAAGGTGGTCGGTGCGGATAACATCCGTCAGTTTAGGCCTATCGCGCTTATTAACGTCCCTTTTAGGATATGCTCCAAAGCCACTACCTCCCGCCTCGTCCCGATCGCCCAACGTACCATTAGCCGCACCCAAACTGCTTTCATCCGAAGCCAGAACATTCTGGAGGGATCTCTAGCGCTGCAGGAAATCATCCACGAACTTAAACGTACTAAGGAACCGGCCATACTCCTAAAACTAGATTTCGAGAAAGCGTATGACCGCGTTAGCTGGATTTTTTTGCGTCAGGTCCTACTTAGCCGAGGTTTCTCGGCTGTGTGGGTACACCGAGTCATGCAACTGGTCACAGGTGGCTAGACTGCGATCTCGAGTAAACGGGGAGATTGGGAATTTCTTCCGGAACAGGAGGGGATTGCGTCAGGGCGACCCTATGTCACAGCTCTTGTTCAATTTTCTGGTCGATGCCCTTGCGGCTATGCTTCGGAAGGCGACCACGGCTGGCCACATCAAGGGAGTGGTCGGCCACCTCATCCCAGGGGGGATTTCGCACTTACAGTACGCAGACGACACCATGCTACTGTTTCAGCCGAATGCTCACAGTATTGCAATGGTGAAAGCTTTGCTGCTGAGCTTTGAGCTCATGTCCGGGCTCAAAATCAACTTTCACAAATGCGAAATGCTGTCTATGCGGATAGATAGCGAGGAGGGGTGGCGTATTGCTGACCTTCTCAACTGTAAAGTGGGAAAGTTTCCCTTTACATTTTTAGGCTTACCTCTAGCGCCACGCAGAGTGACGATAGATGAGTGGGCTCCGTTAACTGGGAAAGCAGGGAAGAAAGTGAGCCCTTGGCGTGGTAAGTTAATGTCCTCCGCGGCAAGGCTTGTCCTCACCAACTCTAGCCTTTCCTCGTTGCCTATGTTCGCTATGGGCTTGTTCCTGTTGGCTGAAGGGGTTCATGCCAAGTTGGACACGCCGCGTGCTCGTTTCTTTTGGGAAGGAACGGGTCTAAAGCGCAAATACCACTTGGTCAAATGGGCGGCGGTCTGCAGGCCCAAATCCTTGGGAGGATTGGGCATCATTAACACTAGGCTACAGAATATAGCGCTAATGTGTAAATGGATCTGGAAGTTATCGCAAGGGGCGACGGGCCTATGGGCTGACATTCTTCGAGCCAAGTACTTCCCAAACGGGAATTTCTTTGAAGGGGAAGCAAGGGGCTCCCCTTTTTGGCAAGATCTGCAGGCCATCCGACCCGCATTTGACCAAGGGGCCAAGTTTAACATTGGTAATGGTCGCTCCACCCGATTCTGGTTGGATTTCTGGGTGGGCGCCCGACCACTCTGAGAAGAGTTTCCAGAGCTGTACGCCTTAGCGGTGCGGCCTAAACAAAAGGTGACCGAGGCTCTGGCTGCCCCACAGGCCGTCGCTTTCTGCCGAAACCTCAGCGTGCAGGAAAATCACGGTGGGGGGCTTTGTTAGACTTGATAACCACCGTGACGCTTACTACGAGCCAGATAGGGTGTCGTGGCACCTCAATGCCTCCGGGAGGTTTACCGTTAAGTCCTTATACCATAAACTGTGCCAAGGGACGATACAGCGAGAGGTGAAAGGACTGTGGCAAGCACGCGTTCCGCTCAAGATCAAAGTCTTTCTTTGGCAACTGTTTCGGGATCGTTTACCCACATCCAATAACATAGCAAAATGGAATGGCCCGGCTACGGGCATGTGCACGCTGTGTGGGAACCCCGAGAACGCGAACCACGCCTTCTTCCTCTGCCCGCTCGCGCAGTTTGCGTGGAGTGCAGTTAGGGAGGCTGCGGGGTTAGCTTGGGACCCGAGATCCTCTTCCGAACTCGTGGACCTCCTACATTCGGTGCAGGGTCAGCCCAAGCGGGTGATCTGGACTAGTATAGGAGCAATGCTTTGGTCCTTATGGCTTACTCGCAACAAGTTTACCATTGAAGGCTCGTTCCCGTCGCACCCGGCTAACATAATATGCAAATGCTCTATCCTATTGCAGCAATGGAGTCCGTTGGCGAAGCAGAAGGACGCTGATCTCATGAAGCTAGCGCAAGTCCGAGTGCACCAAGTGTTTGTGGCTGTGGCGGCTTGGGAGCCGGCGATGCCTACCTGAGGATGGGGCATCTCTTTTGTTTTGCGAGCCTGCGCGCTCCTGTTCATGGGCTAAGGCCTTGTAATCAGCTCGCAGCCCGGCGTTTGGACCCTTTCCTAGACTTCGGTTTCGCATTGCCGTGGCTTTTGGTTTTACGTGTAACGTCCGATCGTTTGACACTCTGCCTGTTCGTTGTGGGCTTTATTAATTTAAAGCCGGACGCTCCCAGCATCTTCGTTCCAAAAAAAAGGAACTGAAGCAAAAGGCGGTGAAGCTGGTGTCGAGCCTGAAAAAACTGAAAACGGAGGATGGATGCTGCAGTTCCATGGATGAAGGGCCCCAGCGGTTAGAGAGACCCTTCGCACCGTCAAAGAAGTATGCCGGACCAGAACAGGTGAAATCCTGAAGTTGGGCCTACCTGTAAGCGAAAGGCTGGCTGGGCCGATAAGTAGAGCGAAACCCCATCGACAAAAATGTGACCGAGACAATTCAAATACACCCAGAAATTATTTGATATTCCACAGGGATGAAAAAGAATGCATATAGTAGCTAGATAGACAGCGACTGGATGCATCACGTAAAGAAACATTTCAGATAACGTTGTTGCCTTTCATAGTATAAATAGTTACTTAACTGAGAGATGATTTCCCCAGAACCTAACCAGTAAACAGTACAGGCCCGAAACAGTTTAGAGCTCATGGTGTCCTGAGTCCTGACACCAACCGATTCGACCTAAATAATAAATTGCATTGTGCAACTCCAAAACATAGTGGTCGGTACAAATGAAGTACAATGGTAAGTTAGCACTGCGAGGAGATACTACAACAGCAGTCCTGGCTGTCCTTAGATCAATGTGCGCGACCGCTTGCCTGAGGCTCGAGAGTGAGGGTAGCCAAGAAAGAAGGCAGGAGGATGAAAAAAGAAGATGCATCGTCATGGGGGATTCAGGGCATGGCGCCTTTATCCAGTACCCAAAATAGTTCAAGTTCTGTTTTCTTTTGTTCTTTACACAAAAACAAGCAAAAAAAACTGCCTGAGCCTAATACCCAGCATATAGCAAAGCATTTTTTATCTCCTCTTTTTCTTTAGGGACAAAGCAAATCAAGTGTAATAACACAAGACCTGTTCAGCAGCAGCCGGAGCTGGAACTAAAGGGAAAACATATTTCACTTCATCAGAGTTGTCAACATGCAATAATAATATTACACTTCATCGAGCGACTATGCACCAAGAGTCTAAGTGGCTAGTACAGAGGACCTATAGTTACACAAAAAGACATATAATCGGTGTATGCACTTCTATCACGAAGGAAATACTACTCCTGATTACTGATGGACAAGCAGTACCTGCAGCAACATTTACATGCCAGTGCGTACAATGTCGATTTAACAGACACAGTAACCGAGGACGGATGGTCCTCCCACTTCTACCAGATGAACAATAAACAAGTATAACAGGTTGGAAACGATTCTGATACATACATGGTCAAGCACACTGCAAGGTCTCCTACTAATTACTATCAGAACGCCGACGAACATGACCTGCTATAAACAATTAGCCAGTAGATATGTGACTTCAATAAAAGTGATTGATCTACCAGCACGAATGGAAATATCAACAATTTTATCTGGTGACTGATAGATACTGCACGCAAATGGAAGTACCAAAGTACTCTTAGCTTCCCTTGGATTGGATTGCTGGGGACAATCGACTCTGGATCAACATCAGATCATCTTCAGGACCGGTTGATTCGAATCCCCGCGAGCTTGGTCTCAGGCATGCTAATACGCTTTCACTGTAGCGACCTTGGAGCACAACTTCCTTCAGGCTGGACAGAGATGGCAGCCCTGAAAGGAAATGCCTGTTGATGTATGCATCACCAAACTTGACAAACCTAAGCTTAGGGGCTGCTCCTTGTTCGAAATTCAACTGTAGCAATCTCAGATAACCAGGCTCCAGCTCCAACACCGCCAGGCTCGGGAACCTACCAGGATGGAAACTGAGACAAACATAACCCTCCACAAACGACTTGTCCAGTGCAGGTATACCAGGTTTGGTAGATCCCCAAGGACTTGTATGGCGGCATCATTCTCTAGTATACTAGAGCTCCGCAGCTTTAGCTCCACCGGATTCTTGATCCCCTGGACCCATTCCGGCAATTCCACAAGCTTGCCATACAGCTTGAGCCTCTGTAGGTTCTCCGGAAACAAGAACTTTCCATCCAAGCAACCAGATAAACCAAGCCCCCCCCTGGGACCGGATTGACAGTGACTCCAGGCGGTTCAGACCAACAATTGTTGTACACAATGTTTGTCCATTTTCCTTATTGACGCTGGTCACTCCGATCTTGCGCAGCTGGATGAGCCCTTTTATGTCCTGTAGAATGACTTCCCACCGTTGCCCAATATTCACAACACCTAGTGTGCGCAGGGCTACTAGTTTCCCCATCCCCCTTGGCACTACAACACCATGTAAGTCCAGGCGCATTGCAACAGCAGGTAGTGCAACGCCGCATACCACACCACATATATCACGGTGACTCACTTCCGTATCTAAGAGAAACTGAGGAGCACAACATCTCAAACAAAAATAAACCACCAAGGCAAACAAAGCGCATGGTCGATAGTGAACATTATTGTCAAGCATATCCCATGAGACATTCTCATACACCCCTATCATCCCAGCACGAATATAGTTTAGCTTCCAAAGCTTGATGATGGTGTTTGGCGGCCTCAATATCCAGGTATCTCTAATGTCTAGTGTCACGAGCTGACTCTGGTCACCCAATGAATCTGGCAGGTGAAACATGGAATAACATCCTTTTAGAGAAAGGTACCTTAGGTGAAGAACCTTCCCAATATGCTTAAGGTGATGATCAACTACTTCACCTGTTGTGTCTTCCAGATTCAACACTCGTACAAACCTCATCTTGTGAGAAATGCAAAATGACTTCCACTCACCAAAACATGTAATTGATAGTACACGCGACATGTCCACTATGCTCTCAAACTCATTCTTATCTCCCTTCCAGTTGCTTCTTATAGCCAGGTGGCACACTGTGGCCTGGCTGTTTGAGCTGCAACCTTCCTCGAGTGTAAAAGCATGATTTTCTTCCATTGACTTTGAGACACCAATTTCATGTATGAGATCATGGACTTGGCAGGAATCAATCCCTTTAGAACTATGAATTGATTGTTGACATGGTAGGATCATACTCCTGCTTATAAGTTCCATGAAGTAGCTATCTGCTATTTCCTCCGCAAACTTGCCACGCACCTCCCTTGAGTAACCCTCTGCACTCCACCTACGTGCCAAATGTCCCCGCCCAACCTTGTGGCTAGGACTGGACGTACAAGCGAGCTTTTCGGCTCGGCCCATTACAGTTTGGCTCGATAGGATTATCGAGCAGGCCGAGGTCTGAAAACAAGCCCTTTTCGCGACCGAGCCGAGCCGAGTTTCGGCCGGTCCAGCTCGGTGGCTCGCTTGTGGCCCAACCCAATTCCACCGTTCTCCCATCACAATGGCTAGCGCATTAGGGCATGAGCAACCACAACTAGTCTCTTGTCTCTCCCTTTCTCTGCTCTGCGACGCCTCGCCCCTCTCTCGCCACGCCGCAAATCTAGATCGACGGTGACGAGCGACGCCGCGTTTCCTCGCCAACTCGGCACCGACGGCAACGGGCGGCGCGACCGTTCCTCACTACACTGGACGTAGACGGAAGCGCCTCCCCTGGTTTCTCGCGGAACGTGACGAGCCGGAGCAGGTACCTCCTTCCTTCCAAATCCCTAGCCGCACCTCTCTGAACTTCAGTAGTATGCATGGGATGGATCAATGGATGTAGTCATGTAGTTCGAACTTCCCAAACCCTAGCCGTAGGTGTCTGCACTAGTACACATCTGATGGATGGATGGATGGATGGATCGATGGATGTAGTCAGGTAGATGTAGGGCTAGATGGATGGATCATGGATGGATGTATTGTAGCCTGTACGGCTAGATGTAGCAGCCACGGATGGATTGATCATGGATGGATGAAGTTGTAGGGCAGAATGGATGGATAGATCAAAAATTTCATTGATTCCATGCGTAATTAGTTTTCTGCTATTGATGACCTAGTTGATGATCTACTTGTTGTAGCATAGCAGCTTGAAAAAAAAATTTACTTGCTGGAAAATTACATAGACTCCATGTCTAATTAGTTTACTGTTGTTGATGATTGACCGCTTGTTGTTTGTGGATGTGTGTAGACGCCTATCGTTGCAACAATGGACAAGGAAAAGTGGAAGGCGAGTGGGAAGGAGAAGGAGAAAGAGAGGACGTTGGACTTCATTATGAAGAGCAAGTCGCTGGTCTCGGGGATGCAGAAGGGGAATGGGAAGGGCAATGCAGCAGCTATTGCACGGCTGCTGAGGAAGCTGGCAAATGATTCCAGCAATGTCCCAATCGCTGAGTTGTTGTATAGGGTAAAAAAGAAACCTCCGCCTCGACGTCTCCCTGACCCCACCGGCGCTGGCGTGCATGCCGGAATTGCCGTTGCCTCCGGCTCCGCAAACTACGATGAGAGGGAGGCTACATATTCCCAGGTATGTACATGCAAAATATATATTTGTGCAAGCTCGTGTATGTGGTGTTTTGCTTTTTGAAAGTCAAATTTATGTGAGCCCAAGCTCATATGTGCTGTTTTTGGTATCCAAATGTCAAATATATGTTTGTGCAAGCTCATGTGTGTGCTCTTTTTGGTATCCAAATGTCAAATATATGTTTGTGCAAGCTCATGTGTGTGTTGTTTTTGCTATCCAAAAGTCAAATATATGTTTGTGCAAGCTCATGTGTGTGCTGTTTTTGCTATCCAATAGTAAAATATATGTGTGTCCAAGCTCATGTGTGTGTTGTTTTTGTGTGCTAGGCAATGGAGCATGATAAGCAAGCGGAGGAGGATCATGAAGAGGTGGAAGAGGATGAGGATGAGGACGAGGAAGAGCAACATACTTTGTTTGAGGTGCCGCCTGGGGCTGGTGACAAATCAGATTCAGATGGGTTTGTGGATATTGAAGAAGAAGCCTTTGAAGGTGATGACATGTCCGAGGATGGTCTAGGCCTTGGTCCTATGCCTCAAGAGCAAGAAACCGTACTTCTTAGTTTGAGTGAGGATGAAGCAAGAAAAGTGCAATGAAAGAGTGCCAAGAAGCGAAAAGGTCAAGCTTCCTTCTAGGTCGAGGTCGGCGGTTTGGACCTTCTTTCATAAGGTAAAGGTGCCATCGAAAGAAGGTTTGATGGAGTTGAAGGCACAATGTAATTATTGTGACAATCAATATGCATATGTCCAAGGTGGAAGCACCTCATCCATGCATGGGAAGACATATGGACACATGTAAGAATTACAAGGACAAGGCTAATAGGGATCTCATCAAAGCAACTCTATTTTTTAGAAAAATCAATGCAACAACAAGTGGTCCAGCAGTCCAATGGATTGAGTATGATAAGGACCTCATCAAGGAGGTCATGGCAAAGATGATTTGCGTCCATGAGTACTCATTTAGAATGGTTGAACATAAATGGTTCAACATTCTCATGAAGTGCTTGAATCCAAACTATCAACCCATTGTAAGGAAGGCAATAAGAGCTGAATGCATGAGGGTTTTCAAGATAGAAAGGGAGTTGCTTCAAGTTGCCCTAAAGGATGTGGACTTCATTAGTCTGACAACCGATTTGTGGACTAGCAACCAGACCATATCGTATATGTGTGTGGTTGCACACTTTATAGATAAGGATTGGAAGATGCAAACACATGTTCTTTCTTTCATAGATTTGGATCCTCCTCACTCTGGGCATGTGATTTCAGATACTATCTAGACAATGCTTCAAACACTGATGTTGCGGTTAGAGGTTTGAAGGCAAAGTTTGCTGTTTGGAGAGGTATATACTTGTTGTTTTTGTAGTACACATGCTTTATTTAAGGCAAATTATATCCATCACACTAGACAATGCTTCAAATATATGGTTATATGCTTGCTGTTTTTGTTGTACATATGTTCATATACTTGCTGTTTTGGTTGAATATATGGTCATACTCTTGTTGTTTTGGTAGTACACATGCTTTGTTTATGGCAAATAATATCCATCACACTAGACAATGCTTCAAATATATGGTCATATGCTTGATGTTTTTGTTGTACATATGTTCATATGCTTGCTGTTTTGGTTGAATATATGCTCATATTCTTGCTGTTTTTGTAGTACATATGCTTTGTTTGTCCGAATAATGATATTTTGGTTGAACACATGCTCATATGTGTGTTGTTTTGGTTGAATATATTATCATATGCTTGCTGTTTTTTTGTAGGTACGGACTCTGAAGCCAAATATTTCCATGTACGTTGTTGTGCACACATTATCAACGTGTTGGTGCAAGATGGGACAACCATCATGACCCCTTTGATAGAGAATTTGAGAGGGATGGTTAAGTATTTCAAGAAGTCACCGAGTCGCCTCCACAAGTTTGTTGAGACTTGCAAAATATTGGGTGTTGATGTTGGTGACCATTTGCATCTTTATTGTGTCACACAGTGGAGTTTAACGTACAAGATGCTTGATACAGCCTGCTCGTATAGGCAAGCCTTGTCCTCTTATGCAGCTTCAAATGCCAACTATCAATGGGAGCAGGAAAAAGAAGAATGGGACAAGATTGAAGTTATTAAGCCATTGCTCCTCTCTTTATCTCGTGTGACCATTGCATTTTCAGGACAATTATATCCCACCTCCAACATATTCTACCCTCACATTGTGAGCATCAAGATTTCTTTGAGAAAATCCATGGCTCGTGATGATGAATGCTACAAGACAATGGGTGATGCAATGATGGATAAATTTGACAAGTATTGGGATGAGCCCAACAATGTCATGGTGCTTGCTACCATCTTGGACCCAAGGTACAAGATGAGGTATATTGACTGGTGCTATCAGCAAATGTATGTTGTGGGGAAAGCAAATACCGAGAAGAATATTGTGCGCAGAGAGTTGGACACATTGTATGAGAAGTTCGTTGCGAAAAATAAGCAAGCTGAAGAAAGAGCTAGTGGATCATCAGCCAAGAACCATTGCAACACAAGTACCTCGATGCAACTTATGGATTGTGAGTTTCAGTCCTTACCTGCCACTTCATCAACACCATCAAAAAGTGACCTTAGAAACTATCTAGATGACTTGAATGAGGAAATGGATCCTAAGTTCAATCTTCTTGATTGGTGGAGGGTGAATGCATCTAGATACCCCGTATTGGCAATGATGGCAAAGAGGTTCTTGACTGTCCCGACTACCTCTGTGTCTTCGGAATCAACTTTTAGCATGGGTGGAAGAGTTTTAGGTATGTCTACTTGTTACATTGGATGTTAACTTTTCAACTTGTCATCCTATCCTTGAACTTAGATATGTCTACTTGTGTGGTTTTAGATGACTACAGGAGTTCTTTGAAACCAAGCTTAATATTGTGAGCCAGCCATCTGAAGGTTACAGGGCAAGAACGCAAGAACGGACGGCGTAAACCGTTGTCCGAACAAGACTAACCGGGCTTCACAATGACGAAATTTGGAGGCAAGGTGTCTCCAACGGCATGGCATCTAGTGGGCAAGTAAGGGTCTATCTCTGCCAGGTAGAAGCTGATGTTCAGGGCATTTCGTCGCCGCGGTGGTGTGCGCAGCCATTACCAGATACATCCATGGCGCGTCTGGCACAGCAGAAGCAGCCTGGATCACCGTGCGCGGATCAAGGCGCTCTAGGATATTCAAGAACTCACGCCAATGAGCGTGCGTGGCCGGCCGGTCGAAACCCTAGCTAGAACCAATCAGTGGAGTGGCGTCATGAAATTCAGAAATGGGGGCAGTAGAGGACGAGGGATTCACTGTACAGGACCAACTCACCCCGTGTGAGAGCTCCATGTCTCTCTGACTCTCGACCGTCTGCTCGGCTGATATCCTTCCGACTCGGAGTACAGAACGCGGCGGCGCGTGACAGATGGTGTCCCGGGAGGAAAAGAATGAGGCTCCCTACCCGATTCGGAGCACAAGGCGCAGCGGTGAGGCGGCGGCGGAGAGATGCGGAACAGGGGAAGCACGGCGGGGACGGCGAGGAGAGGAGTGTGTGGCCGCACACACGAAAGGAGGTCAGATGCAGCCGCCGAATACTCTGTTTTCCAAATGTCATGGGAAAAGGTCGGGGGAAAACATCTCTAGTTTTCCAAATGTTTTGCAAACTGTAACTGAAAAATTGTCATATTGGGCAAGTAAAAATCAGGCAAAACATCTCGAAATTATAAATGTTTCTTGCCATGGAAAATGGTGTGACATTTGTAAACATTTCTTTTTGTGTAGATCCAAGCATGATTGCTCTGCTCTAACAATTAACCGAAAGAAGGAAATTCAGTTGAGCAGAGAGGCAGTCAAAACATGTAATCTGTATTAATAATTGTCAACAAGGTGAGAGTTCATTTGAACACTCCACTTGACCAAGATAGATATCTACAAACCTATTGGTAGCTAGTACAACATCAATTCAGTAAGCCTTGACCCCCGCAAAATAAAGAAAATAAAATCGGTGAGCCTTGAGATAAACAATGTCAGAGACTGGGGACAGTTCATGCATATGGCTATTAGGCGTATGCGAAGAGCTTCTTCATAATCGCCAGTTTCCATGAATCCCCAACAAAGGTATCCGACACGAATATAAATACATACATAAATAATTGAAATTCTACGCAGATGAAAAGCCATCTTCAAGGCTCGTCGCGATTGACGGTACCTCAGACCATCTTCAAGGAGTGGGTCGACTCCAGCTAATGTTTATTACGATGTTATCACCAGCAGGAAACCAATACAACTTTAAACCGAAGAATTACACAACCAGTCGCCCAAACGCCATCCAAATTATTTGCAACAAATGGAAGAGCAAAAGACATAACGACATATATTTATTCTCAAATTAATAGGTAGTAGAACTATACAAAAATTGATTACTATTCTTTTCTTGGATAATTCTCTAGATAGAGATAAAAATTTGAAGTGGATTCTCACTTGCTTTGAAAAACTGTCTGGTTTGAAGATTAACTTTCACAAAAGTAATTTGCACACTATTAATGTTTCTGATAAAATGTCAAAACACTTTGCTCAGGTGTTCTGCTGTCAACTTGGGGATTTCCCCTTATTTAGGGGTGCCTTTGCATTTTAAAAAATTGAGAAGGGAAGATCTTCAACCCATTATAGATAGGATTACTAAGAATATAGCTGGCTAGCTGGGGAGATTTCTCTCTTATAGGGGCAAATTAATTCTTCTTACTACTTGTATTGCCAGTATTCTATTGGGGAACGTTGCAGAAAATTAAAATTTTTCCTACGGTTTCACCAAGATCCATCTATGAGTTCATCTAAGCAACGAGTCATGGGAGATGCATCTACATACCACTTTGTAGATCGCGAGCGGAAGCGTTCAAAAGAACGGGGTTGAGGTAGTTGTACACGTCATGATCCAATCACCGGAGATCCTAGCGCCGAACGGACGGCACCTCCGCGTTCAACACACGTACGGTCGGCGTGACGTCTCCTCCTTCTTGATCCAGCAAGGGGGAAGGAGAGGTTGATGAAGATCCAGCAGCACGACGGTGTGGTGGTGGATGCAGCAGGGATCCGGCAGGGCTTCGCCAAGCGTCTGCGGGAGGAGGAGGTGTAGCAAGGGGGAAGGGAGGTGGCAAGATGCTGGGTCTTGCTGCCCTTCCTCCCCTCCACTATATATAGGGGCTAGGGGGGCGCATGCCCCCTTGGAGATCCCATCTAGATGGGGCGGCCCCCTTAGGGCTAATTTGGTTGTTGGGGATGGTAAACCCTGGGCAATAAACCACCAAGGGGGGATTTCCCTGCTCACCTGGGATCCCAGGACCACCACGGGAAATACCCCTTTGCTGTTTGGACACCAAGGGGAAAGGGAGGGCATGCAAAATCGTGATTCACCCATTTCAATTAAAACTGACCACAAATGAATACAGTATTCTCCACAATAACGTCATAGCAATTCCAGAGTATATACTGTCCCGTTTCACAGAGGTTGAAAACAAATGAGAATAAAAACTGGAATATAATTTCGCAGGAAATTCAGGAAAATCAAAATACACAATAATTATAATATATTCAACTCACATTCACACGTGCATACCAGTCTTAATTACATGTCAAGTCAAACAAATTATGCATCATCAATAGTGAAAATGGTACTTATGGTTACAAGTCCAAATTATACATCATCAACAGTGAAAATTGCAGTTTTGTGAACTGTCCATATTGAACTCGAATAACTTCCATCATCAACTTCCGCAAGAAAATCTGCAGAGAAAAGCTAGTAAATTTTAAGTATGTTTTTTTTTCACTTCTTAACAACAATAATCAGTGTACGATATTACATTATCAAATATAAGCATGGATTTTTCTGTCCAAGTGGTTAAACAAATCAGAAACCTCTCTAGTGGATTAAAAAAAAAGGCACACATACTAGCTGCATAAGGTAAATCGAGCATGGAAAGATGCAATTGGTTATGGACATCGCTAATCCAGTTTGACTGATCCTAATCTAAGTAACAGAACCTGCATCAGCATGCCTTCGAATAAAGGAATTAACAGGAAGCAGGTATGATATTGTACTTCTCGGTTGTCTGAACTCTTCAACAGCCGGCTATAAGAAAACTGATCAGTTCCAAATTAGTCAAGCACTCAAGCAACACGTTCAGTTCAAGAGAATGATGCAATCTGGGATAAATCAAGCAGTCAAAGAAGGAAAAGAGAGGAGGCATTTTGTCACCAGAGCAGAACAAACATATTGTAAGATTAACATGATCAAGTTTTATTATTACTACTGCTACTACGTGACAATGATCATGAGGAGCATATATACACATCACCAAAATATTATAAGATTAACATGAGAAGTATTATTATTTTGGAAGAAGTTCTGTAGAAAACTTTTGCATAAGTTGGAAGAGGTCCTTAATAGCACCTCACCGTGGCCGACGCCTCCAGATATTTTATATAGGTATTTTCAGCATTTTTCAAGAAACATACCTCACCTATCATGCATGGAGTAGTAACTTTGTTTGTCTCAATCTCGAGTCCAAGCTGCACTGTCCTTTCTCCTTTGGATCATGTATTTATTAAAGCAAAATATATTAGCTTAATAATCAAGTCTAAAATCTCGATGAGGATCAAGTCCAAAATCTGAGTAAGGATCAAGTCTTTAAGCCCGTTGCAAAAGGATGTTTGGTTGAGCTCCACTAACAAGACTAACTAAACAAGAGCGACTTAATCGGTACAAACCTAAGAATGCTAGTACACATATTAATACACAAGAAGCAGAGTGAACTTCTTCAGTTGCTTATCAATGTCTAATGCGGCATAATTAAAGATGAGAAGACATACACTGCTTCTTATCTGGAGTCACCTTTGTTGTACTCCACTGGACTAGGAACCAATCACCTTTGGTGAACTGAACAAAATCAAAGAGATCAAAATAGAAGACTGGATCAGCCAGCTAACGGGGTTGTTTGATTGCACCAAAGATTATCTCAAATAATTATTTCGACCAAACAATCAAACTAGCATATATTATCTGAAATAACTATCTCCATCAAACAAAAAGTAGCTTTCTTAGTTATCCGACAAGCTACTATACTTCCTTTTTATCATCGCTAAGTTACTATACTTTTCAGTTTTCATCAACAACGACTTAAATAACAGATAACAAAAATTGCAGCAAGGTAAAAGTGAACATAAAAGCTTCTAACCATATTAACTGCTCATTTAGAGTGAAATTAAATGTTGTGTTGTGTTAACCATTTAAATAAAGCCGCCACTACACCTCCATAAAGGAGTAGGTATGAGCAACATCCAAAGAACTGAGATTTGTCATACTTCAAAGCAAGTACAGGAAACATCCATAGATACATCCCATAGCATAAAAAAGGGTAGCAACCTTACTAAGATATGTGAAGAATACCATCAAACTGCACACTCTAATCCAGAATTGAGATTTTTATTATATAGGTTGGCTCCATACATTTGAACCACTGGATGTACTACTAATGTAGTGCTTCAGATCTGAACTTAGTAGTAGTGATTTTGATCTAAACTTAGTCATATCAAGGCATAAATTAGAGATCACAGCTTTATTAACCCCAAATAAAAAAGAGCTCATTCATCAGTGCACTAGCTATTGAGTTAGATCTGCAGCCATTACTCATCTGCGGGTGAAAGAAGAGGAACTGGTGCTCACATTAGATCTGCAGCCACAATTCATTGTGCATGAACTGGAGAAACAAGATGAGGTTGTGGTGGTGGACTTGTGGTGGGGTGGAGGAGAGAACCAACCTGGCTCGAAGAAGGATGACGACCGCCGGGTCCTCACTGTCCATGGGAGAGCTTTGAAGCGGGGTCTTGGGGACCGGAGAAGGACGACCGCTGGGCCGTCGTCGTCGCCGCCGCAGCCATCGCTTTGGACCGTCGCCGGAGGAAGGTGGAGGCGCTGCTCTCTGCCGCTAGCGCCGTCGCCTCGTGGGTTTTCTCCCCGACTCCTAGAGGCGTGGAATGTTTCTCCGCGGAAATGACGGGGATCGGGGAGGAAAGCCTGTGGTGGGGGAGCGACCAAATGCGCCGTGGGCTTTCCCCGGGCTGACTTGCCCCATGGGTTGCGCGCCCTGGTTTTCAACGGGGATCCCGGAGGGATACCTGACAACCAAACGAGCCCTTAGGGTTTCCAACCAGGGGGGGCGCATGCCCCCTCGAGGGCAACGGCCCCTAGGGTTTCCAACCGAGGCGCATGCCCCTCGAAGCAACGGTCCCCTAGGGTTTCCAACCCTAGGCGCCTTGGGCCCTTGGGTGGGGCGCACCAGCCCACCAGGGTCTGGTTCCCACGCCACTTCAGCCCATGGGGCCCTCCGGGATAGGTGGCCCCACCCGGTGGACCCCCAGGACCCTTCCGGTGGTCCCGGTACAATACCGGTGACCCCCAAAACTTTCCCGGTGGCCGAAACTGGACTTCCTATATATAAATCTTTACCTCCGGACCATTCCGGAACTCCTCGTGACGTCCGGGATCTCATCCGGGACTCCGAACAACTTTCGGGTTACTGCATACTAATATCTCTACAACCCTAAGCGTCACCGAACCTTAAGTGTAGACCCTACGGGTTCGGGAGATATCTGGAACATGACCGAGATGCCTCTCCGGTCAATAACCAACAGCGGGATCTGGATACCCATGTTGGCTCCCACATACTCCTCGATGATCTCATCGGATGAACCACGATGTCGAGGATTCAATCAAACCCCGTATACAATTCCCTTTGTCAATCGGTACGTTACTTGCCCGAGACTCGATCGTCGGTATCCCAATACCTTGTTCAGTCTCAATTCTTGGCAAGTCACTTTACTCAATCAGTAATGCATGATCCCGTGACTAACCACTTAGTCACTTTGAGCTCATTATGATGATGCATTATCGAGTGGGCCCAGAGATACCTCTCCGTCATACGGAGTGACAAATCCCGCCTCGATCCATGTCAACCCAACAGACACTTTCGGAGATATACCTGTAGTGCACCTTTATAGTCACCCAGTTACGTTATGACGTTTGGTACACCCAAAGCACTCTTACGGTATCCGGGAGTTACACGATCTCATGGTCTAAGGAAGAGATACTTGACATTGGAAAAGCTCTAGCAAAACGAACTACACGATCTTGTGCTATGCTTAGGATTGGGTCTTGTCCATCACATCATTCTCCTAATGATGTGATCCCGTTGTCAATGTCATCCAATGTCCATAGTCAGGAAACCATGACTATCTGTTGACCAACGAGCTAGTCAACTAGAGGCTCACTAGGGACATGTTATGGTCTATGTATTCACAAGTGTATCACGATTTCCGGATAATACAGTTATAGCATGAATAAAAGACAATCATCATGAACAAAGAAATATAATAATAACACTTTTATTATTGCCTCTAGGGCATATTTCCAACATATTCCTGCCTACTTGATGTCTATTTTTAAATTTCCCAAATGGGCTATTGATATGATTACATCTCAAATGTCTCACTTCTTTTGGGGAAATGTGGGTGAAACCCACAAATATCATCTTGCTAGCTGGGGGATGATTTCCAGGAAGAAAGAGTTTGGTGGTTTGGGGGTTCCCAACCTTAGAGAGTTCAATATGGCCCTTTTGGCTTCTTGGGGGAAAAGATTCTATGATGGTAGAGATGGTGATTGGAAAAAGATTATGACCTATAAATACAACACTAACAATCCCAACTTCTTCACACTAGGGATAATTGTGAGTCTCCATTCATGAAAAGCCTATCTTGGGCACTTGCAGCATCCAAAAACTTCTATAGGTGGACCCTGGGGATGGTAAAAGTATTGCCTTCTGGCATGACATTTGGGTTGGGAACTGCTCTTTAAAAACAACATTTTGGGACTTGTTTGACATTTTTCAACAACAAGAGGCTACTCTTGTGCAGGTCTGGGTGGGGAATGAACTCCATCTCACTTTTAGGAGATGTATTGATGAAAAGGCTTTGGTTAAATGGGATGAGCTTACCAGTTTAGTTAAACAGGTTGTGCTATCTGACTCCCCAGACCAACCTGTGTGGATGCTGGATTCTTCCAGCAAATACTCTGTCAAATCTTTTTACAAAATGATCAACTTTGGGGGGGATTTATACTAAGATTAAAGATGATATTTGGAAAATTAAGACCCCTCCCAATATACATGTTTTTCTGTGGTTGATTTATTACAACAAAAGCTTGACCAGAGATAATTTGGCCAAACGTAGTCATGTAGAGGACAAGACTTGTGTCTTTTGCAATGAACCAGAAACAATTCAACATCTATTATTTGATTGTATAGTTGCTAGACAAGTGAGGGAGCTGGTGGCTGAAAGTTTTAACATTAATATTCCTGATTCTTTTAATATGCTAGCTTCCTTCTAGAAGAAAAGGAAACGTTGTGAAGCTCTGAACATAAGTACTGCTGCTGCCTTGTGGAGCTTATGGCGTTTGCAAAATGATTTTGTTTTCCAGGGGCGAAGATGGCGAAGTATACGCTATGCTTTGGACCTGTTGGGCGCAACGATCAGGCAATGGAAAATCCTATGTTCAGAGGCTCAGGGTGCGCTTCTTCTCCGGTGCTTAAAGCTGTTGGACCACCGAAGAAGGGAATTTCTTAGAATCGCTTGGCGCTAAAAAACTTTGGTGCATCGCCGGGTCTAGCAAGTACTGCTAGTTTACCATTTATGCTTTGATCTATCTGTGAGCTAGCATGTATGCTTTTCCTGGCTTTGTATCCCTCCTGGAACTTTATTAAAATATCTGCTGTAATAGGGGTAGTTATTAGAACCCTGATGGTTCCTATCTGTGGCAGCTACTCTCTGGTTGCCATCGAGCGCTGCTTAACAATCTATGTGTTGGTTTTGCCTTCGCTTAATAAAAAGTTGGGGCGGGGGGAAACCCCTTTCTGTTCAAAAAAAAAAAACTACACAAGAAAGCACATCAAGAAAGACAATTAGTTAGTAGTCTTTATTTGGCTACCTGGGTCAAGCTTTAGAGTGGGTTTATCTGCTTTCTGTTCTACTTCTATCTCTATTCCATGGCCGTCATTCTGAAATTTAACGTGACAGCCAGACTACTTTGACTCTGGAGAGGTAGTCCAGCCCGGAGAACAATGGCACAAGCACTGTCAGGCTACTGAAACAATGCTCAGTAAATGAAGCTCTTTGCATCACCTGAAGAAACATGTTAGATAACGTTAGTTATCTATTTGTAGTACAAACAGTTCATGAACTTGATAGATGGTTCCTCCCAGATACTCCTACTAAATAGTAAAAAGTACAGGCCATCAACAGTTCAAAATTTTACATACATTGTCAATTAGCGCATGGCGTGATGTCCTGAAGTTGTAATGACCAGCATATTAGGGGCTTAGTCAAGTTAGTTATGGCCCAGTTTATCTTATCGTCATTAGGGGCTTAGCACAATTATCTTATTAGGAGTATTATATAAACTCGTGTAAGGACCCGTTTTGGGATTAAGCAGAAGCAATCATATTTGCTAGGCTTCCTAAAGGGAGCCGGGAGACCTAACCCTAGTCGCTGCCTCCTGCTCTCCCTCTCTCTCGCACATGTGACGACGGCGTCCCAGTGCCAGCGACCTCGCCTTCCTCCTCGCCAAGCCCCCTTCCACCCCTACAACCTGAGACCACGCCCTGATAGGGATCCGGTTCCTACCAATTTGGTATCAGCTAGCTACGGTGCGATCATGTCCTCGCCGCCGCCCACCCTGACCCTCCCGCTGCCGACCGCGACGACCGCCCCGATGGCCACCACGACCAGCTCCCCGCTCTTGCCGGTGCCGGTCACTTCCGCTGCCGCTTGTGCCTTTCGCCACCGCCCAGCCGCCACAGCAGTCGCCGTCCTCGGTGACCCCCGTCGCCACCGCCATGCCGCAGCTCCCGTGGCAGCCGCCACCAGTTACGAACACCAACGCCTCCACCATGCAGCAGGGGCAACAGCTGCAGCTGCTGCCACCGGCGACCGCGGCCTTGGGCATCCCGATGACGGGCCCGAGGGTGCCCATCCACCAGGTCCGTTTTTCCCCGTCACCATCTTCGTTACCGGCCTGGCTCGCTCGGTCACTTGCGCCGGTCTACACGACGGCCTCGGTCGGGCCGCACGTGCTGCCTCAGCCGGTTACGCACCCGGCCATGCAGTTTGGCGGGTCCTCGGGCTACGCCGAGCCCCTCGTCAGCGTCGACGGGCCCCTGTTCCAGGGCGGCACCCTGATGCCCGCATACTCGGCCCCGTCATCCTTGCTGCACCGTGCTAAAGAGGCGCACCCGCCCGTCGTCCATGTCCCGACGCCGCCGAGATTCTCCAAGCTGGAGTTCGCGACCTCCGACGGCACCGTCGACCCGCTGAATTGGCTCAACCAATGCGACCAATTTTTCAGGGGACAGCGCACGCTCGTGTCCGACCGCACCTGGATCACCTCATATCATCTCCGAGGGGCCGCGCAGACGTGGTACTACGCCCTCGAACAGGACAAGGGCGGCATATGCAACCATGGGAGCTGTCGTGGAATTGTCACGGCAGATGTCCTCTTGCAAGGACTTAGTTGTGGAGCCATCGCAACTAGGAAGCTTAAAGGGGTTAATCGGGAGAAAGGACACGAGAGAGTTATACTAGTTCGGCCCCTTACGGTGAAGGTAAGGCCTACGTCTAGTTGGGTTGGTATTGCTAGGGTTTCGATGACCAGGGAGCGAGATACGCTATGCTCGGTTCTCGAGGAGTTGTTTCTTGCCCTAAGACGCCAGCGGGTCGTCCCCTTATATACACGGGGATACGCCCTGCGGCCTACAGAGTCCCGGCTGGCTCATAAACAGTGTCCGGCTCGGTGACTAGTTAATTCTACCTTATGATACAAGTCATGCCATTACGGCGGTTTACTACTACGGGCCTTAAGTCGCCTGTGGGCTTTAGACCCTTTATTGAACCACCATCTTCATGCTTGGTCTTGGGCTTCTTCTGATGAATCTTTCTTTGCGTAACCCGGCCCGTCATGTCGGTTTACGCAAATAGTTATATCCCCAACATTAGGCCCCAGATTGATTTGAACCGGTTCATGTCAATCTTAAAATATCTTAAGAAACAAGCCTTTCTATCTCCTGTCTGTGCAAAGGTTATAACCCGCTGTGACGTCATCTTCTGGATCCATGATAACCCGTCGTGACGTCATCTTCCATTAAATTCTTATTTTATTCTGTCATATCTTGAACAGATCTCTTTCTTTACTGACCATCCCGAAAACCGAGGCGTCGGAGCCGTTGGATAATGATACCTTGCCTCCTCGTTTCTCGCGCCTTCCCAGTCAACCTCTCCTTATAAATAGGCATGACCTAGCTCTTTCCATTCTCCCCCCTTCGGTCGTCTTCCTCCCTTCACTGTTTCGCTGCCGCACGAGCTCCGCCGCCGCCGCCGCCGTTGAGCTCCTCGTCTTCTCCAACTCAGGTTGCTACATCAACCTGTCTTGACCAGAGAAACGCGACGAACCTCTGCCGCAGTCCTGCATCTGTAAGTCCCTTTCCTTTCCTGCCTTAGATCTGCATTACAGCTTCTCGAGTTCGTCAGTGTTCGTCGCCGCCCGTTGCAAACCCTTGATAGATTTCACCTCCAACGTCTTTTTCTGATCGTCAAATAGTGTAGAACTGCTGCGGAAACTGTTTCGCACCCATCTCGAATGCAAATAGATCCCTTTTCCTTTGTTCTGGGGCTTCCTTCACCAAGACTCAGTTTATTGAACCGGGACAGCCCACTGTTCTTGCCAAGTGCTCTGCCAAAGAGGAACTTTTGGACCGCCGAAAGGCCAAGCTGGACATTACCGATTACACTCATCTCAGCATTGGAGAGATTGTCTCCGGCTACATAAGCCAAGTGCACAGTAGTCGTGACCTGGAGATTGACATGGTGAAACAAATCCATCAAAAATCTGAGGTATAACTTTTGTTACTTTTCCTTATTCATACTTACTGTACCAGCCCCCAAGTCTACTGCTTATATGAAAATATGCTGTAGACTTAGAATCTTCTTATCATTACCTATCAAACATCCGGCTTATCTCAAAGGCCGTCTATATAACAAGATATTTAACCCGGTGTAGTAATAATACTTTTGAACTTGCAATACGCATTAGCCCCCAAGTGTCAAGTATCTTTGCTTGCAAAGTGCTCGGGACTTCATGTCATCGGATAATAATTCTGATTATAACCCGGCATTGACACAGGCCACCATAAGCCAATTTGAGTCAGAGATTGCTGACCTGAAGAACAGCCTGGCAGCTCAAGAAATTGAAATCCAAAAGGCCAACTCCAAGTTTGAGTTCAGCGTATTTGAACAAGAAAAGCTGAAGAAAAGCTTTGAAGCAGACAAGAAAACCTGGGCTGATAAAAAGGCCTCTTTGGTCACCTGAGCCGAGAAAGCAGAGGCGTCGCTTGCAGAAGCAACAGCCGAGCTATTGATAACCCACAAGTATAGGGGATCACAACAGTTTTCGATAAGTAAGAGTGTCGAACCCAACGCGGAGCTAAAGGTAGAATAAATATTCCCTCAAGTTCTATCGACCACCAATACAACTCTACGCACGCTTGACGTTCGCTTTACCTAGAACAAGTATGAAACTAGAAGGACTTTGTAGGTGTTTTGGGTAAGCTTGCATGAAAGTAAAGAGCACGTAAATAAAAGCTAGGGGCTGTTTAGATAAAGATACAACTAAAGTAAATATGGCGAGTGTGGAAAAGTGGTGGTAGGAGTTGTGGAATTGTCCCTAGGCAACTGACTATATTACTAGACCGGTGATCACTATTGCAATTCTATTTGAGGGAGAGGCATAAGCTAACATACTTTCTCTACTTGGATCATATGCACTTATGATTGGAACTCTAGCAAGCATCCGCAAGTACTAAATTTTCATTAAGGTAAAACCCAACCATAGCATTAAAGTATCAAGTCCCCTTTATCCCATACGCAAGCAACCTACTTACTCGGGTATGTGCTTCTGTCACTCACGCCACCCACCATAAGCAAATCATAAACATATTGCAAACCCTACAGCGGGAATCCCTCACGCTTGCGCGACACGGAGGGCACAATAGGACAGCACCAATAATAAAATATGCAACTCAAACCAATCATAGAAATTCATCAATCACTGATAGGACAATAGAAATCTACTCAGACATCATAGGATGGCAACACATCATTGGATAATAATATGAAGTATAAAGCACCATGTTCAAGTAGAGGGTACATCGGGTTGCGGGAGAGTGGACCACTGGATATAGAAGGGGGAAGGTGATGGAGATGTTGGTGAAGATGACGGCGGTGCTGGTTAAGATCGCGGTGATGATGATGGCCCCCGGCAGCGCTCCGGCGCCACCGGAAGCAAGGGGGAGAGAGGCCCCCTTCTTCTTCTTCCTTGACCTCCTCCCTAGATGGGAGAAGGGTTTCCCCTCTGGTCCTTGGCTCCCATAGCTTGGGAGGGGCGAGAGCCCCTCCGAGATTGGATCTATCTCTCTGTTTCTGTGTTCTGTTCTAGCTCTGTTTCACCGTTTTGCGTATATATGGAAATCCGTAACTCCGATTGGCCAGAAACGTTCGCCGTGATTTTTTTCAAATACTAGCTTTCTTGCGGCAAAAGAAGAGCATCAACCGCCTTACGGTGGGCTCACGAGGGTAGGGGGCGCACCCAGGGGGGTCAGGCGCGCCCCCCTACCTCGTGACCACCTCGGGCACCGTCTCGCGTGGATTTTTCTTCTGAAATTTTTCATATTTTCCAAAAATAAGCTCTGTCGGTTTTTATCCCGTTTGGACTCCGTTTGATATGGATATTTTGCGAAACATAAAACATGCAACAGAGAGGAACTGGCACTAGGCACTGGATCAATATGTTAGTCCCAAAAATAATATAAAAAGTTGCTAAAAAGTATATGAAAGTAAATAATATTGGCATGGAACAATCAAAAATTATAGATACGACGGAGACGTATCAGCATCCCAAAGTTTAATTCTTGCTCGTCCTCGAGTAGGTAAATGATAAAAAAAGAATAATTTTTGATGTGGAATGCTACCTAGCATAATCTTGATCATATGTCTAATCATGGCATGAATATTAAGACACGAGTGATTCAAAGCAATAGTCTATCTTTTGACATAAAAATAATAATACTTCAAGCATACCAACCAAGCAATTATGTCTTATTGAAATAACATTGCCAAAGAAAGCTCATCCCTACAAAATCATATAGTCTGACTATGCTCCATCTTCACCACACAAAATATTCACATCATGCACCACCCCGATGACAAGGCAAGCAATTGTTTCATACTTTTGACGTTTCTCAAACCTTTTCAACTTTCACGCAATACATGAGCGTGAGCCATGGACATAGCACTATAGGTGGAATAGAATATAATGATGGGGGTTATGTGGAGAAGACAAAAAAGGAGAAAGTATCACATCAACTAGGCGTATCAACGGGCCATGGAGATGCCCATCAAAAGATATCAATGTGAGGAGTAGGGATTGCCATGCAACAGATGCACTAAGAGCTATAAGTGTATGAAAGCTCAAACTGGAAACTAAGTGGGTCTGCATCCAACTTGCTTGCTCATGAAGACCTAGGGCATTTGAGGAAACCCATCGTTGGAATATACAAGCCAAGTTCTATAATGAAAATTCCCACTAGTATATGAAAGTGATAACTCAAGAGACTCTCTATATGAAGAACATGGTGCTACTTTGAAGCACAAGTGTGGTAAAAGGATAGTAACATTGCCCATTCTCTCTTTTTCTCTTTTTTTTGTTTTTTCCCCTTTTTTTAGGCCTTCTCTTTTTTTGGCCTTTCTCTTTTTTTATTATATATATATTTTCTTCGTTCGGAGTCTCATCCCGACTTGTGGGGGAATCATAGTCTCCATCATCCTTTCCTCACTGGGGCAATGCTCTAATAATGATGATCATCACACTTTTATTTACTTACAACTCGATATCTAGAACAAAGATATGACTCTACATGAATGCCTCCGGTGGTGTACCAGGATGTGCAATGATCTAGCGTAGAAATGACATCAAAAAACGGACAAGCCACAAAAACATCATGCTAGATATCTTACGATCATGCAAAGCAATATGGAAATAAATGCTCAAGTCATGTATATGATGATGATGGAAGTTGCATGGCAATATATATCGGAATGGCTATGGAAATGCCATGATAGGTAGGTATGGTGGCTGTTTTGAGGAAGATATAATGAGGCTTATGTGTGATAGAGCGTATCGTATCACGGGGTTTGGATGCACCGGCGAAGTTTGCACCAACTCTCGAGGCGAGAAAGGGCAATGCACGGTACCGAAGAGGCTAGCAATGATGGAAGGGTGAGAGTGCGTATAATCCATGGACTCAACATTAGTCATAAAGAACTCACATACTTATTGCAAAAATCTATTAGTAATCGAAACAAAGTACTACGCGCATGCTCCTAGGGGGATAGATTGGTAGGAAAAGACCATCGCTCGTCCCCGACCGCCACTCATAAGGAAGGCAATCAATAAACACCTCATGCTCCGACTTCGTTACATAACAGTTCACCATACGTGCATGCTACGGGACTTGCAAACCTCAACACAAGTATTTCTCAATTTCACAATTACTCAACTAGCACGACTCTAATATCACCACCTTTATATCGCAAAACTATTACAATGAATCAAACATATCATATTCAGCGATCTACAAGTATTATGTAGGGTTTTATGACTAACCATGTGAATGACCAGTTCCTGTCATCTCTCTAAATAGATATAAGTGAAGCAAGAGAGTTTAATTTCTTTCTCAAAAGATATACCCACGCTCTAACAAATATAAGTGAAGCAAAAGAGCATTCTACAAATGGTGGTTGTCTATGTAAAGAGAAACAGGCAATCCAAACTTCAAATGATATAAGTGAAGCTCATGAAGCATTCTATAAAGCCATACTCAAAAGATATAAGTGAAGTGCATAGAGCATTCTATAAATCAACCAAGGACTATCTCATACCAGCATGGTGCATAAAAGAAAAATAAAAAACTAATTGCAAAAGACGCTCCAAGACTTGCACATATCGCATGAACGAAACGAATCCGAAAACATACCGATATTTGTTGAAGAAAGAGGGGATGCCTTCCCAGCATCCCCAATCTTAGACGCTTGAGTCTCCTTGAATATTTACTTGGGGTGCCTCGGGCATCCCCAAGATTGAGATCTTGCCTCTCTTCCTTCTTCTCACATCGAAACCTTCTCAATCATCGAACACTTCATCCACACAAAACTTCAACAGAAAACTCGGTAAGATCCGTTAGTATAATAAAGCAAATCACCACTCTAAGTACTCTTGCAAACCAATTCATATTTTGTTTTTGCATTGTTTCTACTGTAATATATCTTTTTCATGGCTTAATCCACTGATATAAATTGATAGTTTCATCAAAACAAGCAAACTATGCATCAAAAAACAGAATCTGTCTAAAATAGAACAGTCTGTAGCAATCTGAACATTCACCATATTTCTGGTACTTGAAAAATTCTGCAAAAATTTGGAAAAATAAAAAATTTGTACAAAAAGACAGTGCAAAAAGAATCATAACCATTTGACGTTCCAGTAAAAAACTAAAATACGCGCACTACAGCCAAAGTTTCTGTCCTGCACCGCACAAACCAACAAGCATTGTAAACATCCTAAAGGCAAACCTTGGCACATTATTTTTACAATACAATGGAATTTAACAAGGGGATAATTATTTTTGTTGAAAAGTTTATGTAATCAGGATTCACAAAGTTGCCGTGAGCATGAACAAAGTTCAAGGAGCTCTCCCACTTCAACAATGCTTGTCTTTCTCACTTTCGCTTTCCTTTTTGAAAAAGTTTTGGGTTCCCCTCTTGATTTTTTGTTGTTTTTAAACTATATGAAAGCACTCAACAGAATTAAATGACTCTCTAAAACTTCCGGGTTGTCTCCCTGGCAGCGCTTTCTTTAAAGCCATTAAGCTAGGCATATAGTGCTCAAGTAGTGAATCCACCCGGATCCCAAGGTATATCAAAGCCAATTTTAATTAGCAATGATTTGCAATTTAGTAATGAGCACAAAGTAACATATATCATCCAACAACGAAGTCTAACTCTCTTCCTATGCATCGGCATATCAAAAAAGAACAATTCATGCACACAAAGTAAAGGCCACTGCATAGTATAAACAGTTTCTTGCAATTTTATCGTGTTGGAAACATAGAGAGGTGGAGATATAGTTCCTCTCTCATAATAATTGCAAGTAGGAGCAGCAAGCACATGCATATTATATTCATCAAAATCATCATGTGCAATGGTAAAAGGCAACCCATCAATATAATCCTTAATAAGCACAAACTTCTCCGATCTAGTGTAATCGGAGAATTCAAAAGATAATAGGACTATCATGCGTGGGTGCAATAGCAAAAATTTCATGTTTAACATAAGGAACTATAGCAAGTTCATCTCCATAAGCATCATTCATATTGGCATCTTGGCCACAAGCATAGCAAGCATCATCAAAAAGGGATATTTCAAAAGAATCAACGGGATCATAATAGTCATCATAGCAATCATCCTTCGGTAAGCACGAAGGGGAATTAAACAATTTATGAGTTGAAGAGTTACTCTCATTAGAAGGTGGGCACGGGTGATCAATCCGCTCTTCCCCTTTTGTTCTTCGCTCTCCTCCTCATCTTTTTCATCCAATGAGCTCATAGTTTCATCAATTTCTTCTTCCATAGATTCCTGCAAAATATTAGTCTCTTCTTGGACAGCGGAGACTTTCTTAATAAGTGCATTAATTTCATAATTGTATTTATAATTCTCATAGCAATATTTGAGGATAGCTAAACTTTCAGATCTATAAACAGCATCATCAAAATCCTCAAACTCTTTACACATAGCTTCAATTTCATAAGCACCCATAAAAGCAACAAATTCTTCTATTTGTTCCACATCATAGTAATCATATATACCATTAGCATAAGAAGCTAAGGTTTCATTACCATTAAATTCGCATGAAAAGGGAAGATGTGGAGAATTCATCCTAGAGCAACAAGTATAATCGTATTCCACGCATAGTTGCCAAGCATACCACTTCAATATATGAATTTGATCCCATAATAGTTTCCCTTTTTGTGTCAAGCGATAATCCCTAAAGTATTCACGTTGATCCAACGTTACTCCCATTACATAGTTGAATGGGGTTTTCTCAGGATTATTAAAGTAGTACATGATATCTTTCACATAACCAGCATCGAGGGTTTTAGGAGGTTCCCCATCCTCATGAGTAGCAAGTACACATAAATTTTTTGGTATTTTGTGTTCCATATCCATAATTAAAGATAGAGAACAACTAAGAATAGCAAATATCGGGGCGGGGCCATGTTCCGGGATTTGAAAAGTGACCCGGTGGTGTTGGTACGTATCGGGGCGGGGCCATGTTCCCATGAGGAGGTGCCATCACCCGAGGCTGAACCGGCCCCCCTGCTCCGGATGTCATGAACTGATTTGCTTCTGGCGGGTTACTAGGGCCGGCTCCAGGTGTAGCAAAGAGGTTCCGAGGATCATAAATCGGAGGCAAACGGGATTGAGTTTTCTGGTGTCTCCTCCTCATCACCTCGTTAGATGCGTTCAGGTTCATCGTAAGCTGGAAAGCCTCTGATTGGAGCTGCTGCGCCCGTGCATCCAAAGCCGCCCGTTCTGTGGCCAACCTGGTGTCCTCAGCTGCTAAGGCCTCCTTGGCCCGAGCTATTTCCTCACGCACCTGTGCCACCTCTGCATTATGTTCATCTTGATTCGCAGGAATAACTGTGGTGGTTAACATGGCCGTCAGCTTATCCATGAGATCCATCGGCACCTGAGCCGGCGAGCGCACAGGGCCTCCTGCCCCGGCCGCTCCTGAACCGAACGTTATTGCTGCCGTGGCTGTAGAGTTTTGACCGGGTTGAGTACCAGCCATGAAGACCCCTACGCAGCTTGGCGGCTCAAAGGGGTCCAGAATACTGCTGCCATCGTAACAGCCCCCAAGCCTGCCATCTTGCAGTTGATACATCAAATCTCTTTCACCAGTGGACGAGTCACCATCAGAGTGGATGGCCGTCTCACCACCATCCACAGATCCTGCAAAAAGTTCCCCTCCGTGGATGCAACCCACGAAGGCACGCTTCACGATGGGTTGAGCTCGGGCGGGTCTTGCACGCAGCCGTCTCGACGAGATCGGTGCAGTTGTCCGGCTCAGGGCCCGGCTCACCAATCCGACCGATGAAGATGTGAATTCCGCCGAAGGGGACCCGGTATCCGTACTCAATTGAGCCAGCCTCGGGGTCCCAGCCTTCGTCGTCGATGTAGATCTTGCCGCGACGACTTTTGGTCAACCGGCCGACTGCGTATCCGTTGATCCCTTCGAAGTTGCCCTTCAAGAACTCAAATCCACCGTGTGCTGGCCCCACGGTGGGCGCCAACTGTCGTGGAATTGTCACGGCAGATGTCCGCTTACAAGGACTTAGTTGTGGAGCCATCGCAACTAGGAAGCTTAAAGGGGTTAATCTGGACAAAGGACACGAGAGAGTTATACAAGTTCGGTCCCTTACGGTGAAGGTAAGGCCTATGTCTAGTTGGGTTGGTATTGCTAGGGTTTCGATGACCAGGGAGCGAGATACACTATGCCTGGTTCTCGAGGAGTTGTTTCTTGCCCTAAGCCGCCAGCGGGTCGTCCCCTTATATACACGGGGATACGCCCTGCGGCCTACAGAGTCCCGGCCGGCTCATAAACAGTGTCCGGCTCGGTGACTAGTTAATTCTACCTTATGATACAAGTCATGCCATTACGGCGGTTTACTACTACGGGCCTTAAGTCGCCTATGGGCTTTGGACCCTTTATTGAACCGCCATCTTCATGCTTGGACTTGGGCTTCTTATGATGAATCTTTCTTTGTGTAACCCGGCCCCTCATGGCGGTTTACGCAAATAGTTATATCCCCAGCAGGAGCGCTTCCGTGATTTGTGCGTCTTGCGCTTCGGTCCGCCTATATGCGGGAGCCGTCTGGTGGAGCTTGGGCGTCTTCCGTTCCTCACCTCGGTGCAAGACTTTGCCGACAGCTTCCAGGCACTGGTGTGCCACGCCCCCGGATTTTCGGCTTGTCAGCGGGCTGATATCTTCGTCAGCAGCCTACTGGACAACATTTGCGTGGACGTGGAGTTGTGCGGGCCACAGGACCTCCAGACGGCCATGTACTACGCCCACACGTTCGAGCGTCGCGCGGTGGCCATCTAGCAGGCGCCACCGCCCCGGGCCGCTGGGCCGCCGCCCTGGCCGGAAGTTCCCGCGCAGGGTCGGCCTGCCCAGGCTTCCGCGACGCCCCTCGCCGCGGCTGCGGCAGGCTTGTTACGCCGGCTCACCTCGGCCGAGCAAGTCGAGCGTCGCCGCCAAGGGTTGTGCTTCAACTGCGACGAGCCCTACGTACCGGGCCACATCTGACCATCATCTTCTACCTGGAGGCTGCAGACTACATTGAGGAGGACCCCGTCGCCACCGAGCTCGGCGACCAGCCCACCCCAGTTGATGCAGAGGTGTTTGTCGATCGTTGATCTGCCTCGCCTTCCAGCTCGAGGACGAGTTGTTTGTGCAGGTGGGGTGAGATGTTATCACCGGCATATTAGGGGCTTAGCCCAGTTAGTTGTGGCCTAGTTTATCTTATCGTTATTAGGGGCTTAGCCCAATTAACTTATTAGGAGGATTATATAAACTCGTGTAAAGACCCATTTTGGGATTAAGCAGAAGCAATCATATTTGCTCGGCTTCCTGAAGGGAGCCGGGAGACCTAACCATAGGCGCCGCCTCCTGCCCTTCCTCTCTCTCGCACACGTGACGACGACGCCCCAGCGCCGGCGACCTCGCCTTCCTCCTCGCCAAGCCCCCTTCCACCCCTACAACCTGAGACCACACCCTGGTAGGGATCCGTTTCCTACCATAAGTCAAGAGGCAAGACTCGATTGACATGACTAAATAAGTAATTGCATTTTTTGACTCCAAAACAAGTGATGTCTCCAACGTATCTATAATTTTTGATTGCTCCATGCTATATTATCTACTGTTTTGGACAATATTGGGCTTTATTTTCCACTTTTATCTTATCTAACCTATTAACCGTAGGCCCAGCCCAGAATTGTTGTTTTTTGCCTATTTCAGAGTTCCGAAGAAACGGAACATCAAACGGAGTCCAAACGGAATGAAACCTTCGGCAATGTGATTTTCTCACCGAATATGATCCAGGAGACTTGGACACTATGTCAAGAAAGAAAGGAGGTGGGAACGAGGTTGGGGGCGCGCCCTCCCAGTAGCGCCCTCCACCCTCGTGTGCCCCAGGTTGCTCCACCGACGTACTTCTTCCTCCTATATATACCTCATTGCCCCAAACGACCAGATCACGGAGCCACAAACCTAATTCCACCGCCAAGAACCTTCTCAGACTCCACGAGATCCCCTCTTGGGGCCTGTTCCGGAGCTCCGCCAGAAGGGGAATCGATCACGGAGGGCTTCTACATCAACACCATAGCCTCTCCGATGAAGTGTGAGTAGTTTACTTTAGACCTTTGGGTCCATAGTAATTAGCTAGATGGCTTCTTCTCTCTTTTTGTATCTCAATACAATGTTCTCCCCCTCTCTCGTGGATATCTATTCGATGTAATCTTCTTTTGCGGTGTGTTTGTTGAGAATGATGAATTGTGGGTTTATGATCAAGATTATCTATGACCAATATTTGAATCTTCTCTGAATTCTTTTATGTATGATTGGTTATCTTTACAAGTCTCTTCGAATTATCAGTTTGGTTTGGCCTAATAGTTTGATTTTTCTTGCAATGCGAGAAGTGCTTAGCTTTGGGTTCAATCTTGCGGTGTCCTTTCCCAGAGACAGTAGGGGCAGCAAGGCACGTATTGTATTGTTGCCATCGAGGATAACAAAATGGGGTTTTATCATATTGCATGAATTTATCCCTCTACATCTTGTCATCTTGCTTAAGGCGTTACTCTGTTTTTATGAACTTAATACTCTAGATGCATGCTGGATAGCGGTCGATGTGTGGAGTAATAGTAGTAGATGCAAGCAGGAGTCGGTGTACTTGTCTCGGAAGTGATGCCTATATACATGATCATACCTAGATATTCTCATAACTATGCTCAATTCTGTCAATTGCTCAACAATAATTTGTTCACCCACCGTAGAATACTTATGCTCTTGAGAGAAGCCACTAGTGAAACCTATGGCCCCCGGGTCTATCTTCATCATATTAATCTTCCAACACTTAGTTATTTCCTTTGCTTTTTTACTTTGCTTTTATTTTACTTTGCATCTTCAGCACAAAAATACCAAAAATAGTTGGTTGCGAAGATTTAATTTCTTTTATGTAGGTGCGAGGGACTCGCGCGTAGCCTCATACTGGATTGATACCTTGGTTCTCAAAAACAGAGGGAAATACTTAGGCTACTTTGCTGCATCACCCTTTCCTCTTCAAGGAAAAACCAACGCATTGCTCAAGAGGTAGCAAGAAGGATTTCTGGCGCCGTTGCGGGGGAGGTCTACGCAAAAGTCAACATACCAAGTACCCATCACAATCCCTTATCTCCCGCATTACATTATTTGCCATTTTCCTCTTGTTTTCCTCTCCCCCACTTCACCCTTGTCGTTTTATTCGCCCTCTCTTTCTCGTTCGCCTCTTTTTTGCTTGCTTTTTGTTTCCTCATGTGTTGGATTGCTTGTTTGTCACGATGGCTCAAGACAATACCAAATTATTTGACTTTAGCAATACCAACAATAATGATTTCCTTAGCACTCCGGTTGCTCCTCTTACCGATACTGAATCTTGTGAAATCAATGCTGCTTTGTTGAATCTTGTCATGAAAGATCAATTTGCCGGCCTTCCTAGTGAAGAGGCCGCTACTCATCTAAATAGCTTCGTTGATTTGTGTGATATGCAAAAGAAGAAAGATGTGGGCAATGATATTGTTAAATTGAAGCTATTTACTTTTTCACTTAGAGATCATGCTAAAGCTCGGTTTTCATCTTTGCCTAAAAATAGTATTGATTCACGGAATAAGTGCAAAGATGCTTTTATCTCTAAATTTTTTCCTCCTGCTAAGATCATCTCTCTTAGAAACGATATTATGAATTTTAAGCAACTTGATCATGAACATGTTGCACAAGCTCGGGAGAGGATGAAATTAATGATACATAATTGCCCTACTCATGGTTTGAATTTGTGGATGATTATACAAAAATTTTATGCCAGATTGAATTTTGCTTCTAGAAATCTTTTAGATTCGGCCGCGGGAGGCACTTTTATGGAAATCACTTTAGGAGAAGCTACTAAACTCCTAGATAATATTATGGTTAATTATTCTGAATGGCACACTGAAAGATCTACTAATAAAAAGTGCATGCGATAGAAGAAGTCAATGTTTTGAGTGGAAAGATGGATGAACTTATGAAATTATTTCCTACTAAGAGTGTTTCTTCTGATCCTAATGATATGCCTTTGTCTACTTTGATTGAGAATAATAATGAATCTATGGATGTGAATTTTGTTGGTAGGAATAATTTTGGTAACAACGCGTATAGAGGAAACTTTAATCCTAGGCCCTATCCTAGTAATTCCTCTAATAATTATGGAAATTCCTACAACAACTCTTATGGAAATTTTAAGAAGATTCCCTCTGAATTAGAGACTAGTGTTAAAGAGTTTATGAATTCGCAAAAGAATTTTAATGCTTTGCTTGAAGAGAAATTGCTTAAAGTTGATGAATTGGCTAGGAACGTTGATAGAATTTCTCTTGATGTTGATTCTTTAAAGGTTAGATCTATTCCACCTAAGCATGATATCAATGAGTCTCTCAAAGCCATGAGAATTTCCATTGATGAGTGCAAAGAAAGAACCGCTAGGATGCATTCTACGAAAGATGCCTTTATTAAAGCGTGTTCTTCTTGTTCCTTTGAAAATAAAGATGAAGATCTAAAGGTTATTGATGTGTCCCCTATTAAATCTTTGTTTTGTAATATGAATCTTGATAATGATGAGACTGAATATGATCCACCTTTACCTAGAAGTCGTTCCAAAAATTCGGAGTTTTTAGATCTTGATGCTAAAATTGATAAAAGTGGGATTGAAGAAATCAAAACCCTGGATGTTGCTAAACCCACTATTTTGGATTTCAAAGAATTTAATTATGAAAGTTGCTCTTTGATTGATTGTATTTCCTTGTTACAATCCGTGCTAAATTCTCCTCACGCTTATAGTCAAAATAAAGCGTTTACTAAACATATCGTTGATGCCTTGATGCAATCTTATGAAGAAAAACTTGAGTTGGAAGTTTCTATCCCTAGAAAACTTTATGATGAGTGGGAACCAACTATTAAAATTAATATTAAGGATCATGAATTTTATGCTTTATGTGATTTGGGTGCGAGTGTTTCCACTATTCCCAAAACTTTGTGCGATTTGCTAGATTTCCGTGATTTTGATGATTGCTCTCTAAACTTGCACCTTGCGGATTCCACTAATAAGAAACCTATGGGAAGAATTAATGATGTTCTTATTGTTGCAAATAGGAATTATGTGCCCGTAGATTTTATCGTGCTTGATATAGATTGCAATCCTTCGTGTCCTATTATTCTTGGTAGACCTTTTCTTAGAACGATTGCTGCAATTATTGATATGAAGGAAGGGAATATTAGATTCCAATTTCCATTAAGGAAATGCATGGAACACTTCCCTAGGAAGAATATAAAAATACCATATGAATCTATCATGAGAGCCACTTATGGATTGCCTACCAAAGATGGCAATACCTAGATCTATCCTTGCTTTTATGCCTAGCTAGGGGCCTTAAACGATAGCGCTTGTTGGGAGGCAACCCAATTTTTTTTTTTTTTGCTTTTGCTTCTGTTTAGGAATAAATCTTTGTCCTAGCCTCTGGTTAGATGTGTTTTTATGTTTTAATTAGTGTTTGTGCCAAGTTAAACCTATAGGATCTTGTTGGATGATAGTTATTTTATCTTGCTGTAATTTCCAGAAACTTTCTGTTCACGAAAACAATTGTTAAAAGTCACCAGAACGTGATAAAATACTGATTCGAATTGCTGCTGATCAATAAATAAATTTCCTAGATCTTCCTATTTTGGCGAAATTTTTGGAGTTCCAGAAGTTTGCGTTAGTTACAGATTACTACAGACTGTTCTGTTTTTGACAGATTCTGTTTTTCGTGTGTTGTTTGCTTATTTTGATGAATCTATGGCTAGTAAAATAGTTTATAAAGCATAGATAAGTTGGAATAAAGTAGGTTTAACACCAATATAAATAAAGAATGATTTCATTACAGTACCTTGAAGTGGTCTTTTGCTTTCTTTCGCTAACGGAGCTCACGAGATTTCTGTTGAGTTTTGTGTTGTGAAGTTTTCAAGTTTTGGGTGAAATCTTTTGATGGATTATGGAACTAGGAGTGGCAAGAGCCAAAGCTTGGGGATGCCCATGGAACCCCCAAGATAATCTAAGGACACCAAAAATTCAAAGCTTGGGGATGCCCCGGAAGGCATCCCCTCTTTCGTCTACTTCCATCGGTAATTTTACTTGGAGCTATATTTTTATTCACCACATGATATGTGTTTTGGTTGGAGCGTCGTGTATGATTTGAGTCTTGGCTTTTTAGTTTACCACAATCATCCTTGCTGTACACACCTTTTGAGAGAGCCATACATGATTTGGAATTTGTTAGAATACTCTTGGTGCTTCACTTATATCTTTTGAGCTATATAGTTTTGCTCTAGTGCTTCACTTATATATTTTAGAGCACGGTGGTGGATTTGTTTTATAGAAAATATTGATATCTCATGCTTCACTTAGATTATTTTGAGAGTCTTAAATAGCATGGTAATAATCCTAACATGCATGGTATTCAAGATTTGTAAAACTTTCTTTTGAGTGTGTTGAATACTAAGAAAAGTTTGATGCTTGATAATTGTTTTGAGTCATGCTAGTTGAGTAGTTGTGAATTTGAGAAATACTTGTGTTAGAGTTTGTGATTCTCGTAGCATGCACATATGGTGAACCGTTATGTGATGAAGTCGGAGCATGATTTATTTATTGATTGTCTTCCTTATGAGTGGCGGTCACGGACGAGCGATGGTCTTTTCCTACCAATCTATCCCCCTAGGAGCATGCGCGTAATACTTTGCTTTGATAACTTGTAGATTTTTGCAATTAGTATATGAGTTCTTTTTGACTAATGTTGAGTCCATGGATTATACGCACTTTCCTTTTTCCCACCATTGCTAGCCTCTCTAATACCGAGCGCTTTTCGCCGGTATCATACACCGACCATATACCTTCCTCAAAACAGCCACCATACCTACCTATCATGGCATTTCCATAGCCATTCCGAGATATATTGCCATGCAACTTTCCACCATTCTATTTATTATGACACGCTCCATCATTGTCATATTTCTTTGCATGATCATGTAGTTGACATCGTATTTGTGGCAAAGCCACCGTTCATAATTCTTTCATACATGTCACTCTCGATTCATTGCATATCCCGGTACACCGCAGGAGGCATTCATATAGAGTCATATTTTGTTCTAAGTATCGAGTTGTAATTGTTGAGTTGTAAGAAAATAAAAGTGTGATGATCATCATTATTAGAGCATTGTCCCAAGTGAGGAAAATGATGATGGAGACTATGATTCCCCACAAGTCGGGATGAGACTCGGACGAAAAATAAAATAAAAAAAGAGGCCAAAAAAAGAGAAAAGGCCCAAATAAAAAAACGAGAGAAAAAGAGAGAAGGGACAATGTTACTATCCTTTTACCACACTTGTGCTTCAAAGTAGCACCACGATCTTCATGATAGAGAGTCTCTCATTTTTTTCACTTTCATATACTAGTGGGAATTTCTCATTATAGAACTTGGCTTGTATATTCCAATGATGGGCTTCCTCAAAATGCCCTAGGTCTTCGTGAGCAAGCGAGTTGGATGCACACCCACTTAGTTTCTTTTGTTGAGCTTTCATATACTTATAGCTCTAGTGCATCCGTTGCATGGCAATCCCTACTCACTCACATTGATATCTGTTGATGGGCATCTCCATAGCCCGTTGATACGCCTAGTTGATGTGAGACTATCTTCCCCCTTTTTTTGTGTTCTCCACAACCACCATTCTATTCCTCATATAGTGCTATATCAATGGCTCACGATCATGTATTGCGTGAAGATTGAAAAAGTTTTGAGAATGTCAAAAGTATGAAACAATTGCTTGGCTTGTCATCGGGGTTGTGCATGATTTAAATACTTTGTGTGGTGAAGATAGAGCATAGCCAGACTATATAATTCTTTAGGGATAACTTTCTTTGGCCATGATATTTTGAGAAGACATGATTGCTTTGTTAGTATGCTTGAAGTATGGTCCAGGAGACTTGGACCCTACGTCAAGAAAGAAAGGAGGTGGGCACAAGGTAGGGGGTCGCGCCCTCCACCCTCGTGGGCCCCACGTTGCTCCACCGACGTACTTCTTCCTCCTAGATATACCTACGTACCCCCAAACGATCAGATACGGAGCCAAAAACCTAATTCCACCGCCGCAACCTTCTGTACCCGCGAGATCCCATCTTGGGGCCTGTTTCGGAGCTCCGCCGGAAGGGGAATCGATCACGGAGGGCTTCTATATCAACACCATAGCCTCTCCGATGAAGTGTGAGTAGTTTACTTCAGACCTTCGGGTCCATAGTTATTAGATAGATGGCTTCTTCTCTCTTTTTGGATCTCAATACAATGTTCTCCCCCTCTCTCATGGATATCTATTCGATGTAATCTTCTTTTGCGGTGTGTTTGTTGAGACCGATGAATTGTGGGTTTATGATCAAGATTATCTATGAACAATATTTGAATCTTCTCTGAATTCTTTTATGTATGATTGGTTATCTTTGCAAGTCTCTTCGAATTATCAGTTTGGTTTGGCCTACTAGATTGATCTTTCTTGCAATGGGAGAAGTGCTTAGCTTTGGGTTCAATCTTGTGGTGTCCTTTCCCAGTGACAGTAGGGGCAACAAGGCACGTATTGTATTGTTGCCATCGAGGATAACAAGATGGGGTTTTTATCATATTGCATGAATTTATCCCTCTACATCATGTCATCTTGCTTAAGGCGTTACTCCGTTTTTATGAACATAATACTCTAGATGCATGCTGGATAGCGGTCGATGCGTGGAGTAATAGTAGTAGATGCAGGCAGGAGTCGGTCTACTTGTCTCGGACGTGATGCCTATATACATGATCATACCTAGATATTCTCATAACTATGCTCAATTCTGTCATTTGCTCAACAGTAGTAATTTGTTCACCCACCATAGAATACTTATGCTCTTGAGAGAAGCCACTAGTGAAACCTATGGCCCCCGGGTCTATCTTCATCATATTAATCTTCCAACTCTTAGTTATTTCCTTTGCTTTTTTACTTTGCTTTTATTTTACTTTGCATCTTTATCACAAAAATACCAAAAATATTATCCTATCATATCTATCAGAGCTCACTCTCGTAAGTGGCCGTGTAGGGATTGACAACCCCTTATCGCGTTGGTTGCGAGGATTTAATTTGTTTTATGTAGGTGCGAGGGACTCGCACATAGCCTCCTACTGGATTGATACCTTGGTTCTCAAAAACTGAGGGAAATACTTACGCTACTTTTCTGCACGTAACCAACGCAGTGCTCAAGAGGTAGCAGTGACCAACACAAGGAAACGAAAACATTTTGATTCTATTCACGACAGGTTGATTTTGATTCTCAGTGAGCTCGACCCACACGCATGGCAGTTTGGGTTGGTGAGAGATGGTAGCCCCAAAAAGCAGGTATGGAAATGAACAGGCAAACAGGTAGATGCTGCATGATACCGTTACCCTATTATAGATCATATCAGCAAAAATAGTTCAAGCTCTACTCCCGATTAGCGATGGAGATGCTGCACCAGCACAATTCGGTGTCCTCGTAGGAACCTTCGAGCAAAACTTCCTTTAGGCTCGAGAGAGTTGATAGCCTTGAAAGTAACTCAGGGTTGATGTCTGTGGAATAAAACTTGAGCAGCTCAAGCCTAGGAGTTGTTCCTTGTTCAAACTTAAACCGTAGGTGTTTACCACTACCACCATACAGCTCCAGCAATACTAGGCTCGAGAACCTCTCCGAATGGAAATTGAGACAAGCATAACCCTGCTGAAATGATTTCCTCAACAAATGCAGGAATGCTAGGTTTGGTCGATTACCAAGGACCTGTATAGCGGCATCGTGCTCCAATACCCCCTATGCGAGTAGTTATGCGCGCGCTATTCTGGAACCTACGGGGTTTCAGCCATGATGGCTGCCGTAGGCAGTTGATTGACTACATGTGTGACGAATCAGTGGATGTGGTCGCGATTCAGGAAACGATGAGGGTAGATTTTTCTCTGGCTGAGCTCGAGCGCATGAGCCGTCACCTATTCGCATGGCACTGGTTGCCATCTAGTGGGGTGGCTGGACACTTCGGTGGTATTTTTCTGGGTGTGAAGGATGCTACCTTTGAGGTGGGATCCATGGAATGTGGATCCCACTTTGTTAGCATGGAGTTGTGGGAGCGTGATGTTAACTTTAAGTGGGAGGTCGTCGTGGTTTACGCCCTATCGATCACACTCGTTCGGCTGCCTTCCTGGCCGAACTGCACACCAAGATTGCTTCCGTGACACTTCCGGTCATGGTTGACGGAGATTTCAATCTCCCCCGCTCCGTTGAGGAGAAGAGCAACACATGGGTTGACCTCACAGAGATTCGTTGTTTCAACGACTGGGTTGCAGACTTAGGATTGTTGGAGTTGGACAGGGTTGGGGCTAGATTTACCTGGACCAATAGACAGATTACCCCGACCCTTAGTGTGCTTGACCGGGTGTTTGTCTCTCCCAACTGGGAGTTGCGTTTCCCCTTAGCCTTGCTCCAGGCCATTACGCGCATCGGGTCTGACCATGTCACTACTAGGGAAAAGCCGAGCATCAGCGCGGCTTTTCGGGCTAATTTTTTGAAAATAATACATTTTTTTTATTAATTTGCACAAATATTACGCGGAAAAAATTATTTTCAAAACTAATACACCGTCGGCCCACAGCAGGCCGACAGGCTCTAGTCGGCCCGCAGCAAGCCGAGTGGCCGCAGTCGGCCACTAGCAAGCCGACAACTGGCCTGCTTGGCACGTGTCGGCCTCGCATTGGGCAGGCCACGTCGCGAGGGGTGGAGAGGGAGCTGTCGGCGCGGGCGCACCCCTGTCAGCCTGCCGCAGGCCGATCGGCTTGCTGCTGGCCGACAGGGTGCGGCCCCACGTCGCGCGCGCTGGCCCGGCTGCCCTTCGCCCTTATCCTCCCGCTGCTGCTGCTCTTCTTCTGTTCTTCTTCTTTCTTTCTTAGTTTCTCCTCTCTCTGTTAGAAAAAGGCACCAATTTCTACACCTAAATGAGCCAGTATTTTGCGGTTTTGGCACCGTGAATGGATTCAACTTAGTTAGGGCAGCCAAAAGAGGTGTCGATCTACTGATGGGGTAGCTCGTGGTGGTTGTGGTGAGCATTTTGGTGGAGGTGGTGGTGGTGAAGTTGGGGCATTGTGGTGGAGGTGAAGCTAAATCGTTAAATGGTTAAATCGTTGGAGGCGGAGCACCGGCAGTTCGCTGGCCGCCGTTAAATGCGTTCTTCATTCGCACGCTTCAAGGGTATATTTCAGCAAACATTTTATTTTTCGTAGGTGCTCCGGTAGTATTTGTTAATATGTTTCGATGTGAAATAAATTAGGTGTATGATTATTGTTATTTGCACCGTAGTATACTTAAATATATTTAGATGTCAACTAATTATTTGTGTAAAAATGTGTAGTTGCTCCGGTGATATTCCGTACTATATGTGCATGTGAAGTATTTAAGACTGTCAGTATTTGGAGTAGCTCTGGTAAAATCCGTATTTATTAGTGTCGATATTTGGAGTAGCTCGGTAAAATCCGTAATATATTTGGAGTAGCTCCGTAACATCCGTAATATATTTGGAGTAGCTCCGTAAAATCCGTAATATATTTGGAGTAGCTCCGTAAAATCCGTAATATATTTGGAGTAGCTCCGTAAAATCCGTAATATATTTGGAGTAGCTCCGTAAAATCCGTAATATATTTGGAGTAGCTCGGTAAAATCCGTAATATATTTGGAGTAGCTCCGGTAAAATCCGTAATATATTTGTAGTTGCTCCGGCAAATATTTGTAATATACTTATAGGTGTGTGAATTGTATTAGTTGCGCCGTAAATATTCTGTAATATATATATATATAAACATGTCTAATATTTGTTAGTGAATTGTATTTCGTTGTTGAAAAAAAATAGGTGAGCCGAGATGTCTGATGTAGTGAAGTTCAGATTTTACTACGGTCCTGGTACTGTCCAAACAACTGAGATGGGAGCAGATCTGAGTGAATTTACTCACATAGAGGTGCCAATGAGCGCACCTCAAACATGGTCAGTTAGTCAGTTGAAAGAATGGATTGCGGCAAGTTTAGGTCTTGGTACTGAAACACACACCGTCGGTGTTCATGCATTATGGACACGGTCAAGTACAATAATTTACTTTTATTTGAGGCCGATAGAGCAAGACTCCGATTGGGTGCGGTGGTTACAAGGTTGTGAACGAAGGGGATGCAATCCTATTGCTTTAGTGCTTCCCGTTGTGAAGGAGGTCAGTGCACATGAAGGCGAGGGTGGCTACGATCCTGGTCATAGCAGTGTAGGGAGGCAGTTATCTATGTCAAATGCTGGAGATGATGGTTACGAACAAGGACAGAGCAGTCAGGTTGAAGGAGGAAATGTTTATGGTTACGAACAAGGACAGAGCAGTCAGGTAGAAGGAGGAAATGCCGATGGTGATTACAATGGCGAGGTGGACGCTGACGAGGTAGATGGGCACATGCAGGACATGATGGAAGAAGAAGACACCGATGTTGAAAGGGGTCATGCCGATGATTCTCGACGAGTCGGATGAAGAAGAAAATGAAGTGGAGGTCCCGAATCCTGCATCGTGGAATCATGACTTCTCATCTGCAATGACCGTGAATGATGGACATGATTCAGCCCGCAATATCACCGAACAATATTGCGACGGGTGCTATGTATCCCGACCAAACAAGCCCTGAAGGATGCAATAATTAATTGGGCAATGTCCACGCAAAGGGTTTTCACAGCTCAGGTGTCCAAAGAAGAAATTCGACAATGGTATGCAAGAACGCAGATTGTCCCGCGAGGGTGCACGGCTTTCTCCCTAAGTATGGCACAAGTTGGGTGATAAGTGACTTAGTTAATCACACTTGTCTTATTCCCTGCATCCCTCAAGATCATGCCAACCTTTCATCCACGCTTATTGCTCGGTTGTTTTACGATGAGATAGTGCAGGGCAAAGCTATGGAAGTGAAGGCAGTCCAGACAAAAGTCTTCGCCAGGTTCAAGTACAGAATTTCTTATGGCAAGGCTTGGAGGGCTAAGCATGTGGCGCTTGAGAGGAGATTTGGTTCTTATTTTGATGCATATGACTCTGTTGTCCAGCTCCTCCACACCCTGCAGCAGCGGAATCCAGGCACCTATATCGATATCCAAGACATGTTCATGCCAGAGTTCCCAACTGTGAGGGTGCTGCATCGTCTCTTCTTCTCTTTCGGTGTATGCATCGAAGCTTTCAGGCATTGCCGACCGGTGATATGTGTTGACGGTACTTTTCTCACAGGCAAGTACAAGGGCCAGATCCTGACAGCCATAGGTCAAGACGGCCAAAATCAAGTCGTCCCACTCGCATTTGCTTTTGTGGAGAGTGAGAACATTGAAAGTTGGACATGGTTCTTCAGGCAGTTGAAAATATCTTCTGTGAAAGAGAAGCCCAATGTGTGCATCCTTCATGACAGGCATGCAGGTATACTCAGTGCGATAAGGACACTGACAAACCCAGGCCCTGAGGAACAAGTTCCATGGCAGGACTTGCAGAGCCGTTGGTGCATGCCACATCTTGGGGCTAATTTCTTCTCGCAGTTTAGAAATAAGAACCTGATGAATCTGTTCAAAAAACTCGCAAGCAGAATCAGTTATGGAAGTACAATTTGATACGCATAGCAGACTTAATGTGTGCACGCAGAGACACGTGAGGGACAGGAAAGCTGCAAGAGATGCAGCGGTGAGGGCACATGTTGAAGCAGTAGCTGCACAGTTGGCAACAGGAACAGCGGCGGTGGAGGAGGAGCCTGTTGGGCTATGTGACCTGCCAGGCTTTGATCCACCTGGTACTAGGAGAAGGCTCGGGAGGTCGATTAAAACCTTCGAGCAGTGGATAGAGCATGAGCCTCTGGTCTTTGCTACATGACACACATGGAGCAAGGTACGGTGTCATGACAACGAACCTCGCGGAAACATACAACTTTGTCCTAAGAGGAAACCGGGCATTGCCACTTACAGCCATTGTTGAGGGTATTTTCTATGGCACCGTCAAGTATTTCAGAGATAGACGTCAAAAAGCAGAGCAGCATATCTTCAACAACCCAAATACACGGTACTGTGAAAGAGTCACGAAGTATATGGACAACAAGATGCAAAAAGCTAGGTCACACACTGTAGTCGCCATCGGTAATCAAGAAAGAAGGTTTGAGGTCCGCTTAGCCAACAACAAATTCGGATGTGCAAACGAGTTGAGGACGCATGAGGTGACAATTGGCAATGAAGCCTGGCCAACGTGTGAGTGCACATGCAACAAACCCAAATTGCTTCACCTACCTTGCTCACATGTACTTGCTGCTTGCGGGCAGCTTGGAATGGACGCAATATCGTTTGTGTCTCCATTTTTCTTGAAAGAGTCTGTTCTCAATACATGGACAGGTGAGCTGATGGGTTTTCGATCAATGGGTAATTTCAACAGCGTCAACCCCGCCGAAAGGCGTTACATTCCAAACCAGAGCATATGCGTACAAGTAGAGGCAGACGGCAGTGTCACAAGATCCGAATGATATGGACGAATCTGAAGCAGGGTCCGACTAGGCAATGCATTCTATGCAATGAATTTGGCCATAGGGACACTAATTGTCCCACTTTCGCCACTGGTCGTGGACGAGGCAACCGGGGAAGAAGAGGAGGTAGAGGCAGTAGAGGAGTAAGGGTGAGAGGAAGAAGCTAAGCTAGCAGTAGTATGTTCTGAATTTGTATTAAGTGTGGTGTGGCACTATGTTCTGAATTTGTATTAAGTGTGGCACTATGTTCTGAATTTGTATTAAGTGTGGCACTATCTTCTGAATTTGTATTAAGTGTGGCACTATGTTCTGAATTTGTATTAAGTGTGGCACTATATTCTGAATTTGTATTAAGTGTGGCACTATGTTCTGAATTTGTATTAAGTGTGGCACTATATTCTGAATTTGTATTAAGTGTGGCACTATGTTCTGAATTTTTATTAAGTGTGGCACTATGTTCTGAATTTTCATTAAGTGTGGCACTATGTTCTGAATTTTTATTAAGTGTAGCACTATGTTCTGAATTTTATGTGCAGGAATGTCGGGAATGTGGTTGCTGGATGGGGACATTGATAGGGGTCATCGTGCTGCGATATGGTATGAGCGCAAGCTTGAGCCTCTAGTCACTCGCACTCCTAAGGAAAACAGAATGATACACCCAGGATGGCTTCAGCGGTACGTGCTTTGTTAATTTGCACACTGACATGCATATCAATGGGAGACACTAACTGAAATGTTCTCTGATGAAGGTTGAAATGGGCCGGTCTTTTACCTTTCGCGTCTGGTTGAGTCTATCCCGGTGAGAAACGTCTCGCCATCGACGGGTCCTTGCTGAGCTGCTTAGTGGACCGTTGGAGGCCGAGACCCACACGCTTCACTTCCGATGGGGAGAGATGGCTCCTACTCGAGGACGTGTCACTTTTGCTCGGACTACCGCTGGCAGGTCATGCCATAGGACCGTTGGATGCACCGGTTGGTTGGGAGAAAGCTCTTACACAACGCTTCATGGTGTTTTTCCGGATGCTCCGGATCCGTATGGGAGCATCACGGACCTAAGTATGAGTGGTTCCTCAATTTCCGGTAATTTCCCCTACCTCTTATCTTCAAGTCATCGCTCATACGGTTTCTGAGAAAATAATTGCGGCTTACTAAAACTTTCACTTTACTTAATGCAGATCAAGAACTTTCAGCACCGTTGAATGCGTATCAGATCACTCGAGCCTCGAGGCCTACTTAATGTGGCTTTTCGGCAAGGTGATGTTCACCGAGAACCATGTCACAACTATTAGCGCCAAGACTACATCCCTATGGCACTCGAGATAGCGAGCGCCAGACGGATCGGATCAGATCGAGAGGAGTTGGGGTTCGGCGGTCTTAGCGGCTACATACCGAGGTATGTGCAACGGTTGCCTGCTTACATCGAGAAAGCCAGCCCTTCTTGGATGCCCTCTATTCCTACAGCTGTGGTCGTGGGAGAGGTTCTCTATAGGGCGACCAGATGTCCGTGTTCGTGAGCCTATAGACGCCATGTTTGATGTTGACGGCATCGACATGCCTACTTTCGGTTCATGTTGGACACGTCGCGAGGTATGCATCGTGTTATAGTTTAATGCAACTTTTTTCTGCACAAGAGATAGTTCGATGCTAGCGGCTATTAACTTTTGTTTTCTGCAGAGACGCTTTGCTAGTAATCAGACCAGGAAAGCATACACGGCATTGAACGAGCAGTTTGATTCATACACCGGGGTCATCCGCAGCCCTACACGGAAGCAGCCATACAAGCGAGATACCACGGTGGTATGTCTGTGCTATGCACAAGGGACCGAGATTACTGGATGACAAAATCAAAGATCATCTTCGATGTCTTCGCCGAGGAGATGGCACAACAGAGGGTTATGAGGCAATTTGGTCTTCTGCAGTTGGAGGTGCCTCCCCTATAGAGAACCCGCTGCCAAAGACACATCCACAGTATTAACAAGTTTTTCAATGTTGCATTATCTTTCATAGTACTCCATTCAAACTTTAGGTAATTGTTGAACACACACCACAATTTTAGGACGACAAGGAAGGGCATGACCAGGACAACTGCTGGTGGCTAGTTAGACTAGAGCCGTATGTTATAGAATGGGAGACAGCAAACACGCATCTATGGCACGTGAATGAAAATTTTGATCTCAATGCATTCAATCTCTATTTGCGGCGCTACATGACCGGAACATCATTACGCATCGTTGAGCACTCCCACCCGGAGGAGATACCGGATCCTACTCCGTGGGATATGTACCCGAGCTATGACACTTGGGCTCTAGGCGACGCGGTAAGATATATTTTCTTTAAGTAATGTTGTCATATACTTTGGACGTGCAAGAGACAGACATTATTCATTGTCATGGAAATTTGCAGGCTACCTTGACACACAACCTCTACAACGACGTGACCACCTTTGGACGATCACCGCTATCTGGACCTCTCCTTCAAGACCGCCCGGCTACAACCCTTCTTGGAACGAATTCGTAACAAGATACGGACTGTATGCGAGGCTATCACGTGCACCCGGAGAACCGACGTTGTTAATCATCAGCAGCAGCAGCAGCGCGTCACTCCACGCACCGACATCAACCACGTGCACGCCTAGCACCGACGCCAACCAGGCCACCCCGTCCTGACCAACTTGGCAGTTCAACGTGGCAGCAACCACAACAGTATGGTCCCACGTCGAGCTTCGTGTTTGCTCCACAGCCACAGCAGCACGGTCCCTCGTCGAGCTTCATGTTTTCTCCACAGCCACAGCAGCACGGTCCCTCGTCCAGCTTCGTGTTTGAGTCAGAGCAGCCGTCACAGCCAGCAGGTATGCGTCTTCATATTTATTGTTTTTTATATTAATTGACGCGACCTCATTCTTCATGATGAAACATTTCATCGCGCAAGAGCCTACGGATATCAGGCGTCTATGTCGGCATCACATGATACGTCGGGGAGTGATCAACATCCCGAGGAGAACATACAGGCTCAGATGTCGCAGCACACCCAAAGGATGAACATGTTTTCGACTCCTCCACCAGGCCCACACAGGATACACAACATGACCAGGAAGAGTCTGAGATTCCTCCTCGTCACATTAGGGCACCCGACAGGTGGGGATGGTCGCCGCTTCCAGATCCGCCTCCCCGCCAGGCCAGACGTCGTCACTGACGCTTCCATCTATCAGTAGAGACATTACCATCTATTTGTGTGTGAGACTTATGTCTATTCTATGTATGAGACAAATGACTATGTACTTATGTGTGAGACATATGCCTACTCTATTTTAGTACTATGTTATTTGAACTACAAGATCATATTTTGATAGAACATAATGCTCATACAACAAGACATTACAAACAACTAGATAGAACTAAATCTAAATTAAATGGTACGCATTTAATCAACTAACAAAATACAGCATAAAAATTACATGAAGTCATCATCGTCATCCTCGATGGATGCAGAACTCTTGCCCTTCGACGATGAAGAACTCTTGCCCTTCAACGATGAAGAACTCTTGCCCTTCGACGATGCAGAAACCTTGCCCTTCGACGATGCAGAAACCTTGCCCTTCGAGTATGCAGAACCCGGAAGCGGCGACATGAAGATATCATCTTCGTCCTCGCTCTCCTCAGTCCATAAACATGGATTATTTGCTGCAATCCTTCTGAAAGTTTCACTCTTCGGCACTACTACCTTCTCCCACCTTTCATGCAACCTAAGAAGTTCTTTACGCACCTCTTCATAGGTCCTTTCAGGCCACCTGCACCTAAGTAATTGGTGAGTCAGCTCATTCATTATGGTGTCACTACCGATGAGTTCGTCCCATGGAACTACCCTATTGTCCATCCTGAAATCGGTAGCTAGGCTCAAGAGTGCTGCTCATCCTGTGGTGAAAACTACGATCGAAAGGATAATGGGACATCTCAACTAAACTTGACTGGAATGCTTATCCACCTCCGTCAAGGGGTTTTATAGGTAGAGAGGAGAAAATGGCGGAAAGAACGACAGCATATGGCGGAAACGAGTGGCGGGAAAGAGTTGGCGGGAACATATGTCGGGAAAGCAGTGGCGGAAAGAGTTGGCGGGAACATATGTCGGGAAACGAGTGGCGGAAAGAGTTGGCGGAACATATGGCGGAAACGAGTGGCGGGGAAAGAGTTGGCGGGAACATATGGCGGAAACGGGTGGATGAGAACGGGTGGCGGAACGAGTTGGCGGGAAAATATGTCATAGTTTTGAAAGAAAAAATCGCACGGGCAAAAAAAAAAATCACATGCACCGATCGGCCTACAAGAGGCCAATTAGTCCCTCGCTGCCCACAAAGAGGCCGACCGAACTAATGGTGGCCGACAGCCCAATCGGCGGTTGAAATGGTGGCCGACAGCCCAATCGGCCTGCAAAGAAGCCGATAGGAACCCGATCGGCCTGTGGGCCGACTAGGACCCGTCGGCCTGCTGTGGGCCGACGGTGTATTAGTTTTGAAAATAATTTTTTCCGCGTAATATTTGTGCAAATTAATAAAAAAAATGTATTATTTTAAAAAAATTAGCGGTTTTGGGCCTATTAGTAGCGCGGGGGCCGGCGCTACTAATAAGGCGCTACAGCTAACGTATAGCAGTAGCGCGGGTGCCAATTTTGAAAATTAGGGAAAAAATTGAAATATTTTTTTGAAAAAATTCAAAAAAAAAAACCCGCGCTGGTAGTAGTAGCGCGGGTTTTTACCCACGCTACTACTAAAGGACATAGCAGTAGCGCGGGTGCCACCCGCGCTACTACTATGTCCTTTAGTAGTAGGCAGAAACCCGCTACTACTACCAGCTGGTTTTTTTTGAATTTTTCAAAAAATATTTCAATTTTTTCCCTAATTTTCAAAATTTTGAATTATTTTAACCTCAAATCTCTAATCACCCCTCATCATTCCAAATCATCTAACTTCCCGGACGGTCACCCATCCTCTCACTACTCCAGCCTAAGCACGCTTAACTTCCGGGTTCTATTCTCCCTCGTTTCCAAGTCTGCACTTGTTGTTTTCCTGACAATAGTAAGATGTCAATCCTATTAACCTCAGGAATTTAGCTTGAGCAAGAAGTCACACATTTCACTATTTGAGTTTGAAACTATTGTTCTAAAAAAATTAGTAACACTAATATTTCTTGAATAATTAGTTTGACCACAGTTTGACCACAATTTGGCCATAGTTTGACCAGATTTGACCAAAATTCAAAAAAAACAAAAATAATTATTTAGTAACACTAATATTCTAGAATAATTAGTTTGACCATTGTTTGACCACACAGTTTGAATTTTTTTTTGATTTTTTCCACTCTAGATCTTAAAAGCCCCGTAACTTTTTTTCTGTTTGGTTTTTGAGGATTTTGAAAAAAAATTCCACTTCGAGTAGATGATTTTTCATATAAAAAACTTTTTTCATCCGAGTTAGTATGCAAAAGTTATGCCCATTTTTACAAATTCTCGAGAGATTTTGCAACTAAAGTCAAAATTCATATTTGCAAATTTTCCCAACAACTAGACCACATATCACATGGGAAACTTATTTTCTTTTATTTTTTTTGACATTTTCATAATTTTCTTTTATTTTTTTAAAACTGAAAAGGCGATCGGGGGGGGGGGGGGTAGAGTTTGAAAATGGGACCTTTAGTAGTAGCGCGGTTTTTACCCCCTCGCTACTACTATGGCACCACTTAGTAGTAGCGAGGGCTAAAAACCAACGCTACTGCTATCAAACTTAGTAGTAGCGAGGTTTTAAAAACCCATGCTACTACTATGGCATGTCCCGGGGGGCACGGTAGAGACCGCTTAGTAGTAGCGAGGTTTAAAAACCCGCGCTACTGCTATCAACTTAGTACTAGCGAGGTTTAAAAACCTGCGTTACTGGTAAGTAGCAGTAGCGAGGGTTTTTAACCCTCGCAACTAGTAACTTCCTGTGTATAGGATTTTCCCTAGTAGTGTGTGTCCCTTCTCTTGTCCTCTCGAGATGAGAGGCCCGGCCCTCCACCGCGGTTTTGTTTCGAAGCCTTTTGGCTGCGGGAGCCAGGCTTCACGGCAGCCGTCCAGGCTCATTGGGTCTCGACGTTAGCCGAACCCCATAGAGCGATGTCGATTCTAGATGAGTGGCATCACCTGTCCAAGCGGTCTAGGCAGTTCATGAAAGGATGGGGTGCTAATATTGGGAGGGACCTTCGAGTCAAGAAGGCTTCCCTCCTCGAGGAAATATGTGCCCTGGACCTTCGCGCAGATATCTCAGGGATCTCTGTGGAAGAATGGGCACATAGATATAACCTGCAGGATTCTCTCATGGAGATCTACTCCAACGAAGAGGAATTTTGGCGCCAACGCGGGTCCATTAATTGGGTGCTATTTGGTGATGCCAACACAGCCTACTTCCAGGCAATCGCTAATGGCCGTAGGAGACGCTGCTCCATCCCCCTTTTATGAGGGGTGGTCAGCTATTTCCGGAGCCCCTAGCGATTCGCGTTTTGGTGGACGACTTTTGTAAGTCATTATTTATGGGCCGTGCCAGGGGTGGTATCGCCCTGGCTGACCATATCTGGTCTCATAACCAGCCAGTTTCCCCGGCGGAAAATGCGGCGTTACTAGCCCCATTTGATGCCGCGGAGGTGGAATCCTTCATCAAAGCAATGAACCCGGCGTCGGCCCCGGGCCGCGATGGGCTTCGATCCGTTTTTTCCCGGCTTTCTGGCCAATGGTCAAGGAGATCATTCTTTACCTATTCTGGGAGTTCTCTAGGGGGAAATTAGACATGTCCCGGCTCAACTACGGGATCATCTCCTTGATTCCCAAAGTTCCAGGAGCCGCCGACATTAGATAGTTCCGCCCTATCACAGTCCTTAATGTGATGTTTCGGATTCTGGCTAAGGGGTACGCCAGTAGGGCGGCCCTTTTCGCTCCTCGGATCCACCATCCGAATCAATCGGCCTTCACGAAAGGTAGATATATTCTTGACAGGATCCTTGTCCATCATGAAATCTTCCATGAGGTCAAGACCAAACACCTTCGCGCGGTGTTCTTCAAGATTGATTTCCACAAAGCATATGATACCGTCCATTGGTCCTTCCTTCAGGAAGTGTTGCTTAAACGTGGTTTCGATCCCCATTGGGTTGCCCGGGTGATGCAGCTAGTGACGAGTAGCCGTACGGCTGTTAATATCAATGGGGAGATCGGACTTTACTTCACAACGGGTCAGGGTGTGTGGCAAGGGGATCTGATTTCCCCTTTCCTTTTCAACCTTGTGGTTGATACGTTAGCTTCGATCCTGGTGGCCATGGTGGCCTGACCCATCTCCAATATGCTGATGACACCATTATGATGGTGGAGGGTTCGGATGAGGATATCCAGAACCTCAAGTTCCTCCTCTTCTTTCAGGAGATGTCGGGCCTCACGATTAACTTTGCCAAGAGTGAGGTCATGGTGCTCGGATACTCCCCGACGGAGGCTCAACGCATTGCCAATCGCTTGAAGTATCAATTGGGGTCCTTCCCGACTACCTACCTTGGCATGCCGATTAGTGACAACCGTCTACTAGAGAAAGACTTCCACCCTTTAGTTGCCAGGCTCCAACCAAGAATGGAGCCTTGGCAAGGGAGATGGCTATCCAAGGCCGCTAGAGTGATTCTGATGAACTCCTCCCTTATTAGCCAACTGATGTACATCATGGAATTCTATAGTTTACATGAATCCCTCCATCAGGAAGTAACCAAACTCTATCGCGGTTCTTCTGGGCTGGCGAGAACAATAAACAAAAATACCACATGGTGAAGTGGTCCGAGATTTTTAAGCCTAAATACTAGGGAGGTCTTGGGGTCATCTCATCCAAGCGAATGAATATTGTCCTCCTCTCCAAATGGCTCTGGCTGATCCAGACCAAGGAGGGCGGTCTGTGGCTAGAGATTATCCGCGCAAAATACCTTCATGGACAACTGCTGGCTTTTGCCTCTAGATCAGGCGGGTCCCAATTCTGGCAGTCGGTGATCCGTCTGATGCCGGTTCTATGCATTGGGACCTCTATTACAGTGGGGTCCGGGTCTGGTACCCTATTTTGGCTGGATAGGTGGGCTGGGTCCTGCTCATTTGCGGAGCGCTTCTCCGCATTATTCTCGATCTACACCCGCCCACTCCTATCGGTGGCGGTGGCCTTAGCAGACTTGGGGGTTATTGCCTTCCGCGTACCTTCGGGGCGGGGGAACATGCACAATTGGACGAACTAGTCGAATGTATCACCCTCCACACCCCCTCCCTCGAGCCGGATACGCTATCTTGGCATCTTGAGTCAAGTGGTCGTTTCTCAACTAGGTCCCTTTATCAGGCAATTGTTCCCACACCGGGACCGGCAGAACTATCCGTGCTTTGCGAAATCAAAATCCCGCTGAAAATCCGCATATGTCTATGGCAGTGGGTTCGAGGCCGGCTACCCTCGGGCACGGAGGTCCGCAAGCGTAGTGGCCCTGGGGATGGCCTCTGCCCCCTTTGTTTGGTGCCGGAAGATTGCAACCACATTTTCTTCCGATGTCCTGCCGCACAATTCTTATGGAGTTGCTTCCGGGAGGTCGTGGGCGGCAACTGGTGCCATTATAACCTCCCGGACTTGTTTGCGGAGGCCATAGGCTCCCTGGTCCCCGGAAAGCCCCCACTTGGGTAGTTTGGGAACCCTTGCTTGGACCCTATGGCGTACTCGCAATAAGCTAGTCATCGAGCGTGTGACTGACGCAATCTATAAAATGTGGGCTTTTTTACAGCTCTAGAGACCGCTTAGCAAGCAGCACGATTGGGACATCCTCGACAACATCATTGCAGGCCTTCGATCCTCAGCGTCAGCTTTTTCTCCACCACCACCTCCACTGTCACCCCCTCCCGAGCCGGATTAGCTCTCTTTTCTTTTTATTTGGGGCTTGTTCTGTTGTGCCCCTAGCGTGACTTGATGACTTGTTTGTACTTGTACTACTTTGTTGGATGCTTGGTCCGTTACTTTATAATATAAAACAGGGGGAAACCCCTTTTCTCAATATCCTGGATCTCTGTAGCTTCAGCTTCACCAGATTCTTGAGCCCTTGGACCCATTCCGGCAGTTTGACCAGGTTGCCATACAACTTCAGACTCTGCAGGCTCTCCGGAAGAAAGAGCGTTCCATCCAAGCAGCCAGACAAACTTGTCGCCCACTCTAACCGGATTGACAGCGACTCCAGGCGGCTGAGGCCAACAATTGCTGAACACAGTCCTTGACCACTTTCCATATTGATGCCCGTCACTCCCAGCTTGCGCAGCCGGATGAGCCGTTTTATGTCATGTACAACATCCTTTCCCTGTTGCCCAATGCTCACAACACCAAGTGTGCGCAGCTCTTCCAGTTTCCTCGTTCCTCTTAGAAATAGAACACTAAACCCATCCAGGCACATTGCAAAAATAGGAGTATGTAGCAGCAAAGTACAGTGCATACATCATGGCGGCTCATGTCAGCATCGGTAAAAACACGACGACATGCATAACACGCCAAACAACACGCCAACACCGTAAGAAATAAGGTACATGGTCGGTTCTTCATTGCCAGCGGCAAATGATCAACAACATATTGCAATGAGACATCCTCATTTGCAGGTATCCTCCCAGCACGAAGATAGTTTAGCTTCAGAAGGTTGATGATGTTTTCTAGCAGCATCACTATGCTGGTATCTCTAATATCTAGAGTCTCAAGTTGTCCCAGCTCACCCAAAAAATTCGGCAGCTGTGATATACAATGACATCATCTTAGAGAAAGGTATCTTAAGTTAAGAAGCTTCACCATGTCCTTAAGGTGGTGATCGTATAGACCTGTTGTGTCTTCCATGTCCAACAGTCGTACCAACCTCATCTTGCGTGAAATGAAAAATGACTTCCATTTTCCAAAACATGTAACTGATCGTAAGCGGGACATGTCCACTATGCTCTCAAACTCACTCTTATCTCCCTCCTAGTTGCTGCTTATAGCCAGGTGGCGCACCGTGCCCCGGCTGTTTCAGGTGCAAAAAATAAGATTTTCTTCTATTTCTTTCGAGACACCAACTTCACGAATAAGGTCATGAACTTGGCAGGAATTAATTCTTCTTGTACTATGAATTGATTGTTGGGATGGTAGGATCATACTCTTGCTTATAAGTTCCATGAAGTAGCTATCTGTTATTTCTTCTGCAGACTTGCCGCACACATCCCTTGAGTAACCCTCTGCGCTCCACCGGCGTGCCAACCGTCCCCGTCCAACCTTGTGGGCTTCAGGAAAGATTGTAATATATAAGAAACATGACTTGAGGTGATAAGGTAAACCATCATAGCTTCTCAATAGGACAGTTCCTATTGTCCCGAGCTCGGGATTCATCTCCAACTCAGCGTTGATATGATCATTCAATTTCCTCCATTCCAAAGAGGTTTTTGGTTGGTTCGACAAGAAGCTACCTATGGTGACTATTGCAAGGGGGAGTCGACCACACTTTCTCAGGATCAGTTCCGGCTGTTCAACTAGCTCAGGATACTGCTTATCCAAATCTATAGTCTTCTTGAATACTTGAAATTCATGCGGACATGGTGGCGGGTTGGACCTGGTGCACGCGTCGCACTCATCGCAACACGACCACGAGCTCGCCTTGGCTCCATGTCCTGTAGGCAGCAACCAGGCACCAGCATATTCGATCGGCGAGGAAGAAAGCAGAAGAGATTTTAGATGAATCCCGGGCTCACCATTGCTCCGTGCAAGGTGACGAGCTGCGAGTTCAGCGACAACGGCCAACGTGACGAGCAGCACCTGGTGATAAAGGTATACAGTCAAACCAATACATGGTGATGAAGATGGTCACGTTCCAAAGCAGATCAAAGTGGAAAACATGAATACAAGAGAGTCCACACCCTACCACAAAGCAACCTAGACTACCGTCAAGGAAGGAGATTCGCTGCCAAAGGAAATTGTTGGACCTTGTTGCGCCACTCACACCAAGTTGCCGTCGGAGAGGCCCCCCTATGCCCCCGCTCTAGATCGTGCAGCCCGAGCGTGCGTGGGGAAAACAAGGCCGCGAGTGGTACAACTAACACCCATGTAAAATAGTAGGCGGCAAGTGAATCCACCCGTGCCAGAGCCGGGGGAGCTCCAAGCTAGGATCTAAAAATGTCCGCCGAAGGTGGCGCGGCGTGCCGAAAGCATCCTGGGTTCCACGATGAGACCCTCAAGAGGGGAATGACACAAAGCATCACCGCTGCCATGACTGAGGAGACTGTCAAGGATTTTCACTTAAGGCCTTGGACAGGCAAGAGGACCATAGTGACACCCTCAAGAGGGGGCATGACACCCACAAGCATCGTCACCGCTGGCCACCGGAGCACAAGGCTTTCGCCTGGATTCACTCACGTGCGCTACACCTAGGAGTACCAAGCACCTGCCTACCACGAGGGGAAGGAGAAGTGAAGCGGCCCCGCCGCCACCAACCCATGTAGGGGCTTTGGCTAGCGGGGACGACCAACAGCGGCAATGGATAGGAAGATGGAGAGGTGGCTGGCGGCGGCAAGAATGGGGTCTACCCCATGTCGCCCCTGGAGGGACGACACAGGCGCACGAGAGTTCCGTCTCCATTTGAGCCTCTAACCTCACCACCTTGCAATGAGTGATTTTCTAGTTAAGTGACCACATGAATTTCCAATAAATTTGTGAATGCCTTCAAGGTTAAACGCAAGATTAAATAGACAAATCGATCACAACTATCCATAGTGAATTACAATTACCATTTTTTGTGGTTTCACTTGTGCATATGGACTTGTCTCAACTTTTTTTTTAGAACGAAGGCTCCAGAAGAACCCGACCTTGAATTAACAAAGCCATCGACCGGCCAGGAGTACAAGAGCAGACCACGAACAAAGCAACGGCTAAAAGATACAAGGGAGAAAGAAGAACAGCTTACTATGCTACACCTACAACGAGCGAACGAAAAATTACATTGTCTCAACTGGATAATAGCAACTCCTAAACGAGCAAAATCATCTGCCAAAATATCCCATTCATTTCATGAAATTATAGTTTGAACCTGATGTTGACATTTTAAATATCCAACTTTTCTGATTTTTTTGGGGGAATCAAACTTTTGCGATTCATTGGATTATAATTCTAATTATAATATATCTGCATCTAAGGTATTTGGACTGGGTTTGACATTATCCGTTTTGTAATCGAATTAGAATTGACGATAAATTCTTTTACTTGGATTTCAATTTGACATCTCCATGTTGATCATTTCAAAGTGAAGGCACAATCCTTTCCTGCCTGTACATACGCTCGTTCTTGATCTGAATGTGAATTCATACTCCACTCCATTCCATGCATATGTGTTTTTTTGATCGCACTGCATAAATGTTTAATATAGAAGATTTTGAGCAAAGAATACACTCTTTATTCCAGGTGAATAATAAGAAAAGATGAGCAACCACCAATCGCCTCGTTTCTTATCTGCATCTGTGCAGACCAAGATGCAGAGGGAACAACTCTGAAAGAAGCCTAAGAAAAAAAATTAAAGGCACAAGCTCATCCTTACGATGACAACAGGACATGATCCTGAAAATACATAATAGAGCACCTGCACCCAGGCCCTCTCTATCTAGCCATCCATTTTCTGCATCGCCATTCGTATAAGTACATTTCTCTTTTTGTTTCTCCCACATAAAACATAACTTGAAGTTCAAACCTATGCAGCGTGGCAAAGCTTTCTAACTAGAATCTAGGATAAATCTTTCAGCTTTTTTTGTCAAACATAAATATACAAAATAAGTTTTGTTTGATTAAAATAATTAAATTTCTAGTATTTATGTCGGACAAAAAATTTTGAAAGATTTATACTAGATTCTAGTTAGAAAGCTTTGTCATGCTGCATAGGTTTGAACTTCAAGATATGTTCTGCGTAGGAGAAACAAAAAAGAGAAAATTTCATATAGAAAATTAGTTGTGACACACGGATCTTAAAGCGATAAGGGAGAGTTAGCATAGCAGGACCGGGGTGCAGGTGCTCTAAAAATCCACGTCCGACATGATCCGCTGTCCACTTAATCACGCAGCTGGCGTGCAGCGGCTCTTGCACAAGTTGACGATGCGGTCCCTGCACCGGAAGCCGTCAGTGGACTTGACGCAGGTCTTACAGGCCTTGTTGCAGCCGGTCGGCGACACGTCCATGCACGTGCACTGCGGCGGGATGGACCTGGTGCACGAGCCGCCCTTGTCGCAGCACGGCCATGGGCTCGGAGTAGCCCCTGCATCCAGGCAGCAAAGCAAGGTCGACAAGGTGCTACACTTTACCCGGCGAGGAGATGAACAAAGAAAGGAAGATCCGTCGCTCACCTTTGCTGTGATCGAGGGGAAGAGCTGCTGCGTGGACGGCAACAACGGTCAGCGTTGCGGGCAGCACCTGGGGTCTCATGTTGGACTCAACCCAGGATCACACACGCTTGCGACGTGGAAGAACACAACAAACAGAACTCTGAAACACAGTGAGACAGAGGAGTTTTTGCGACTCGCACTGCTTGCGTCTTTTCCGTTTTCTCCTTTATTCAGCTGCATAACAAACTAGCTGCCCACGATTCGAGAATCCCGCGCCATCCCGCAGACTGATCGTGGGCACTTGGGCAGCAACGCCAAGGGGCTTGGCATTTACGGCAACGCCGCATGTTGTGGCGTTTCTGCCCTACCACATAGTGTCTCGACCAGGCCAGCAACGCGAGCTAGGTTGGCGTTTCTGTATATCTCAGCAACGCCCCGGTCTGTGGCGTTTCTGAAAAGGGTCAGATTATGAAATAGTTTTTGAAGGAGTTTATTTTGTGCTAAGATTTGCTCAGAAAGTCAGATTGGTGAAAAAGGCCGTGTGAGTGATGGCTTCGGTTAATTTGATGTACGTTCCTGCCAGACCGTTGTTAAATAATCAATAAAGATGATTGCATGCATCCATTGATGCAAAGGCCGGACCTTCCAACTTCCGTTAAAAAAAGAAAAAAAATCACATGGGTAGTGTTCAGCCAGGGGCTTGGTGCGTGCCCCGTTGATTTGATTTTTTAAGTTGCCGTTTGATGATTTTTGATCCATATAACTTGTAAGCTGCTGAGCTCTTAGGATGATATGTGAATATAGTGTGATTGTTCAGTTGTATCTATACTAACACCGATCTGAGTCACCGAAATATGGTGCGTGCAGCCTTGTAGTGTATCACTTTGGCTTATCAAATTGGTTAATCATTAGAGTTCAGCAGGGGGCTTGGTGCGCGTCGCGTTGATTTGAGGTTTTTTTTTTTTGACGGAAATGTCGCCGCTTTATTATCTTAAAATAAGTTTGGGATCTCGTCCGCAATCACATCCAGAATACAATCTGGAGGTGCACCTACCTAACTCCTGCAAAGTTCTTCACCTACACCTACTTTTGCTAATTTATGCGCGGCAACATTTGCTGAACGCCTAACCTAAGATACTCTGAAATCATCAAAAGAACGTAGCATTGTCTTGATCTTCTCTAGCCACGGTCCCATTACAGACAAGTTCTTCTCTGGTTGTTTGATCACCTGTACAAGCGACTGGCTGTCCAGTTGAAGATGTACTTTGTGCACATTGAAATCCGCTGCTACCCGAAGAGCACGTTTGCAGGCCATGATCTCGGCCACTTCAGGGTCGACCACCTGCGGGAACAGGTGACACGCACACGCCAGGAAGCCACCATTCACATCTCGCAGCACTACACCTCCTCCCGCTCTTCCGCCGTGTCTTGAGATCGCACCATCCGAGTTTGCTTTGATCCACCCCACTTCTGGCGCAGTCCACCGTTGAACAGCCGTTGGTTTGGTGATTCTGGGAGGCTTTGCATGAACCTCTCTCCATTCCTTCACGTGAAAGCAAACTCTCTCTACTATTTCATGTGGAGCTTCTATCCTCTTGTCATCTCTTGTCTCGTTACGAGCTAGCCAAACAGCATATACAGAATGGATCATCATCTCCCTTTCATCCTCTTTGGCCGTGGCGAACCATTCTAGCAGCCAGTTGGCCAACTCACTCTGGGAGGCTGTGAAGATCGGTGGGGCAGCCACCAAGACTCCCTTTTCCGAGCGAAGCTGGCTCCAAAACTGGACCGAGTGCTGGCATGACCAAAAGCGATGCATGATCGTTTCCTCTCGCCCGCATACCACACAAAACACCCCTGGTTTGATACGCCTGCGATGGAGCTCAACACCAACTGCCAGACCGTTCCTAATGACCCTCCACATGTGAATTTTTGCTTTGTTCGGTGCACTGGTATCCCACAGCCCCAGATAACCTTTGTGTTTGTTTACAGAGCTTGACGATTCCAGCTGTCCAGATCTCACCTTGTTCATAGTCATTCTGAGATGGTAGGCCGAGCGCACCGAGAACACCCCATTCTTAGTATAGTTCCATGCTAAAGTGTCTTCTCGCTCCCGGTCCCCCAACTGCTATTTGTTTTATGTCACGCATCATCAGGGGAGAACATCTCATCAACACGATCAGAACTCCACGAGGTGCCATCCGTTGACAGCAGATCCGCCACCCTTGTCACTCCCTGGACATATACGGCTCCCAATGGATTCATACTCCCGCTCCTTGGGATCCAGTTATCATGATGAACATTAATCTTGGACCCATCTCCAACTCTCCAAATCAGCCCCTCTCGCAGCAGGTCACGCCCATGTAGTATACTTCTAAAAGTGAACGAGCCCCCCGAGGGGCACGTAGCCGACATGATGGAGTTATCTGGAAAGTATCTCGCCTTGAGGACACGTGCACACAGCGAGACTGGATATAGCAAGATCCTCCATGCCTGCTTTGCAAGGAGAGCTTGATTGAACGCTTCCGGGTCTCTAAAGCCAAGACCACCGTCACGTTTTGCTGCACACATCTTCTCCCATGATATCCAATGCACTTTCTTATCACCATTCGTTGCACCCCACCAGAATTTTGACGAGATCGAAGTCAGGTTCCGGCACATTTTCTTTGTGAGATGAAAACAACTCATGGTGTAAGTAGGTGTAGCTTGGAGGATTTACTAGTACCTCTCGTGCAGCCTTAGACAGTCCTTGACCTTTCAACCCATTAACTTTTCCTTTTGAACACTCAGTAACGTACTTGAAGGTCCCTTCTTTGGACCTACCAACCAGTGTTGGGAGGCCCAAGTATCTCTCACTGAGCGCTTCATTATGCACACCCAGAACATTTTTTAGTTGTACCTTTGCATCCTCTTGACTCCCTTTGCCAAAGAAAATTGCTGACTTCTGCAAATTAATGCGTTGACCAGACGCTTCCTGATATTTCCTTAGAATCTCTTTCAAGGCCAGCATGTTTTCAGTGGATCCCTCAAGGAAGACAATACTACCGTCAGCAAACAAAAGATGTGTGACATGGGGGCCAGTGCTCCCAAAAGAAACACCCTTGATCCTCTTTTCCTCTTGCGCCTTCCTTAACACAGCAGAAAAACCTTCGACACAAAACAGAAAAAGGTACGGCGATAACGGGTCCCCCTTTCTAAGTCTACGTGAGGGAATGAATCCTCTCGAAAGGCCTCCGTTGAGCTTTACAGAGAACCTTGCTATAGTCACACACCGCATGATCATGGAAATCCATTCTGGAGCAAATCCCACTCGCACCAACATCTGTTGCAGGAAAGTCCACTCGACCCTATCGTATGCCTTCATCATATCAAGCTTGACCGCGCACAAGTGCTTTTTTCCTCTTCCTGTTACGAATAGCATGCACACACTCATATGCCACAAGGACATTGTCAGTGATTAATCGACCGGGCACAAATGCACTTTGTTCCTCGGAAATAGGGACACGAAGAAAACACTTTAACCTATTTGCCAAGACCTTCGTTGCAATTTTATAAAGAACATTACACAGGCTGATCGGTCTGAATTGAGTAAGCAACTCCGGTGAGTTAACTTTAGGAATCATAACAATTACCGTTTCATTGAACGCCTCAGGAGCTGCCTCCCCGTATAAGAAATCCTTAATCGCCCGGCACACATCATCCTTTACCAGAGACCAGTGTCGTTGGTAAAAAAGTGCAGGTAATCCGTCAAGCCCCGGCGCCTTAGTAGGCCCCATTTGAAACAAAGCCCTTTCGATTTCATCATCTGTAATCGCTGCGATTAGTCTTTCGTTCATTTGCGTAGTGACGGAGGGTGCTATGTTGTCCAGCACCTCATTCGCTCCAGCTGACCCCTCTGAAGTGAAAAGCTGTTCATAAAATGCCGCCGCCATCTCCCTCATTTCTTCATTCACCGTGCACTTTGTGCCATCCTCACGCTTGAGCGCACGGACTGTATTCTTTCTCTTTCTATGCGAGGCCCTGTTCTGAAAATACTTGGTGTTTTGATCCCCCGCCTTCAGCCAGTCCACACGTGAACGCTGCTTGTAAAAGATTTCTTCTCTTGTGTATATTTCTCTTAGCTGCTGTTCAATCTCCCGGGCCTCCAGTGAGGATCCCGTAACCACAGCCCTTATTTTCGCTTCCACCAGCTGGCTCTTTAGCTTTGAGATTTCGCGCCCGATGGATCCGAAAACTGCTCTTGCCCATCGCTGCATGCTAGATGTAACACAGCCCTTCCTTTGCATGCATGCACGTAATCCTTGTTCACCTACGTCCGAGGCTTGCCATGCATCAGCTACCATCTGATCATATTGATTGTGTCTGGACCATGCTTCCTCGAAACGAAACGGGAAGTCTCCGCGCTGCGTCCGGCGTGGAGCTGTCTCCAATTCCCTAATCACAAGGGCCTGATGATCTGATTCTTCTGTCATCACATGCTCCACTGTAGTCTCCGGGAAGAGATCGAGAAAAGCTTCATCGCATGTGGCTCTGTCCAACCGAACTTGTATGTTATCTCCGGCATCCCTCTTGTTGTCCCACGTGTATGGGTAGCCTGAGAAGCCTAAATCAACCAGGTCGTAGTTGGCCAAGCATTCTCTAAAATCTTCCATCTGTGCAAAACTTCTTCTGTTACCTCCCAGCTGATCGGTGTGGAACAGAGCTTCATTGAAGTCGCCCGCACACAGCCACGGCAAACTATCTTGTGCTCGCAAGTAACGTATCGCATCCCAAGATTTCTTGCGCAACTCGTTATTGGGCTCCCCATAGAAACCAGTGAATCTACAGGTTTTCCCTTCCCATACTACTTCAGCATCCACAAAATATTGGCACCAAGGCCTAACCATTACTTGCACAGTATCCCTCCATCAGAGAGCCAAACCACCACTTTTCCCATTACAATTTACCGCCACCCCCGATCTGAACCCCAAACTCCATTTGATTTTCTCCATCGCCCTGTCTTTCTTTTTTTGTTTCACATAAGAATACCACCGCTGGGTTGTATGACCGTATCAGGTCCCGTAGTTCGCCCACCGTCGAGTCCAACCCCAATCCTCGACAGTTCCAGGCCAAGATGTTCATTGTGTCCGGCGGCCCCGCGTCGCGAGGTCCGCCGCTTTGTCATCACGCTCGGAGATACGGTCAAACACCGAAGACACTTTCTGTCTCGTGTCGCGAATGAATGTATCGTTACTGGTAAGCTTGTCAGTCACCTTTAGCTACCCATTGCTACTTCGGCCTCCTCTTCCTTTCCCATGTATAATCATGTCTTGGGCTCCTTGGAGAGCGCCGTTCCTCATAGCCCGGTCTCGGCTTCCTTACATAGTGGCCCTTCCTACGTTCCTTTTCTCTGTAGTGGTTTGACATGCCATCCCCAGTATGATCCCATGCACTGTATTGCTGGTAGTTGGCTCTTAACTCAGCCTGCCTGTTTAGTTGTCTCTGTCTCAGTTCATTGCGCATGTCCTTCTCTCTCTTTTGTTCTAGTCCCTCTCTGAGATCCTTACCCCTAGACTCAGCCAGCCCGTGCCGCTGTTTGTCAGGGCTTGATACCTCTCCCTTTTCCTTCTTCTCCCCACCGCCGGTCTTGAGGCCTCTGAATTTTCAAACTCATGATGCAAATTACGTTTGGTTGGGGCATCCCGAACCGAACCTGTCTTCATCCTTTCACCCCAGCCTCGCTTGATCTAAAACTTCCTTGACTGTTTGCAAATCCAGATGGTCCCCTGACAGATCCCTCTTTCATAGGAATGGCCCGGCCAGAAGAGGCTCGAAGCCATTCTCCCCACTGATCATTCGACTTCACAGGAGGAACACACCCTTCTACGCCATGAACCAGACGCCCGCACTCAAAGCAAAAGTGCGGAATCTTTTCATAGGTGAAGTCAAACCAGGTTTGTTCAAGGTCTTCTTCAGATTTTTTGAGGTAAAAACCTCTCACCAAAGGATCAAAGATTGAAAATTTAGTCCTGAAGCGGAGTTCTGTACCCTTTGCAAAACCATCTTTCTCCACATCCACGCGGACTACTTCTCCCAGCCAATTACCAAGAGCTTCACCAAAAGCCTTCGATCGTTTATCTAGTGGGAGATCTGCAACTCTTACCCAAACCACTATTGAGTCAAAAATCATCTCCGATGGCCGAGTTGCACCATCATAATCCTTGAGCACTACCACATTGAAATCAAATTGCCAAGGGCCGTTATTAAGCGCGTGTTTCCAGTCGCCTTCACTGCCGAAGTTCACCAGAAACATGTTTCTCCCAATGATCTTGAACTTGGCCTCCCTGTGAAGGCCCCAAGCCCTCGGCATGGACTTCTCTAACGCACAGTGGTCCATCATCCTTGGCATGAAAGCTTTTCCGATTGCAGACCACCTTGCAGCCCTCGGTTGTTCCTGTGCAGAATCCTTAAAGACAAATCCCGTGGCCTCCTTCTCTGTCAATACCAGCCCTTCCAGACGCGCCAAGAGCCCAGCCGCTCACGACATCTTCCCATCTGCAGGTGACTACGAAGATACCCTGCTCGTTCCGCCCAGTGGCGTCTTCATTGGGGAAGCCTCTTGCGCTTTCTGAGTCGACGGTCCCGATGTAGTCGCCGCCTTCTCCTTCCTCGGTGTAGCCGCCTCCTTCTCAGCCCTCGCCGCCACCTGCGACGACGCTGGTCCGTTCCTCATCCTCTCCGCCATGGCACTACCACGGGAGAGCAGATGCACGCCGATCCGCACGTTGGGGGACGCCGCCGTCCCTTCACGTGCCACCGGATTCTCACCACCACCGAGTGAAAAACCCTAACCCTAGCTCTCGAGACAATCGCCAAGCAATCGCCTCAATCGCCTCTCCTTGTTTTTCGCTCGAGGTATTTAGGGCAATTCCAATACGGTTCACCACAACGGGCGCCAAAATAATGACGGACTGATGCATTATGGATGGGCTTAGGCCCATATAACACAATAATCCCTAGTTAATCTCTAAGGCCCATGCATGTGTACGGCAAGTGGTGGGAAGTGTGGTAAGTTTAGTCCCATACTGCTACACTAAGAAGAGTGAGACCTCTTTATAAGGGCTACTCTACCACTTTCTATTGGGAGCTTGGGAATAGGAGCTGTACACGCGCGCTCCTCCTCCTCGCCGCCCGCCTTGCCTCGTCTCGCCTCGCCTCGCCTCGACACGACACGCGCGCGCCGCGGGTTGCGGGAATGAGCCCATCTGACGTCCTATATAAGCTCACTCCCTCTCGTACAACCCTAGCCGTCATCTACTGTTCCTCTCGGTGTGCTGCTTTCGGCGATCCCATCCCGACGACCGCGTGCACGGTTGGTCGGGAGAGCAGGTGCCTCCGGTACACTCTCGTTCGAGATCCTGCCCGGGAGAACGGCAATAAGGTTTTTGGGGAGCGTCTCGACGCGACCGCTCCCGATCCGTCTCCGTCTTCATCCGCCTCTGCTTTCACTACTTCCTCTACATCGACTCCATGGCTGACGACGAAGTCGCCAAGAAGAAGGCCTTGGCTGATGCCGAGGCTGCTGCAACCGCCGCCGCGTTGGCCTGGCCAACCGGAGGGTATGACTCGTACATCCCATATTTGCTCGTTCATGTGCTAGCCGTATATATGCTGTTCATAGATGTTTTGGTTCTACATATTGTACGTGCTCACATGCTTAGGTATCGGTATGAGATGCATACCGTATTTGCCATGCTTACTGTTTACTCGTGGATTAGATTAGTCGGAAAAGTGCTAATATTTCCAACAATCCAAAAACCTTATTTTAGGCACTTTTCGACTCATGGCTTCGCCGCTACTCTGAAACCGGAAAAGTTTACTGGAACGCATTTTAAGCGTTGGCAGACGAGGACTACCTTGTGGCTCACAGCAATGAACGTGTTCTGGGTTGGTGGTGTGTCTCCCACGGTAATGATTGCTCCTGAACAGGAGAATGCGTTTAGGGAGGCAACCACCATCTTTGTTGGAGCCGTTCTTACTGTGATCGGAGACAAGCTAGTCGACGCATATCTCCATATGCGCGTTGCCAAGAATTTGTGGGATGCGCTCGAAGCTAAGTTCGGCGCAACCAATGCTGGAAGCGAGTTGTATGCTATGGAGCAGTTCCATGATTACAAAATGGTTGATAAGCGTTCTGTATTGGAGCAGGCCCATGAGATACAATGCATCGCTAAGGAGCTGGAGCTCCTGAAGTGGGAGTTACCGGACAAGTTGGTCGCGGGTTGCATTATTGCAAAACTCCCTCCTGGATGGTGGAACTTTGCTACTTCTCTCAAGCACTTGAGACGTGAATTCTCTGTTGAGGATGTCATCGGTCATCTCAGTGTTGAGCAGAACTCGAGAGCAAAGGACTCACACGTGAAAGGGGCAGATGGTTCTTCTAGCGCCAATGTGGTGCAGAAGAACTTCCGCAAGTTCAAGGGAAAGAACTCTGTCCAGCAGAATACTACCTTTAAGAAGAAGGGTAAGAAGAAAGACAAAAAGAGAGATGGCTGCTTTACTTGTGGTTCAGATGAACATTGGGCAAACAAGTGCCCGAACAAGTATAAGAAGACAACACAGGACTAAGATGAACTTGTGGTTCTGTGAATGTCACTCTGAGCAACAATGATGCGGCATCTGGGTATGGTAATCTATTTACCATACTTTCAGTTTGTCAGTCCACCGATTGGTGGGTTGACACTGGGGCCAATATTCATGTGTGTGCTGATGTTTCTTTGTTTTCTTCCTACCAGGCCGCACGAGATTGTTCCGTCCTGATGGGGAATGGCTCGGATGCTTCTGTTCATGGTGTTGGCACGGTAGATCTGAAGTTTACTTCGGGAAAGATCGTGCAACTGAAGAACGTGCAGCATGTCCCCGCCATAAAGAAGAATCTCGTTAGTGGCTCCCTTCTATGTAAAGAAGGGTTTAAGTTAGTATTTGAGTCTAACAAAGTAGTCGTATCTCGGTATGGACTATTTGTTGGAAAAGGATATGATTGTGGTGGTTTGTTCCGCCTTTCCGAGGATTTCTGTAATAAAGTTGTGAACCAAATTCATTCTAATGTGAACGAATGTGAGGTTTGGCATTCACGTCTTTGTCACATAAATTTCGGTTGTATGACGCGGCTGGCTAAGATGAATCTAATTCCGAGTTTCACTTTAGCCAAAGGCTCTAAGTGCCATGCGTGTGTGCAAGCAAAGCAACCTCGTAAGCCTCACAAGCCTGCGAAGGAGAGACACCTGGCACCACTAGAGCTCATACATTCAGATCTCTGTGAGATGAATGGTGTGTTGACTAAAGGTGGAAAGAAATACTTCATGACTCTGATTGATGATTCCACTAGATTCTGTTATGTGTATTTGTTAAACACAAAGGATGAGGCTCTACACTACTTTAAAATCTATAAGGCTGAAGTTGAGAACCAACTTGAGAAGAAAATTAAACGAGTCCGGTCTGATCGTGGTGGAGAGTACTTTTCTAGTGAGTTTGATTTATTCTGTGCGGAACATGATATTATTCATGAGAGGATGCCTCCCTATTCACCCCAGTCAAATGGGGTGGCCGAACGGAAAAACCGCACTCTAACAGATTTGGCTAACGCCATGTTAGATACATCGTGTTTATCTAAGGCGTGGTGGGGGGAGGCTGTATTGACATCATGTCATGTCCTGAATAAAGTTCCCGCGAAGGATAATGAGACTACTCCCTATGAGCAATGGGAAAAGAAAAGAACTACACTCTCTTACTTGCACACTTGGGGCTGTTTGGCGAAAGTTAATGTGCCGATCCCCAAAAAGCGTAAGCTTGGACCAAAGACCGTGGACTACGTTAATTTGGGCTACGCTAAGAATAGTGTTGGCTGTAGATTTCTAGTGGTGAAATCTGAGGTACCTGACCAGAAGGTCGGTACAATTATAGAGTCTAAGGATGCTACATTCTTTGAGGATATTTTCCCCATGAGAGATATGCAAAGTAGTTCTAGACTGGAATCTGATGAGACTCCTGAACCTGCCATTTTGATGGAATATTATGAACACAAAAGTCATGAAAGTTCATCAGAGGATGACGAGGAAGCTTCTGTTAGGAGCAAGAGACAAAGGACTGCAAAGTCTTTTGGTGATGAGTTCCTCGTGTATCTCGTGGATGATGACACTCCCAGTTCCATTTCAGAAGCTTATGCATCTCTAGATGCTGACTACTGGAAGGATGCTGCCCGTAGCGAGATGGATTCCATTATGGCTAACGGGACATGGGAGATCACTGATTGTCCTTATAGTTGCCAACCATTGGGATGTAAGTGGGTGTTCAACAGGAAGCTTAGGCCCGATGGTATTGTTGAGAAGTACAAGGCTAGGCTTGTGGCCAAGGGTTATACCCAAAAGGAAGAAGAGGATTTCTTCGATACTTACTCACATGTAGCTAGGCTGACAACCATTCGAGTGTTACTCGCTTTGGCTGCCTCGCATGGTCTTCTCGTTCATCAGATGGACGTTAAGATGGCTTTCCTTAACGGAGAGCTAGACGAGGAAATTTACATGCAACAGCGGATGGCTTTGTAGTAAATGGTCAGGAAAGAAAGGTGTGTAAGTTAGTGAAATCTTTGTATGGCCTGAAACAAGCGCCTAAGCAATGGCATGAGAAGTTTAATAAAACTTAGACATCTGCTGGCTTTGTTGTAAACGAAGCTGACAAATGTGTATACTATCGCTATGGTGGGGGCGAAGGAGTTATACTGTGTCTGTATGTTGATGACATACTGATATTTGGGACCCACCTCAAAGTAATTGAGGAGGTCAAGGCTTTTCTATCTCATAACTTTGAGATGAAAGACCTGGGCATGGCTGATGTTATCTTGAACATCAAGCTACTGAGAAATACTGAGTGTGGAATTACACTTTTGCAATCCCACTATGTTGAGAAGATTTTGAGCCGTTTTGGATATTCGGACTGCAAACCTTCTGCAACACCATATGATCCTAGCGTGCGGATTCGAAAGTTCGAAGGCACGGCTGTAGATCAATTGAGATATTCTCAAGTGGTTGGTTCACTGATGTACCTAGCATGTGCTACTCGTCCTGACATCTCATTTGCTGTGTGCAAACTGAGCCGGTTTGTTTCCAATCCGGGAGATGTGCATTGGCATGTTGTTGAGCGAGTGATGCGTTACTTGCAAGGTATCATGCGAACTATGGATTCACTATTCTGGGTACCCGACAGTACTTGAGGGGTATAGTGATTCAAATTGGATATCTGATGCTAATGAGATGAAAGCCACAAGTGGACATGTCTTCACTATGTTTCCTGGAAGTCTTGCAAGCAGACGATCTTAACCAGATCGACTATGGAAGGAGAACTCACAGCATTAGACACATCATGCGTCGAAGCAGAATGGCTTCGAGAGCTTTTGATGGATTTGCCGGTGGTTGATAAACCAGTGACGGCTGTCCTTATGAACTGTGACAATCAAACAGTGATTGCCAAGGCTAAGAGTTCAAAGGACAACATGAAATCCACAAAACACATAAGAAGAAGATTGAAATCTGTCAGAAAATCAAGAAACTCCGGAGTAATAGCGTTGGATTATATCCAGACGCTAAGAATCTGGCAGACCCTTTTATTTAAAGGGCTATCACGGATTGTGATAGAAAATGCATCGAGGAGATGGGTATGAGACCCACGTAAGTTGCCATGGGGGTAACCCAACCTATGTGATCGGAGATACCGTGAATTAGGACCTGGGAAAACAATCCAGCGGTCAACTGAGGAGAGTATCCTTAATTATCCCACTCCGTTGGAGATGCAATAATACTCTCAATTCTATAAGGCAGGCTGACTTTCGTCTTAATGTGTTCCAAAGCTTATGTAAGAAAGATGCTAACCTATGGAGCATTCTTTGGAGGAACACACCTATGTGAGCCCGACTGCTGGTCACAGTCTATGAGATTGGGTGATCTCTAGGAAGCTCATGAGAAGGTACGGAGTATGACTAATAAGCTCCACCCGTGGGGTTTAGCCTTCGCCAGCCACGTATCAGCAACAATAGGCTAAACTTCTACACGCCAAACTGACAATTCAAGGCATAGTCCATTGTTTAGTTATGAAGAAGTCTAATCCTATTGCTCTAGGTGGAAGTTCAACTTAACAGTCTCCACTGAAAATTCTGGTATATCAAACATTGTTTGAAACAGTTGACAAACTTATGTGCCTTGATATCTGGTGGGGGATTGATGGATTATGGATGGGCTTAGGCCCATATAAGACAATAATCCCTAGTTAATCTCTAAGGCCCACGCATGTGTACGGCAAGTGATGGGAAGTATGGGAAGTTTAGTCCCATACTGCTATAGTAAGAAGAGTGAGACCTCTTTATAAGGGCTGCTCTACCACTTTCTATTGGGAGCTTGGGAATAGGAGCTGTACACGCGCGCTCCTCCTCCTCCGCCGCCCGCCTCGCCTCGTCTCATCTCGTCTCGTCTCGTCACGACGCACGCGCGCGCGCCGCGGGTTGCGGGAATGAGGCGAGCCGAAGCTTATTCTGTCCGAGACGTTGGACCGTGGGCTGTTCGCAGACTCGGTCGTGGGCCTGGCCCAGGCCCATCCACCTGACGTCCTATATAAGAAGGCACTGGCCAGTGGAGTGAACCCTAACTCAGTTCACTCACTCCCTCTCGTACAACCCTAGCCGTCATCTACTGTTCCTCTCGGTGTGCTGTTTCCGGTGATCCCATCCCGACGACCGCGTGCACGGTTGGTCGGGAGAGCAGGTGCCTCCGGAACCACGTCGTTCGAGATCCTGCCCGGGAGAACGGCAGTAAGGTTTTTGGGGAGCGTCTTAAAGCGACTGCTCCCGATCCGTCCCCGTCTTCATCCGCCTCTGCTTCCACTACTTCCTCTACATCGACTCCATGGCTGACGACGAAGTCGCCAAGAAGAAGGCCTTGGCTGATGCCAAGGCTGCTACTACCACCGCCGCGTTGCCCTGGCCAACCGGAGGGTATGACTCGTTCATCCCATATTTGCTCGTTCATGTGCTAGCCGTATATATGCTGTTCATAGATGTTTCGGTTCTATGAACTGTACGTGCTCACATGCTTAGGTATCGGTATGAGATGCATACCGTATTTGCCATGCTTACTGTTTACTTGTGGATTAAATTAGTCGGAAAAGTGCTAATATTTCCAACACGGACATCATCTAATTGGAGTCACGAAATAAACAGTGGACAGTGGATTTACATTAACTTTCATAATAATTTTTAGCGCAAGGACCGGACCCTAGTTTTTTCTACTATTCTTCACGTCCCATGTGCTACTCTTCCTTGGGGACCTCCTGACCGTCAATGTTGTCGGTGGAGGTGAGGTCGACGATTGAGTTGGACGGTCCAGCCTCGTCGTCATTGTAGTCCGGCATGACGTGTAGCTGCCGACATGGGCATCAAGGACATGTTGATCTGGTGCGTCGTCGTCTTGCGCCTCCAGCTTCTCGAAGAGGCAGTTGCACTCCACCTCATTCACGTGGAGCAGCCACCACTTGCGGTGGATGATGTGGGTGCTCCGCACAGATTGACAACCGCTCGCTGCTCGGCTACGATGCTCGGGTTCACCCCGACCATGTTCGTGATGCCATGTTTGGACGCCCGATCCTTCACAATCTGGCTTTCCGCAGCCAGTGCTCCTTGAGGAGCTGTAGGTTGGCCCTCCAAGTGTAGCCAGAATGTGGACACCTACCACGCCTTCTTCTCCTACTCCGCCTCCACACAAGTGCATGAACCCCTTGTAGGATTTCATTAGTAGCGGCAAGCCCCTAAAGTCGAACGCCGCCGGTAACTTGGCAATCTACCAGCGGTGTACGCCAATATGATGCATGCCGCTGGTAACTTGGCAAAATACAAGCGGCATCCGCAAATATGATGAACGCTGCTATCTCACACTAGCGGGCGTGCTTTTTATTTACACGCAGCTAGTAAGTCACATACATGAAGCACACTATCCATAAAGTAACGTGTACATACCTTACACTGCACACTACTAATGGTGTAAGTACTAGCACCGTGGCGGTAGTGGTCCGCCTCTACTAATCTATTATTGGCAAAGCATGTGGGGCTCTTTCACTTGCAGCGTCTGGCCCATCTCGAACCCATCCAGTACTTGTAATTTTGTAAGTACATACTAGCATTGTGGCATCTTTGTTCGTCACACAATTGGTATATGTGACATGGGACTCTCTTACTATTGGCATTTGTTTAGGCGGCACACTACTAGTCATTTGCTTATTCGCGGCATGATGTTTTCCCTACACGCCACTAATATATACTCCCTCCGTCCTGAAATACTTGTCCGAGGATAGATGAATCTTGATGTATTTTAGTTCTAGATACATCCATTTGTATCCATTTCTCCGACAAGTATTTCCGGACGAAGGGAGTATGATATGGACAATTACCCTTGACATGTGACCAACCTCACTTGCTTGTTTCGCCCTCTAACTCACTTCTTCCTCCCTCTACCTCTCCACCCGCTTCCTCTAGCTTCTCTCCAAATAAATCTCTCCTTTAAATCTAGTCCTATCAAGTTCTAGAGAGCTAATTTATTAATTAAGCTCTCACCATGTACTTAACTACCTATAGCTACTCTTTGTCCCTCTACCTTTATCCAATGCAATAAATTAACTCTCACACTTTCATTAATGGTTAATTATGTTTCCCTCCCACCAAATCCTCTTGAGAGAGATCTCATTAATATCTCTCTTTTCACACACATGTCTCACCCTCAATCGAGAACGATGTTGATTAACTCGGCTGGTCTCTTCCTTGTGAGTACCCTTGTGTGAAGTGGAACATATGGTATTTTTTGTGTGGAAATGCATATATGTGTGACACGTTGGTACCGGTCATCGAGTTGGTCGATGCATGTTTTATTTTTCAGGGATATATATATATATATATATATATATATATATATATATATATATATATATATATATATATATATATATATATATATCTGTGCGTGCGTGTGTGCGTGCGTGCGTGCGTGCGTGCGTGCGTGCGTGTGTGTGAGAGGCCAACATTTTGGCAAAATGTTGACTATGGGATGGCATAGGTGTGTCTTAAATGGAAGCCGTGATGGCTAGTGATGATCTGGGGCCGCACTAAGGGGTTTTCACCATGTGTGCTTTTGTCTACAGGGAAGAAAACCATTGTTTCCAGTTTTTCTTTAGCCATCTTAACGTGAGCTGTAATATGCTTGACATTTTCTACCACCACACGGTGGGTCGTGCGGTATTGTCGAAACACCGTGATGCTATTTTAGTTTAGTACAAAATGTGATGCAGTAATTCATGTCTCTATCGAGGCTCATCTACACCTGATGAATAGTAAATTCAAAAAAAAAACTTAAAAACAAAAAAATTGGATCTTTTTTTTTGCGGAAAAATTTCCAATCTATTCATCTTCAATCATGGCAGTACAACGAATACCAGAAATAAAAATTACATCTAGATTCGTAGACCACCTAGCGACGACTACAAGCACCGAAGCGAGCCGCCGTCATCGCCCCTCCATCGTCGGAGCCGGGCACAACTTGTTGTAGTAGACAGTCAGGAAGTCGTTGTGCTAAGGCCCCATAGGACCAGCACCTCAGAACAGCAACCGCCACGATGAAAAATAACGTGAATCGGAAAGATCCAAACCGAAGACACACGAACGTGAGACGAACAACGGCGAGATCCGAGCAAATCCACCAAAGATAGATCTGCCGGAGACACACCCCCACACGCCCACCAACGATGCTAGACGCATCACCGAACGGGGCTAGGCGGGGAGACCTTTATTCCATCTTTAGGGAGCCGCCGCCGTCTCGCCTTTCTGAATAGGACACAAACCCTAACAAGATTGAAAAAATTGACTAAAAACAGAGCCCTCCCGCCGGCCCTTGCCAGGATCCACCGCGCCTCCATGGCCCTAGGGCCACCGGAGACGAGGCGGACCTGCACCGGCGCCGGCGAGAGGCACGAACCCTAACTTTCTTTCTTAGAGGAGGAGAAGGCGGCGGCGAAGGAGTAGAACAAATTGGATCTTTTTCAAATCAAATATGCGCCAGGAGCGTGTAAATTTGCATCATGTTTTGACATTGGATCTCTAGGAAGAAAAGAAAAAATTAAGCCCCAACAGTGTACTTTTGCAAATTTTCTTTCACAGCCAAGTTTTTTTGTGCCACAACTTCCTCGAATGTCCAAATGCCACGAATTGTTTCACGTACATCACGCATTCGAGCATCTTAGATGCTAAAATTCTTGAGATTTTAAAAATATTTCTGGCTATTTAAATGAAATTATTGTTCAGGTGCAGGTTCCTCTGCACCTGGGCACCGAATCGCTGCACTCGTAATATCGATTTTGCGATACAACTCCATATTTTTGTGGCAAAATCCGAACGAGAGCGACACCATACCCCCCCCCCCCCCCCCCCACACACACACACACATATTTTGTGCTCCCTCCAATCTAAATATAAGATGTATTAGTTTTTTGGAAAGTCAATATGCACGTTTTGATAAAATAAGTATTTTTCTATTTTTATTTATTTTGTATTGTAGATATCAATATTTTATCTATAATCTTGATCAAAATACATAATATTGACTAGCATGAAAACTAATGCACTTTATATTTTGGAACAGACGGTGTATCTTTATTTCCTTTTTTCAAGGAGAACAGATGAAATCTTCGGAGTCTTCATGTTTATTCCATAGACTATGTCTTTGACCTCGGATCTACTTGGCATAGAGCCACATGCTTCAACAGATTTAAAAGTACGCCCGCATCTTTGGAGTTTCTGTTATACAATTTTATCATCTACTTGTACAATGAATCACACGCCCACCCGCAAAAAAAAAAAAAAAAAAAAATGAATCACACGCTGATTCACCAACAAAAAAAATCACAGAGTGATATTAAATTTGGGAATCTATATTTTCATTACTTGCTCTCACCCAAACCGCATGACTCTGGGCGCCAGCCTGAGTAGCTCCGGCAACGCGCCCGATGGGAACTTCCTTGCAAAGAGGTAGCAAAGTGATGTGGTCCCGCCACCGTCGCTGCAGTTCCCATGGTTCCTCATCCCCTGAAGCAGGTCGACACTTACGTCATTGTAGCTATCAGGATGAGGCCCCCTTGTCCACTGGGTAAACGTGAGTGTACGGTTTGCATTCCCATGCCACTTTGAGGCGGCGATAAATGTCGGCAGGTAGTGCTCGTCCATGATGCATGAGCCATTGCAGTGGCGTTGGAAAACCGGGAAGTAGGTCACGTCGCCGATGACCTCAAGCGCGAGACCCCGGTCAGTCGCGAACCACTGGGAGCCCTTGCGCCAATTAGCGAGCGTGACGGTGGGCGCCATGGCAGGTCTATAGCGGCCACGAGAACGCTGTGTGTCGAAGAGGTCGACGAAGGAGGTAGCACCAGCGGATTGCGTGAGGTAGGAGTAGACCGTGGTGAAGTTGTAGAGAGGGACACATGTCTCAGAGAGTAGGACGAAGTGTTGGTTCATGGCATCGAGGAGAGCACTTGCGAGGAGCCGACGCTCGGCCTCGACTATGCTAGACTTCCCCCAACGAGCTTCCTGTAGATCACAATCAGCAATTAAACTGCATCCTTTTGTATCCATATAGATTTGGAAAATGCGTCATTTTAGATGGGTGCACCTGCACTGCTATCTAACACAACGTTGTCTTTTTTATTTGTCCAAATAAATACAATGCATAAATTGAACATTTGCAGATCAACAGTTCATTCCACCTAAAATATACGAAAACAATATTTTTTGTGCAACATATATACATAAAATAATATAGCCAATCCGAGAAAAATCTCATTTTATATGTTTATGCTGCACGAAAAAAATGTGAGTTATTAAAGATCTTGATTCAAAGCTGGACAAAATCGGTAGGGTATGCACCTAAACCAGGGTTTAGAAAGTCCATTTTCAAAACACTAAAGTATTTGAATGGATCCAACTGAGATCATCCTCTACATGCCCTCTTAGTCGTTTCTTCTCCGTGGTGATTGCTACAAAGATCATGGCCACCTGCGTGTTCCGGTCCACATCGAGGGCTTCTCGGCCGCTTCTTCTACAAACTCCTGGATTTAAACAAGTTTGCTCCGCTGAGATGAGGCCTAGAGCGGCAACAAGCTTTGCTCCTCCCACGCCGTTGTTGGATGCAGGAGGAAAAAGACATCGGCACCCCAAGGATTTGGATGTATTTTTCATTTTCTGTAAGAGTGCTTTTATAAGGGTTTGTGCTATTTAAAATATATGGTCTTTGCCTTTTCGTAACAAAAACTGGGAGCATCATCCTGTTTACTTACACATTAAAGTCTCAGTAAAGCAGAAATATAAGCGGCATTAAAGTACTAGTTAATAAAAAGGCTGCATAAAAGATGCGATTGAACCTATGCATACGTACGTAGTACATCCCATCACTACTGGAATTGGCAACTTTGCTGAGTTCCCAAATGAAACATGGACTTTAAACTTCTTGGGTCAACAAAGCATTAGAGTTATAATGCATGAAAAGTAAATTAGATATTTTTGGTCCCACATAAATAAATAAAAATATTTTTTTATTAAGCTAGTATTATTTAAAGTACTAATGGTGCACACAAAAATATGAAAGTTTTCTAATAACAGATTGCCCATCTATAGCTTTGTTGATGTGGAAACTTTTGAAGTCCCTATGCTTTCACTTTTGAGAGAAACTAAAAGGGCAAACTTCCATGTAATATAGTTATTTCGTAGAAAGATTTGAATGACGTTTTGGATGGTATAGCTAAGGGTTGCACTTAGGGACGGACAATATTACAAAAAGCTCCTAGCTCGCAAGCTTAGGAAGGGCTCTGTAGCTCACCTTGCAGATAGTGTAGGTAGGCGATGGGTGTACATAGGCAGATAGCTCACCTTGCTGGGCACACGGCGGCCGTAGAAGACCGACCCCTTCTGTGGTGAGCTGAGGTATGTCGGGTCAGGGTGCACGTACACTGAGAACAGTGCAGTGTGCCCACGGAAGAACCGCTCGCTCAGCGGCGCCAGTGGCAGCTCACCACGCACGAGGAACATGAACGCCACCTTAGGCGCGGGGAGCACCAGCGAGCTGATCCTCGGAGCCATGGACGCCCGCAGCAGCAGCTCGTCGTCCGTCATGTTGTGCAGCATCACTATGCGCCCGCTTCCGTCGCCACCACCGCTGCCACTCTCTTTGTTATTGCCGTCCTCGAGCTGCTGCGGGCGAGCCGGCCCCAGTGCCAGCCCCAGAGGTGCAGAAGTAGGTGCCGCAGAGAGGTCGGTGGAGGCAAGCCAGATCACAGTACCTGTGGTGAAGATTGATTGGAGGAGGAACGTGGACGCCATGCCAAGCATGAAAGCTACGGAGAAGAGGAGGAACCGGGAGAGGATGCCCCACGGTTTCACCATGGCCGATCTCGGCTGCGGCTTCCCCATGGTTTCGATCTCTAGCTGATTGGTGATGAACTGTAACTACCGAGTTAAGTAAGTACAGTAGCATGCAGCTTGGCTTGAGCTAGCTACTTAATTAGCTAGCCAAGGGTTGACCCTGTCACTGCTTCTACTTTTTCACTTGCACGTCACTGACTTTGTGTTGATCGATGCATGCATATACATATATATTGACGTGCTACTACATAGTCTTGTTCATGGGTATGCTTGAATCAACGGAGGGTACGTATGGGTCGATGAATATGGGGAATGTATGCTTAGCAGACATTGGACGCCCTGAAATCCAGCAACCATTTTGGTCTTCTCTCTGGTGGCATTGTCAGGTGGCTTCTTTGCTATGGATCGACGACTTACAAGTGGAGTATATAAGAAATATGAGCCAAAATCGAAGCAACACCTAGCAAAAAGTGCACCCATGTTAGGGAACCTCCCCTGGCCCATACTCGTACCTGGGCTTTCCCCTTTGACAGCTCATGGGCCGGGCCCGTCTATGCACACCAAGGTTTTGGATCCCAAGCGGAGCTTTTTTCTCGTGGGGCACCAGAATTTGCGGTTACCACGGTAACCACGAAATTCCGAAAAAAAATCGGACGAAATTTAAAATCAAATTTTGAATTCAAATTTTTTGAAGTAGATATAGATAGGTTTATCAGTCAAAAATATCATTGACCTTTCCCTGGCCTATTGGCTATCCAAATCGGCCAAGATTCGAACCCGCGTCTACCTGAACAGGAAAGGTTAGCTTTACCACTAGGCCACCAACAGTTCTATGGTTGAACAAGAGATGCCCTTTATTTTAACTATACTGTGAGCGTTTGAATTCAAAAGTTTCAAATCATTCGTGATTTTTTGCTCGGTATGCGTGTTTCTCGAGGGGGTGCAGTAAAGGCGGTAACCGCGCGAGAGCTCGGAATTTCGCTCTGTACCCAAACCGTGATGCACACCACTCGGCTACAGCCTACAAGTAGTAGTATTCGGAAGCAGGCAACGAGCACGGTATCCAGTGGATCACGGCATGAACCCGGCGGCGGCTCTCTTCCCTTCCTCCTCCTTCCCCAATTCTTGTATCCAGATATTGTAATCCCTATTTGCAACTCGAATTTGTGTGCAAGAGCAATAGATCAAGAAAGGAGCTGTTAGGTTGCTAACAACCCATGGCCAACAGAGCATTGCCGCTTGTTTGAATGCACATATCATACTCACCCGCCCAAGCATCGCGCCCATGGATTTTCTTTCATTCATTGATAAGCGTTTCTCGTGAGAAGCCTTATATGCATAGAGCAACCAGTCATTAATTATTATATGCACTTTTTTTGTAAAGGGTGCTTTATTACTTAAAAGGTTTAAGCATTACACCCGGCTTCTGCATACCAAGATGCACACAGCCAAAAGATGTCTACACACAGAAAAAAAAACAAAAAAAGCCAAATACTAAGAAACATCTAGTGTTTGTATAACGCCTAAGACATAGGAGGGCCAATCCTGAGATCATGTATGCACTTCTTTTGGGTATAGTATATCATGTACAGTGGAGATGACAATTTTTGTTGTGTGCGTCTGCGCAGGTGTGTGTGTGTGTGCGCGCGCGCACACGCGCGTGCACGCGCGTGTTAGACCAAGAGAAAGAGAGAGGTGGGGAGGCGACACAACCAACTCGTGACGAAATATTATACGACTAATCTATCCACCAGTCGACTGTCCGTTTGTTTCAAATCCGCACGACTCGCGAGCCGCTCGATCCCCGCTCGTTCAGTTCTCGCGCGTGAAAAAAGCTATCGGAATTAAAAATAGGGCCACCAGGATTCGAACCCACGACCAGTCATTTGAAGCCCATGGCGCGCAACCAACTGGCATATGTACCTATTGTTTTTCCTAGACGGATTAACAGGATTTTATACCTTACTAACTGAGAATGGGAAAGAAAAACAACATCGCCTTTGACGAGGGAACAAATTCATCTAGTCCAGGTTTTGTAAAGGACCGATGCATCATGTTGTACTTGTCTCTATTTTATAGTGATGCACATTTTCTAGTGAAATAAACATTTTGCTTCCATAGAATAATTTTTTTTCTCATGTGTCATGAAGAAAAAATGTTTGTTTTGAAATATCATCGATAAATTCTTTGTAATGAGTTTGATATTTTATGTACCACAAACCTGATAGCTTGCATATAAACATCGGTAGCTTTTTGACCAAATTTTTTTATTGAAAATATATCCTCGGTAACTTATGTGTAAATAGCATGGTAATACACATGTCGCATACCTGATAACTAACGTCTAAATATCATGATAACTTTTAAGACAATGGATTTTCTTAAACATACCCCTGATAAGTTTTGTTTAAGTAGCGTGGTAACTTACGTACGACATACCTGCTAAATTAGGAACAAACACCATGGTAATTTTTGCACCATGAAGGGGCCAGTTGTTCAAACGCGCCCCCCCCCTCCCCTCCCCCCTAACATATATGTAAAATAGCATGATAAATTACATATCGTAGAGTTGATAACTAATGTATGGACATCGTGATAACTTTTTGACATGGTAAAAATTGTTCAAAACAAAACCCCGCTAAGTTCTATGTAAATAGCATTATAATATGCACCGCATACCTGATAAGTTATGGACAAACACCATGGTAACTTTTGACCTAGTGGATAAAAATTGTTGAAACATACATATGATAAGTTATGTGTAAGTAGCGTGGTAAGTTACAAACTATAGACCTGCTAAATTAGGTACAAACAACATGATAACTTTGAACCGGAGAGAAAAATCATTGAAAAGATACCCTCGGTAACATATGTGTAAATAGCACGGTAAATTACATAGCGCGGAGCCGATAACTCATGTACGAATACCATGGTAACCTTTTTGACCCTCGGAAAAAAGTTGTTGAAAATATATCCCGACAAGTTTTGTATAAAAAGCATGGTTTTCTTTACGCATTACAGACCTGATAAATTATGCACAAGCCCCCTGATAATTTTGAATCGGGGATTTTTTTAATTAAAAATGTACCCCGATAACTCTTGTGTAAATAGCAGGATAATTTACACCTCACATATCTGATAACTTATGCACAAGCCCCTAACAATTTTGAATCAGGGATTTTTTTAATTAAAAATGTACCCCGATAACTCTTGTGTAAATAGCAGGATAATTTACACCTCACATATTTGATAACTTACATATGAACACCCCGATAACTTTTTTTCAGTTAAAATAAGTGTAGAAACATCCCCCGGTAAGTTCTAGGTAACTAGTATAACATGAGGGTCATGTAGACACCATATATCCGTTTGCGAAAATTGTCCAGTACAGAAATCCAAGAAAAAGACTGGAAAAGCATGTTTCCTGTACTATTATACATAGTAAACAAATGTCCAAAAATTGGTTAGTTTATTATTTGATTTGGTCCGACCGTTCAATTTAGTTGTGAGGCGAATTTCTCTTTCAAATATGTACTCGAATTCTGTAAGGAGTCAGATATTTTTAAAGCTTGTCTGACGTTATAGATGGTAGTGAAATATAAACTCACACATGACTTAATTGCAATGAGGGGTTAGCTCAGGTGGTTGTTGAGTTGGGGATGGACGCCTGAGGTCTTGTGTTCGACTCTGGTGCACGTTCTTTTTAAATTTTTTGCGTAAAAAACCTGCAATATGGGGAGAATCGCTAGGGACGAAAAAATCACAGTTGCAGGAGTCGTGCGGATCTGTTGCTAACCACCAGTCGACTGGTGGTTAGCACAGTCCAATATTATATGTTTACATGTGGAGAGATGAATAATCTCTAAAGTTGCAGTTCTGTTGTTTGAAGTTTTTTTTTTGGCAGGGACTGTTGTTTGAACATTGAGTGGATGTACGCATCGAAGTTTTAGAGCATCAAAGTCTTTTTTTTCCTTTTTTTTGCAAATAGAGCATCAAAGTTTTATGCAGTCTCTGTGCAAAAATTATACTATAAGCATAAACTTGGACTATATATGTTTGTTCCTTCTAGATGCATTTGAGGATATCTCCAAGGTGTACACCTAACTAGTGACTACAATATTTTGCATAATAAAAATCCGTTGGTGGATACAAAGATGGAGTGATAACGTGTCAACATCCTTGTAACGGGCCATCCTAGATTTGCATGTAATGGCACATCCTTGTAACAAGTCAACCAGGTATTATTTTTATCTTAAGAGTCTGGATATTATGTTCGTGCAGATATTTTGGAGCCATGGGAACAATCGGGAAACTAAACAAAGATGATGATAAAATCGAAGCCTATCATGGGCCACCGTATTTTATATGGTAATAAAGCCTACCACATAACAGCCCTATAAATATGCTCCAGAAAGAGAGGTCTATGCGCCAACCAAATCCAGGAGTCTTCATCTCATCTTGTAGCAGCAGTCGTCACACGATGAGCTCCGGCAAGACATCCTGGCCCGAGCTGGTGGGCATGCAGACCAATCCAGGGCTGGTGATCATCAACCATGACAGGCCTGACCTCCAGATCGTGCTGCTGCAGGTGGGCACCACGGTGAGCCCACCGGGGTTTCACGCCGAGCGCGTTGCTGTCTTCTTCGATGAGCAAACTGGCCTCATTGCAGCCGTTCCCGCAGTCGGTTAACTCGATGATATGGCCACGGTGCCGGCAAGAGTCATGGAGTTGTTTGTAGTGTGGCTTTTATGCTCATAGACATTCCAATAAGATGTTATGGGTTGTATTAGACTACATATAAGGTTCAACTGGGAATATTTTGAGCATAGAATATGCTGTTTATTTGAGACATAAAAAGATACAGGCGTGTGCATCTATTCTGACTGAGATGCCGAGGGAAGTCGGAGACACTGAGAGAAAATTAAAGGCACGAGCTAATGGGCAGCTTCATGCCGGCATTATTGACTCAAGCGACAACAGAATCCAATCACACAACAGGTGTACAGCGGCGCTCGCAGAAGTTTTTGATGCGGTCAAAGCACTGGAAGCCACGGCGGCCAGCGACGGTGGAGTTGGACCTGACGCAGTTGTTGCAGGACGGATTGCAACCTCTCGGGGACACATCCCTGCAGACGCACTGCGGCGGCAAGGACCGGGTGCAGCTGCCGCAATTGTTGCAGCACGGCCAGACGGTCGGCGTCGCGCCTTTGGCTCTCAGCTGTGCGGTCCCTAGCCCTGCAGCAAACCAAGGGCAATATATAATTAAGCCGCCACATCGACTTATATAATTAAGCCGCCACATCTTTTGAGAGAAACGAAAAAGGGAAACTTCCATGTGATATAGTTATTTCGTAGAAAGATTTGAATGACGTTTTGGATGGTATAGCTAAGGGTTGCACTTAGGGACGGACAATATTAGAAAAAGGTCCTAGCTCGCAAGCTTAGGAAGGGCTCTGTAGCTCACCTTGCAGATAGTGTAGCTAGGCGATGGGTGTACATAGGCAGATAGCTCACCTTGCTGGGCACACGGCGGCCGTAGAAGACCGACCCCTTCTGTGGTGAGCTGAGGTATGTCGGGTCAGGGTGCACGTACACTGAGAACAGTGCAGTGTGCCCACGGAAGAACCTCTCCCACAGCGGCGCCAGTGGCAGCTCACCACGCACGAGGAACATGAACGCCACCTTAGGCGCGGGGAGCACCAGCGAGCTGATCCTCGGAGCCATGGACGCCCGCAGCAGCAGCTCGTCGTCCGTCATGTTGTGCAGCATCACTATGCGCCCGCTTCCGTCGCCACCACCGCTGCCACTCTCTTTGTTATTGCCGTCCTCGAGCTGCTGCGGGCGAGCCGGCCCCAGTGCCAGCCCCAGAGGTGCAGAAGTAGGTGCCGCAGAGAGAGGTCGGTGGAGGCAAGCCAGATCACGGTACCTGTGGTGAAGATTGATTGGAGGAGGAACGTGGACGCCATGCCAAGCATGAAAGCTACGGAGAAGAGGAGGAACCGGGAGAGGATGCCCCACGGTTTCACCATGGCCGATCTCGGCTGTGGCTTCCCCATGGTTTCGACCTCTAGCTGATTGGTGATGAACTGTAACTACCGAGTTAAGTAAGTACAGTAGCATGCAGCTTGGCTTGAGCTAGCTACTTAATTAGCTAGGCAACGGTTGACCTTGTCACTGCTTCTACTTTTTCACTTGCACGTCACTGACTTTGTCTTGATCGATGCATGCATATACATATATATTGACGTGCTACTACATAGTCTTGTTCATGCGTATGCTTGAATCAACAGAGGGTACGTAGGGGTCGATGAATATGGGGAATGTATGCTTAGCAGACATTGGACGCCCTGAAATCCAGCCACCATTTTGGTCTTCTTTCTTGTGGCATTGTGAAACGGCTTCTTTGCTATGGATCGACGACTTACTAGTGGAGTTTATAAGAAATATGAGCCAAAATCGAAGCAACACCTAGCAAAAAGTGCACCCGTGGCCAACAGGGCATTGCCCCTTGTTTGAATGCACATATCATACTCACCCGCCCAAGCATCGCGCCCGTGGATTTTGTTTTATTTAGTTCAGCTCACAAGTTTGGCCGGTAGTTTTTGCACGTAGCTCAATCAGGCGGGCATGACAGTATGCCTCTTTGACATGCGTAAACATCACATTCGTTGTTAAGCGTTTCTCGTGAGAATCCTTAAGTGCATAGAGCGATCAGTCATTAATTAGCATATGCATTTCGTTTGGGTATGGTACATGATGTACAGTGGAGATGACATTTTTTGTTGTGTGTGTGTGTGTGTGTGTGTGTGTTAGAGCGAGAGAAAGAGAGAGATGGGGAGGCGACACAACCAACTCGTGATGAAATATTACATGTTTACATGTGGAGAGATGAATAATCTCTAATGTTGCAGTTCTCTTGTATGAACATTTTTCTTCCCGGGGACTGTTGTTTGAACATTGAATGGATATACGCATCAAAGTTTTATGCAATCTCTGTTCGAAAATATACTATAGTATTAACTTGGACTATATATGCTCGCCCCTTCTAGATGCGTTCGAGGATAACATCTCCAAGGAGTACACCTAACTAGTGACTACAATATTTTGCATAGTACAAATCTATTGGTGGATACGAAGACCGGAGTGATAACATGTCTAGATCTACGGCCTGCAACGGTCCCTCCTAGATTTGCATGTAATGGGACAAGCTAAGCCTGATTGAACAAGTCAACCAGGTATCACTTTTTCTTAAGAGTCTGGATAGTATGTTCGCGCAGATATTTTGGAGCCATGGGAACAATCGGCAAACTAAACAAAGATGGTGATAAAATCAAAGCCTATCATGGGCCGCCGTATTTTATATGGTAATAAAGCCTACCACATAACAGCCCTAAAAATATGCTCCAGAACGAGAGGTCTATGCGCCAGCCAAATCCAGGAGTCTTCATCTCATCTTGTAGCAGCAGTCGTAACACGATGAGCTCTGGCAAGACATCCTGGCCTGAGCTGGTAGGCACGCAGACCAATCCAGGACTGGTGATCATCAACCACGACAAGCCCGACCTACAGATCGTGCTGCTGCAGGTGGGCACCACCGTGAGTCCACCAGGGTATCACGCCGAGCGTGTTGTTGTCTTCTACGATGAGCAAACTGGCCTCATCGCAGCCGTTCCCGCAGTCGGTTAACTCGATCATATGGCCACGGTGCTGGCAAGTGTCATGGAGTTGTTTGTAGTGTGGCTTTTATGCTCATAGACATTCCAATAAGATGTTATGGGTTGTATCACACTACATAGAAGGTTCAACTGGGAATATTTTGAGCATAGAATATGCTGTTTATTTGAGACATAAAAAGATACAGGCGTGTGCATCTATTCTGACTGAGATGCCGAGGGAAGTCGGAGACACTGAGAGAAAATTAAAGGCACGAGCTAATGGGCAGCTTCATGCCGGCATTATTGACTCAGGCGACAACAGGATCCAATCACACGACAGGTGTGCAGCGGCGCTCGCAGAAGTTTTTGATGCGGTCAAAGCACTGGAAGCCACGGCGGCCGGCGACGGTGGAGTTGGACCTGACGCAGTTGTTGCAGGACGGATTGCAACCTCTCGGGGACACATCCCTGCAGACGCACTGCGGCGGCAAGGACCGGGTGCAGCTGCCGCAATTGTTGCAGCACGGCCAGGCGCTCGGCGTCGCGCCTTTGGCTCTCAGCTGTGCGGTCCCTAGCCCTGCAGCAAACCAAGGGCAATATATAATTAAGCCGCCACATCGACTTACTCGGCGAGGAGCAAAACATTTGTTTTTCTTTTCGAAAAGGAGGATTACCTTGGCCATTGCATCGCTACAATGCACACAGCCATAGACATAGAGAAGTGATTTCGACAAAGGGAACTACTAAATGAAGAGAGAAGAACCCCTAGCTCACCTGGGAGAGCTGCGAGGACCGCGAGAATGGCCAGCGCGGCGAGCAGCACCTGGGGTCTCATGCTTACTTCTCTGGGGCGGTCGAGGTCGTTCGTGCTTGGTTTTGCTGATCTATGGGTACACAGTTAGTGGGATGCAATGGTAGCCTTCTTATAGCTTATTGCTAGGGGTGGAGGAGTCCCGTGCGAGTAGGTGACGACCCCTGGCTGCGTGCTGCCCACTGAGAAGATAGCAGATAGAGAAATGAGCAACTAGTAGCACGGCAGGCCGGCAGCACGAGCTTAATCTCGATAGCATAAGTCTTTACACGCAAGCAGCACGAGCATGCATGGCGTCGCCCCAAATGTTCGTCACCTCGATAACCGGCATCTCTTTGCCCGACCGTTCTTCCCTTTTTCTCCTCTCCCTTTGCCAAAGCAATCTATATATTAGGCAGGCAGGTGGTTCGTGGTTGCAGACTTGCAATGGCTTTTCACATGATCTTGTCACTAGCATTTCTACTCCGCCCTAGTATACTTATATGTGTGTATATGGTTTTCATGTGCATGCATGTATCCCAGTAGTACATGAGCTAGAGTCCGTCTCGGAACTAGCACTACAAGAAAATCCAGTCGTAGAGACGTCCAACTTCATATATAGAGCAAGACGTGATATTTCATCTCTAGGCAAATATAGAGTCGATTTAGTAGAGCGTCGTTGCCTTGAGACGCTGTATGGAGACGTCTAAAACTGCCTTCATACGTGGAGACGTCCTATTAGACACGCCCGTATGATGTCTCTAGTCATGTAGTCATGTTTTATTGGCTTCCCAATAAAAATAGAAATGCTTTTGTAGGTCCGATGACACTGATGCAGGTGCAAACTGATCAACAAATATCATTAAATGAAGACATCACTCCACATCGTTGTCCTCCTTCTCCTCTTTGGGAGACAATCCGGCCATGACACAAATCGCTCAATTTTGCTCTTGGACGAGGGGCGCGCGTGTTCCTGTGCTACCACTTTTTTAGGATGTGGACACAGATGGCTTCTTCCTCTGCTGCAACGCATGAAGCCGCATCCGCCGCCGCCATGCCGGCAGCGAGGCGGGCTCAGCCACCCTCATCCTCTCCTTCCCACGAAGGGGCACACCGGCCCCTGTAGCAGTCATACTCTGGCAGACCAGAAATGGGGAGGCTAACTGACCGTGTCAATACAGCCCCGACGAATCTGAGCGCCCGTTGTGCTGACCGCAATGGATTCATGTCGGACAGATCCCGCCATCGGTCAGTCGCAGTCCTCCCGGGAGTGGTGGAGGGCAATGCGGATGTCCATTGCCTCCTCCAACGCGCAAGGGATGACACCCGAGTCCATGGATCCAAATTGGTCAGAGTCAGATCCGCTGCCCGCCATACCGTAGAAGGCCGGAGATCGCTAGACGGGAGCTTGGGGGCAGAGTGGAAGCGGCTATGGACGAATATATATGTCATCGGGTGGGCCAACATGGGCTTCGGATGTATCCATTACCGACCGCCCTCCGCATATCGGGGGTAACCCTAGGACTGGTCCAGGGAGCAGTGGCATCTTCATCGCATTCCTTCTTGAAGATGTTGCTTGATATGCGGAGCTTCAGAGTGCTAGGAGCGAGGTGGATCAACTCCAACTGTCGTAGTGGTTGCCGGCCATCTTCGTTTCGTCGATCCGCCAGGGTTCGCCTGTGTAGGCATTTGTTTCTCTTTCTTCCTCTCGTTTTTCTTTTGGGCTAGCCTGTTCTGTGGCCCCAGCATGCTTGTTGTATTGTGCGGTTGCTTTATAATATACAGCATGTTTGTTTTTGCTCTAGTGTCGACTGAAAAGAATAAAAAACGACACAAAGCTCGTGCAATCACATGCATGCTACTATATCTAGACCAGAGCCCTCTCTGGCCCCCAAAAGAATTTCCGTGGCTAATCACGAGATGGTTTATAATTCTCCCGTTCTCACTGGGAAATGACCGGTCTAAATACCATACTACCATCCTACTACACTAATTACTAATGACCGGTCCATATGAGATTTGCGACGCTATAGCCATCAAGCAAAAAATACATTTTGTGGGAAGCCATCAAGCAAATTAGGAACATAGTCATAGTGGACAAGTCCTTGATTTCCTCGTTTACTATTAGCTCTACCGCAGAGAACTGTATATGTCAACAACCAAAGAGCCAAGGACACGAGCGAAGAGATTATTCAAATGCCTAACCGGCCGCGCCGCAAGCCTCGACTTTCTTTTCGGCTTGCAGGTCCTTGTCAGCCATGTACATACTTAGACCTTTTCGAAAAAAAAATGTACGTACTTAGAGCATCTCCAACAGATAATGTTCAACAGGGGACGCAAAAAAACGGCTAGGACAATAGGCGATTGGATGAAGCTCTCTTTCCCTCCCTCTGTTGCTCTATAATTCGGTTTCTTGTGTTCTTTTTGAAGTGGGTGCACACACTGGCCGACAGTGCGATACCACTGGATTGTTGTGGCCAAGACTCAAGAGCATATGTCCAACCCACACCCCAACCATCTTGCATTGGAAATGCAGAGGCACTTCCAATGGTCACATGAGGATGTCTAGTCAGGAAGCTATTGTTCACCTAGATATGGTCATTCTCTTTGTTAGAGTTGTGTCGAATATTATTGTACAAGTTAGGTTACAGTTGGACTTGGAGTCGTACGGTGTGTAGACAGGATATGGAGTCGTGTCCAAGTAGGACACTTGTATCCTAGGCCTCTCATATATAGCGGAGGTAGACGCACGATGTAACCTATCCCAACATAATAGCACGGGCACGCGGGGGAGCCGGCGGCGTGTGCCGGCGCCCGGGCGGCCGGGGTGCAGTATTGTGACGGTGTCATGGGAAGGAGCGCACGTAGTCATGCCCCGGGGATGTAGCCATATCGGTGAACCACGTTAACAAATCTCGGTGTCGTGCCTCGTATGATTGCTTGGTCCTCGATAGATCGACGGTAGCCTCGGATTTATTCTAACAAGTGGTATCAGAGCAAGGTTCTAAGAGATTGCGATTCCGTTGATTTAGAGGAAGGAGGCCGAACCGTGAGTTGATTTCGTTTGTTATGAGACGGCATTCGTGGGCATCAGCAGAATCGGAGGCGGCAGAATAGCAATCAAAGCAGCAGCGGGATCGAAGCCGCACCACCCGTGGCTGGTCAGATCGGAAGAGGTGGCTGCACCGCATCGGTGGATGCAGCAAACGCGTGGCGGCGGCAGTGCGGAATTGCAAGGCAGCAGATCCGATCGAGGGCATTGGATACGTGCAGCGGCGGCGGCTTCGGAACGTGTGTCAGCAGGAGATGTGTGGCGATCGGCGAGCAAGGCGCGTATTGCAGGGCATGCAGCCTGGCTAGAGGCCCAAGTACAGAAGCGGAATCAAGGCCCAAGTCACGTGAGGCCTATGTGCGGCTGTAATGGGAAAACTCAGGTGGAGTAAAAGGGGAGCAGAAGTTACAAAGGTTGTGTGTGTGGAGCAGAAGTTACAAAGGCTGTCTTCCTTCCTGAACTCTCATCTCACATATATGTTGGGCACTCCTTCTCTGATATTGCGACCGTCGGTGATGGTCGCTACTCCTCCTTTCCTTGTTGCGTTACAAATATCTAGCACAAGAAAAAGAAGGAGAAGCGAACCCCACGACAACAGTCAGCGTTCTTCTTCTCTCATATATGGTGGACACTCCCTCACCGATTTTTCGAGCCTCGATGATGGTCGCTACTTTCCCCTACTGTATAACAAAGGTCTACCACAAAGAGAAGAAGGAGAAGCGACCCCCACGACAACAGTAGGCATTCTTCCTCTTTCAAATATATATATGGTGGAAACTCTCCCTCACTGAAAGACACAAAAGGAGCCAAAACAGACCTAAAGTCAACCCGTTCCATATATCGAGCAATGACATAGAAAAAATGCCCTATGTTCTGCCGAAATATCATTGAATTCTTGTTTTGGCAAATCACAAGCTCTCGATATGCCCTACATTGTAGCACAAGTCATGCTAAAATTCATGAAAAAATTCAGCATGACCTTTGCAAAAGACAGGACATATCGAGCGCTTGAAATTTGTCGGGACGGAAACGAATCAACATTCGGGCAAAACATAGGCCACTCTGAGGCACATTGCAAACAAGAACACCAAGACATCTTCTATATTCAGAATGCATCATCATCGACATCAATGGCATGGCAACTATATAGCACTAGCATTTTCATCATCGACATTTACAACACATTATCATTTGGTATTCTCACCTAGCGGTCTAAAGGGGTCGACGATGGGGACAACTGCGGGGATGAGGTAGGAGCAAACTTGATTTCTGCATAAAAAAAATATAAACAAAATATTAACCACTTACTATAAATAAACTAATTCTATTGAGCACTTACTATAAATAAACTAATTATATTAAGCACTTACTATAAATAATCTAGTTCTATTAAGCACTTACTATAAATAAACTAGTTCTATTAAGCACTTACTATAAATAAGCTAGTTAGTTAACCTAGCTAGTTAACCTAGTTAATTAACCTAATTAAACTAGTTAACCAAGCTACCAAACCTAGTTAACCTGGCTAGTTTGAATTTTTACTAATTTACTAAAAAATCTACTCTATGCAAGAACAGAGTGAGGAGAGATTAGGGAGAGAGGAGGGAGCAGGGGGTGGGGAGGGAGGAGAGAGGAGGAAGGGGAGGAGGAGGGGTCGGAGGAGGAGGAGGGAGGAGAGAGGAGGAGGGGGAAGTGGGCGGGGGGATGAGGGGGGAGGAGGGAGGGAGGAGGATGGGAGGATGGAGGAGAGAGGAGGAGGGGAGGGGCGGCCGGAGGAGGAGGGAGGAGGGGGCGGCCGGAGGAGGGGGGAGGAGGGCGCGGTGGGAGGAGGAGGGAGAGGAGGGCATACCGAGGAAGGAGGAAGGAGGACGGCGGTAGCAATGCGGTGACGACGGCAATGTGCGGAGGAGTGAGGCAGTGGGTAGTGAGGGGGGGGGGGAGAAGATGGTCGCGGCGCGGGGGAGGAAAATTTGGGGATAAGTACCCATAGCAGTAGCGCGCTCCAAGGAAGAGCCCTACTGCTAAGACCAATAGCAAGTAGCGCTGACTGTAGACCAGCGCTACTACTATATACCTAGCCTGCTAGCAACGGTGTGGCAGTTATAGTAGTAGCGCTTTTTACCCGGGCCGCATTACTGCTACTTATATAGTAGTAGCGGGCTTGTATACACTGCGCTACTGGTAGATAGCAGTAGCACATTTTTTTGACCATCGCTACTGGTAAGCTTCTGTGTATAATGTTTTCCCTAGTAGTGTTGGGCTAATGGAGATACATCAAAATTCAATGTTGAATCTTTGGTACCTCAATGGTAAAGAAAACAACCCAAGAGACATCACACTAGCCTTGTTCAGCTAGCTTTAGATTTGGTTCTGCATCATTCAGATAACAAGTTTACATATTTACAATAGTAGGTTAACTAATTTTAATCACTTTACAATGTTATATATTGCCACCTTAGCATCTACTCCCTCCGTTCCTAAATATATGTCTTTCTAGAGATTTCAATATGGATTACATACGGATGTATATAGACATATTTTAGAATGTAGATTCAATCATTTTGCTTCGTATGTAGTTCATATTGGAATCTCTGAAAAGACTTATATTTCGGAACGGAAGGAATATGTATGCTAAGAGAAACAGACAATCCAAATTTCAAATGATATAAGTGAAGCATATGAAGCATCTACAAGGCCATACTCAAAAGATATAAGTGAAGTGCAATGAGCATTCTACAAATAAACTATGGACCATCTCATACCAGCATGGTGCATAAAAGAAAAATGAAAACTAAATGAAAATACGCTCCAAGATTTGCACATATCGCATGAACGAAACGATTCCGAAAACATAACGATACTTGTTGAAGAAAGATAGGATGCCTTCTGGGGCATCCCCAAGCTTAGACACTTGAGTCTCCTTGAATATTTACTTGGGGTGCCTTGGGCATCCCCAAGCTTGAGCTCTTGCCTCTCCTCCTTCCCCTCACATCGAGACCTCCTCGATCTTCGAACACTTCATCCACACAAAATTTAACTGAACTTTTAGCGGTGGGGTTAGTGAATATGGCAATGAAATCCCATCATGTACTGCTGCAACATTATTGTATAATTATAAACAAACTGTACCCACTGTATGCTATCACAATTCTATGGCCCCAAGTCAAGGGGGCGCCGCACACGGTATATATATATATATATATATATATATATATATATATATATATATATATATATATATATATATATATATATATATATATATATATATATAGGTTGGAGGGAGAGGGGAGAGGCCAAGGGGCGCCCCGAGTGGGGCTGAATTCCACTTGGGCTCCTACCCTGGTTCGCCCCCCCCCCCCCTTGTATAGGCGCCATGGGAAGGAAGGGGGAGGTGGCGCCCCCCATTCCTTCCTCCCTTGAGGAAGGGAAGGAAGGAAAGACTTGCCCTCCCCTCTTTCCTTTCCCTAGGGCTGGCCGGCCCGGTGGAGGGGTGCACCAGCCCCTTGTGGGCTGGTATGTCCCTTCCTTGGCCCATTAAGCCCATATCTTTGCCGGGGGTGCCGGGAACCTCTTCTGGTTACCCTATATATATGAACCCGGTACCCTCCGGAACACTTCCTGTGTCCGAATACCATCATCCTATATATCAATGTTTACCTCTCGACCGTTTCGAGACTCCTCGTCATGTCTGTGATCTTATCCGGGACTCGTATAATACTAAATCGTCATCGAACGTTAAGCGTGCGGACCCTACGGGTTCAAGAACTATGTAGACATGACCGAGACACCTCTCCAGTCAATAACCAATAGCGGAACCTGGATGCTCATATTAGCTCCTACATATTCTACGAAGATCTTTATCGGTCGAACTATTATGACAACAAATGTAATTCTCTTTGTCCATCGGTATGTTACTTGCCCGAGATTCGATCGTCGGTATCTTCATACCTAGTTCAATCTCATTGCCGGCACGTCTATTTACTCGTTCCGTAATACATCATCCTGTAACTAAGTCATTAGTCACTTTGCTTGCAAGGCTTCTTATGATGTGTATTACCGAGAGTGACAAATCCTAATCTCGATCTATGCCAACTCAACAAACACCTTCGAAAATACCTGTAGAGCGTCTTTATAATCACCCAGTTATGTTGTGACGTTTGATAGCACACAAGGCATTCCTCCGGTATCCGGGAGTTGCATAATCTCATAGTCGAGGAAATATGTATTTGACATGAAGAAAGCAATAGCAATAAAACTGTATGATCATTATGCTAAGCTAACTGATGGGTCTTGTCCATCACATCATTCTCCTAATGATGTGATCCCATTATCAAATGACAACTCATGTCCATGGTTAGGAAACTTTAACCTTATTTGATCAATGAGCTTGTCAAGTAGAGGCGCACTAGGGACACAATGTTTGTCTGTGTATTCACACATGTATTTAGGTTTCTGATCAATATAATTCTATAATGAATAACAAATATTTATCATGAATAAGGAAATATAAAATAACAACTTTATTATTGCCTCTAGGGCATATTGCCTTCATGGTTTGAATGACTTTCGACACAGTATGCATTTTTTGACACATTTTGCCATCAGTCACCTTTTTTCATCGAGAAAACTAAAAAATGCAAAACTTGGCAAAAAAGTCAAACAATTTGGCATCGTGCCTTTAATTGGTCATACAAGGCCATGAAAAAATTGGGTCATTTAAGGAATGTCAAGAAACGAGGTGCTCCCAAACATATCCTCCTCCCCTATTTGAACACTCTCCACTGAACATGGTATTTCTTTGCAAATATCAGGACTGCCACCAACTTTTGGAAGCAAGTGAGCATGCCCATGTTCGGCATCCATGCCTGGTCTGAATGACTTCCGACACCGTATGCACGTTGCGACATGTTCTGTCATTAATTGTCACTAGTCATCAACCCGTGCATCAGCACGGTCTAGCACTATACATAGTTATACTTAGGAGTTCATGGAAAATATTGTTTTCACCTGCATTTTTCGGTACGTGAAATATTGAAAGAAAAATGAAATGTACTCAAAATTCTTAATATCATGCAGTAGGTTTCAACATATAGCAAACATAAATAATATGTATTCAACCTTTTATAATTATGCTATAAAATGCATACAAAGGATTTAAAGCAGTGTTGTGTTTATTTACATTTGATGAACTTTGTTGTGATGTGGCTATTTTCTAATTGACAGCGAAAAACTAACAATAAAAGGATGAAAAGAGTGGGGTGGCTGTGGTACATAATCATGTTGGGTTTACTATCAGATCGGTTGTTTGTTGACATAAGCTTGTCTAGTCAAAATCAAAGGTATAGAGAAATATAACTATGGCAACGTGATAAACTATACTTGTATTTAAACACCGCCATAAATGGAAGATGCCAGGCCATCAAGATCAACAAACAACAACATATATTACTATGTGTGAAGTTTTACTTATCGGCCTATCATGTAATGTGCAAAAATGTTCTCTAGTTTATACAAATAGAACTATGATTTAGAAATAAGCAAGTAGTACGAAGAATAAAAAATGGAAGTATTTTTGGAAGTGTATAACCTACAGAGGAGAGAACTATTACATTTACGCTTAGTTAAAATGTTCACACCCGGAAGATTGTTGTATTGAGATGCATGGAACGAAACTGGTTAAATTTAGTTAGCATAGATTGTTATGCATAATTTCATTAGCGGATTATCTAATTATAAGAAATCCATAATTCAATTAGATTAACATTAGATTTGAGGCATTCACCTGTAGTACTTTCTCCCCTTTCCCAGGTAGATATGACACAAAACCCTCAGCCCTTCACAATGTACATCAAAGGAATTGATCATACCTATAAAAAATAGTAAAAATGTTGCGGTATTTTTACATATACGCATAATTTAGGGAATCGTATAGTTCACTTGTCCCCGTGCAATGACGAATGACTGAAACAAACGAAAAAACTACAACATGGAGACGGTTGAATGTACACTACTGATTGTAATACCAAAAATTGACACATGTTGGCCATGTTGCATATATATATATATATATACATCTACTGTCCAGTGTTGCTGCACAATTCTGATGGTTCTTCCCTGAAAAGGAAAAAAATACTTCATACTCACAATGGACTAAAGATGTTCCGTGATGAAAAAGGATTAAGCACTGGATTAACTATTGAGCTACAGATCAAACTTATAATATCTGAAACCCAAGACATGAATGTTGGTAGTTTGTTGGCCGAATTTGTTGTTGTAGTTACCGATCCTTTTCGTAGTTGAAAAAAGTTATTTCGTAAAACTAACATATAAAAAATCAGATCAAGTGCACGGTCATTAAAACATTATTGTCTAATTTTATTTATATTAGGTGAGTCTGTTCCTCCCGACATCGCCATCTGTTCTGCTTGCCATGTCATGTGATCTCATTGTATAATTTTGGTTTTTTTTTCAAAATAATATAATCAACCATTGGACAAAAATTACAATATTTTTTTATTGATATATAACACACCCACCAATGCACATACCCGACTTCAGCAGTTGTTTGCTTTCACTCATTTTTATAAAAATAAAGAAGTCACAAAAATAACAAAAGTGTGTTATAATATGTAATGATGAACACTACTACTCATCATTCATGTTCTTACACATGTGGCACCCTATCTGCAAGTAGTTCTTTTGCTTGATATTGTAGATATATATTTTTCCTATGCATGCAGTTAACCATAGACATATAATAATGGAGGGAACATAAAGGAATCCAATATGAGAAAATAAAGACCATGCTTTGAATTAATTGCAAGGCTGTTTGCAGTGCACCGCTAGCACATCCTAGGCCGTGGCCGGCGTCTCGTCCGGGCGGGCGGCCCGGCCGGAGCCGGCATGCTGCCCAGCATCTCGTCATCCCACATGTAATGCTTCGCACGGTGCGTTCTGCTGCAGAACAAAAGTCATTGATGCTGCCAATTGGTTGTAGTATCTACGTGTGTTTCAGGCTGATTGAAAGCTAGCTAGCTGGTTGTAGCATGTACATGTGTTTCCGGCCGATCGATAGCTAGCTTTGCACCAAATCAATCCAGCAGCCCGATCCAAATTTAGATCGTGCACTTGTGTCTCTAATAGGAATCAAGCCAAGTCGTGACTATGCGCCAATGAATCAAGCCAAATCATGTTCCTGCATCGGCGCTGTGCGGACGCTGTCGCACATTCAGTCCTGATTGGAGGTAGTCCAATCCAACGCCGCATCATGAAACTCGGTCGCTAACGTTGGGAGAGGACAGTGTGCAGTCCCACATGAAAGGCAATCTTGTCCAGCCTGCATGTCGACCCCGTGGAACTTTAAAGTTGAAGATGGCAAGGAGAAGAACGGCGCTAGGGTTTTTCGAGGACGCTTCTATGCCTTGATGGAACCAATCTTCAAGGGAGATATTTTCTTCTTGACCGCATGCATCCCCGCCGTCGTTGCGGCGCCGGCAAACGATACACGGCGATGCCTCCGGCGCACAGTTTGTCGCCTCCGCCGCCGAGGAGCACCCGGATACGATATCAGCTGCCAGTATCCGCGGATCAATCTCCAAATTCGTGCACTATATACATGGCAACATGCAATTCTTAGATCTTTTCTTTGTTAGCTCTCATGCAGCATCCTCCTACGTTGGCTCCCATGCAGCATCAATGCAAAGTCAACTATTAGGGCATCTCCTGGCATGCGAGGAGGATGGGGGAGAGAGAGCCAGCATGCAAGATATATTTTTTGGTAGGATATGAAGGAGTTTGATGAGAATAGACTCTTGCATGGGATATTTGGCAAGGCCTCTTTGATATATTTCATCCGACGGTTGAAAATAAATAATGGGGAGATCTAACGGACATATCTGCTTAATTATTAGGATTAACGTGGGAGCTCGTTTGGTGCCTCCAATTAGTAAATATAGGATATAGGATAGGATTTTTTTCACCAAGAAAACTCCAGGAAATGCAAAACTTGTCGAAAACCCAAACAACTTGTCATGATGCCTTGAATTGGTCATAGGAGGCCCTTGAAAAAACGGAGTAATTTCAAGGATGTCAAGAAATAATATGCTCTCAGACGGAGCCTTCTGGCCATCAGAACACACTTCGTTCCAACATGCTCTATTTTTGTACACCCTTGAAATGGTCCCAACTTTTCCACTAGGTGGGCATGCCCCTCATAGGCATCCATGCCAGGTTTGAACAATTTCTGACACCGTATACAAGTTGCGAAACGTTCAACCTTTTTTTTCTGCATTTTCTTACCGAGAAAACTCTACAAAAATTCAAAACTTCTCGAAAGCCAAAACAACTTATCATGGTGCCTTGAATTGGTCATACGAGACCATGAAAAAAAGTAGGGCCATTTTAAGGATGTCGAAAAACAACGTGCTCTCCCACATATCCTTCTTGCCAACCTGAACACCCTACGTTGATGTTCGTGTTTCCTGGACATCCTTGAAATTACCACAACTTTTGCTACTAGGTGGACATGCCCATGGTAGGCATCCATGGCAGGTTTGAACTACTTCCAACACCATATGCAAGTTGCCACACATCTAACGATTTATCAACCTTTTTTGACTGAGAAAAAAATAGAAATGCAAAACTTGTCGAAAAAATGATAGAATACAAAATGATAATTTATATAGATACTTAAAACTGTCATTTTAAGTTTCTAACATAACTAACAAATACAAAATGATAGAAGTGAAAACAAAAATGATTTTTAAAAGCATTTAATGAATATTTAAACAAAAATTAGTAGATCATAATTTAAAATAGTTAATTAAAACTGTTATTTTGGTATTTCAAATTTTTTAACAGGTTTCATCAAATAATAAAGTTTAAAAGGAGAAAATATAAATGAACGAAAAAAGAGAGAAAGACAAAAAAATAGAAGAAGAAAAATCTTAGTCCTTCCCCAACTAGGCGACGGCATCGCTCCTGTCTGGCGACTATTGGAATTTGTTCGGAGTTTAAGAAAAATCTCATTTGCAAAAAAAATGTTCACCAATTTGAAAAATGTTCGGGCAAATTTAGAAAACTTTTTTGATATCATTTATTTAGTCTCATTTCTGAAAAATGTTTTGGAATTTATTTTTTTGTTCGTGCTCTCAGAAAATGTTTGTTTTCACAATTTTGTTTGTGCTTTTCAAAAAATTATTCGCATTTTGAAATTCTGAACAATTTTTTAAAGACACAAACATTTTTTGAAATTTCCTTACAATTTTCGAAAATGCAAATATCTTTTAATTTATGAACAAAATTTGGAAATAACGAACCTTTTGAAATTTTGAACAACATTTTTAAAGCATGGCTATTTTTTGAAATAGAAAGAAGGAACATAACAGGAAATGGAAAATAAATAAATAAATAAATAAATAAATAGAAAGATAATATGGAAAAAAGACCAGTTCACAAAGTGTTTCTAAAATCTTTTTAAAATTCCCAGCCCATCCATTACTTAATGTGTCTAGCTTTAGATTGTTCACCAAAGGTATGCTGTCGCAGTGGTTCTGAACGTTAGATACAAATTATGAGAAGTCCATATTACCCGTTATACGTATTGCAAGGGGGTTGTACCAAAGCGGCACTCAATGTTTCCTTTGTCTTGTGGCGCCTCTTCTATTTTCTCTCCGAGACAATAGGCTAGAAACGACACAGATACATACATGGCAAAGCGTACTGCAAGGTCTCCTAATAATTAGCTTGTGATCGACCGACAAGCACGAATGGAACTATGAACGATTAACTGGTGATTGCTAGATACTGTATCTTAGTTGGAAATAACAACAGTACTCCTAGCTTGCATCGGATTGTTGGGCTTGATTAGCTCTGGATAAGAATCAAACAACCTTTACGACTTCAAAGGCCCTCTTCAGGATGGGACGATTTGGATTCTCGGCGAGTTCAGTCCGCAGGTATGCCAATCCAGTGTCATCGAAGTAATCTTGGAGCACAACTTCCTTGAGGCTTGCGAGCGATGGTAGCCCCAAAAGCGACTCGTTGTTGATGTCTGCAAAACGAAACTTGAGCAGCTCAAGTTTACAGGCTGCTCCTTGTTCAAACTTCAAGCAATTGAGCGTTGGTCTCAGTTCCAGCACCATCAGCCTCACAAACGTCCCCGGCAGGAAACTGAGACAGACCTCTTCACCCTTGAACGACTTCTCCAGCAGATGCAGGAATGTCAGGTTTGGTAGATTACCAATGACTTGTATGGCAGCATCATGCTCTGATATGGTAGAGTTGCGCAGCTTCAGTTTCACCAGATTTTTCAGCTCCTGGATCCATTCTGGCAATTTCACCAGGTTGCCATACAACTTGAGGCTCTGCAGCTTCTCCGGAGGTGACGACATCCCATCCAAGCAGCCAGATAAACCTGGATCCCCCTCTGACCGGATTGACAATGACTCCAGATGTCTCAGCCCAACAATTGCTGAACAAAGCTCTTGTCCATTTTCCTTATTGACGCCAGTCACTCCCAACTTGCGCAACCTGGTGAGTCCTTTTATGTCCTGTAGAATGACCTTCCCTCGTCCGATGTTAACAACACCCAGTGTGTGCAGGGCTTTCAGCTTCGTCATCCCACTTGGCACTAGAACACCATGTGCGTCCAAGCGCGTCGCAAGCATAGGTAATATGCAGCAGCAAAACATAGCGCATACATCACGGTGGCTCATGCCATCACCTAACAAAGATTCAGGTGCACAACAAGCAAGACAACACAACATTGTCCCTAATAATAAAGTGCATGGCCGGCACTTCATTACCTTTGGAATATGACCTACAGCTTGTTCCCATGAAACGAAATCCTCATATGCCGGTATGATCCCAGCACGAAGATGATTTAGCTTCTGAAGCTTGATGATGCTCTTTGGCAACTTGAGAATTCCAGTTCCTCTCACATCTAGAGTCTCGAGTTGCCTCAGATTACCCAACGACTCTGGCAGGTCAAAAATTGATGGACATGCTCTTAGGGAAAGATATCTTAGGTGAAGAAGTTTCCAAATATGCTTAAGGTGGTGATGACGCAGATCTTTTGTGTCTTCCAAGTCTAGAACTCGGAGCATACTCATCTTGTCAGAAATGAAAAATGATTTCCACTGACCGAAAACTGTTAATGAGCGCAGACGGAACATGTCCACTATGCTCTCAAACTCACTCTTATCCCCCTTCCAGTTGCCATTTATAGCCAGGTGGCGCACCGTGGCCTGGCTGTTTGAGATGCAACCTTCTTCAAGTGTAAAAACAAGATTTTCTTCCATTGACTTTGAGATGCCAATTTCACGGATGAGATCATGGACTTGACAGGAATCAATCTCTTTTGTACTATGAATTGACTTTTCAGACGGTAGGATCATGCTCCTGCTCATCAGTTCCATGAAGTAGCTATCCGCTATTTGCACTGCAGACTTGCCGCGCACCTCCCTTGAGTAACCCTCCGCAGTCCACCGACGCACCAAGCGTCCCCGCCCAACCCTGTAGTCTTCAGGAAATATAGGCATATATAGGAAACAAGACTTGAGGTGATAGGGTAAACCATCATAGCTTCTCATAAGGACAGTTTTTATGGTCCCAAGCTCTGGATTCATTGCCAACTCAGCACTGATATGCTCATTCAGTTTCCTCCATTGGAAAGCGATTTTTGGTTGGTTTGCCAAGAAACCACCTATTGTCACTATTGCAAGAGGAAGTCCGTTGCATTTCTTGAGGATCAGATTTGCTTGTTCAATCAAAGTAGGATACTGCTCATCCAAATTTGTAGTCCTGCCAAATACCTGAAATTGAAATGATTTATGATTGTAAGTACATCCAAAATAATACTGGATACATATTACTCTAATTTAATTGTTAGACATATGATGGAATACATATGTTTTCGCTTTAAAATGTAATCTTTGTGTTAAATTAATTGGTTAGGTGGCTAAAACAGAATGTTTCAAAAACTACACAAACAAAAATGAACAAAACTTTCATTGTACCACTGAAGAAGGGCGCATTCCCAACATACCACAAGATAATTGTTTAAGAGTTGCCTACTTCTCTTCATGAATAGGCAGTGCATTTACGTTGATGTGAGTGGGTACTCCCTTCATCCGGGTTTATTAGGCCTAAACACAACTGCTCTTAGACCAGGACACATAGTAATTTGCTCATATAATTCTTTCATTCAACTCCCAATGCACTCTCTCACATGTATGCAGCCAATAAAAAAGCACGCATGAAGTGTATTAATTTTCTAGCCATGACACCAACAGCAATGACTTTCAATGCAACCAATGAAATGATTGCATGCATGCACCTTTCCAAAACGAGGCCTTATAAGAAAGAGCATGCTTGTAATGCTGAGAGGCCTAATAAACCCGGACGGAGGGAGTATTTGACTTCATTTTAACCACAAAAGAAGAAAAAACTACAAGGAACATCATAATTTATCGCTATAAGTAATATTTTTCTTTCAGCCCATAAAATATATCTATATCTATGCCTAATAATATCTATGTCTTTACCTAATCTTTATCTTTATCTTTACCTAATAATAAAGTGTCTATCGCTTCTTACTACCGTAAATTCGTCTGTTTTCCGTCCGCCGTCATTCTGCCCATATTTATTTTCTATATCCAAGTCCAAGATGGTACTAATCTCTCTACATATCCCTCCGCTACGTTGTTGTTCCTCCTGGGCAAGCATGACCGTATTACAAACAAACTCCTAGGCAAAATCTTATTTATAGAAAGAGAAAAATCAACAAACAACGCACGCACGCACTGTTTCGATCATGGCGGCTTGATTCACGTAATGTCAGCTCGATTGTGAGCTCGCGTGCTAGGTCGGCCGCAACCGAGGCGAGCGCGCCCATAATCATCGGGAGACTGGCGGCGGCGGCGGCCGACCAGGGGCTTTTCCAAGGATTCATCGCGTCCTACCACGGCATGGTCATGGAGAAGGGTGCAGTGCAGATGGAGCGATTGAGGGCCATCTATATAAGGCATCGGTGAGCAAGGCGGAACCTGCTGTCGTCGTTGATATTGATGATGATAATGGCAAGGACGCAGATGCAGGTAAGAGCTCTATAGATGCTAGGATTCATATTCAGCATTACGATCACGATGACATGCCGCTAGGCGTGAGTTCAGATGAGCAAAAGGCCATCAACATCAAACACACATTATGAACGCTGCTTATGAGCGGATCATCGTCATCTCCTAAGCCAACTCGCTCATCCACTCCAACCACGCGTAGAGGCCTTCTGCGACAAGCAGTGCCGGCTGCGGTTGATCATGAAAGTCCTGTACTCAAAGTCTGGAACTGGACGTGTGCCCATTATGGTGATCGTCATGCTCGGCGGGATTCAGATCATGGGGATGCTCCTGCGTGATTACACCATCCAACGCACGCTTCCATGGATTGCTGGGCTGGAACGACTTCGTGTGTCTTGTCGAGCAATGGTTCGAAACAAGCATCGGTAGCGCCCGGGAAGGGGACTTCAACACCTACTTCTGCGCCTATGAACTCGCTGAGATTTGGCTCGTTTGAGCCTGCTTCTGCTCCTCCTAGACTATGGAGTGATCTGATGGAGTCTGATGACTTGGTTGAGCATTCGCTTCCTCCTCTTGACTTTGGGGTTCATGACACAGTTGTTGGTAGTTGCTCACATGGTTTTGTTTCCGTGGTGGCCGCCGCGGAGTGTGCACCTTTTTCGGCGGCGCCCGCGGCAGTGCTCGGACATGATATCGAGCTTCCTTTCGAGGGTGGGGAGGCTCATGGGCAGGCGACCCCCAGTTCCCCCGCTGCTCACAGTGGTGCTTCGCATCAGACGAGGCGCCCGGTGACGCGGCTGCGGTCGTACCGCGTCCTAGTGGTAGTGTCGGGTCGGGAGGGGGGCGTGGGCAGGTGGCCTCTGCCCCTACCTCTCCCTTGGCGCCGCTGGAGGGGGCGGCTTCTGCCACATCCCCTGCCTTCGGACCCAGGCCGACGCCGCTGGGCGCGCCGGGCCCCGAGACGATGGTGGCTGGAGGAGCTGCACCGGTTCAGGCGACGCCACCTGGCACCGCCCTGGCGGCTTCAGCTCTGTTGAGCCCTATTGGGTGTCGGGCAGGAGGCCCTACCCCGAACGGGGCCGCGCGGGACGAGATCATCGCCTTCGAAGGGATTCCGGATCCTGTGTCCGAAGGTCGGCGGATGAGTTGCCGTCTCCAGGATTAGTCGGATGTTGATGATATGCAGCTAAGGTGCGCCATGCGGGCGGCCAAGCTTTGTGACATTGAGGTCATTACTGGTATGTCAGTCAATACCTCCAATTCTATTTTGTATTTTTTTCTAATGATGAGATTATACATAATGCAAATCAGTTGGGCGTTTCACTAGGTAGTAATGATAGTGAAATTTCTAAATCTGTTAATGATATCCTGGATCTTGAAGCGGAGCGTGCTCTAGAAATGATTCGAAACTTAGCAGTGATCAAACATATGAACGATTTAATATAGATGTGTTGGGAATTAGGGTACTTGATAGTTTCTATGCGGATCTTGCACCCTCACTTCCTGAAACGGAGGAGGATGAGTGCCCTATTTCCCCAAGAGTTTCCATTCTTGCAGATGCTCCGCTGGTTAGGTCCAATGAGCTCGGTTGTGAGGACCGAGTAGAGGACCAAAACAAGCCTAAACGCAAGTGGAAACGTAAGATTTATCCGGCTTCGGCTATGCGTAGAAGTGCTAGGGCCCGGACAACTAAGAAGTTTCATGATGAAATATGAAAGGAATTTTTTGGAATAATAGAGGTCTTAAGGACTTGGCTAAAAAAAAGGTTTCTAGCGGATGCATCTATAGAGCACAAGTTGGATTTTATCGCCCTCTCTGAAACCGGAAGAGACAATTTTACTCCCCAATTTCTTAGTACTTTATCGGGAGGTGTTGATTTTGATTGGCATTGCTTGCCTCCAAGAGGAAGATCCGGTGGGATTTTACTTGGGGTTAAATGCGATACGTTGGAAGTTCGGAATGTGGTTGTGGGTGATTTCGCGGTTAAGTTTCGAGTAAGATCGAAGGCCGATGGGTTTAATTGGGCATTGGTGGCAGTGTATGGCGCCGCGCAGCCTGAACTTAAACCAGACTTTTTGGCGGATCTAGTCCGTATTTGTGGTAGCAGGAACCTCCCAATTCTAGCTGGGGGCGATTTTAACATTATTCGACGTCGGGAGGGAAAAAACAATGATAACTTTGATGGCAGATGGTTGTTTATGTTCAATATAATCATTGAAAGCTTGGATCTTCGAGAGATAGAGCTTTCCAGTAGAAAATTCACTTGGGCCAACACGTTACAAATCCCTATGTTTGAGAAGCTGGATCGTCTCCTAGCTAGCGTCGAATGGGAGCATAAGTTTCCTCTTGTGACGGTCCAAGCGTTATCTTGCGCGATATCCGACCATACCCCATTGCTGGTTGACTCTGGAGAAGAAACGCATGTGGGCAACAAGAACACTTTTTCTTTCGAATTAGCGTGGTTTGAAAGAGAAGGGTTCCTGGATCTGATAGCACGAGAATGGGTTAAAGATTCAGGGGGGAGGTCGAATGTTGAAAGATGGCAGAATAAGATAAGGCACCAAAGACTGTTTTTACGTGGATGGGCCAAACATTTGAGTGGGATATATAAGGTTGAGAAGGAAAGGCTCCTTCTACTTATTCGATCCCTAGATTTAAAAGCCGAGTCTACCATTCTAGATATCAGGGAGTTGGAAACTAAAGTGGAGGCGGATCTGAGACTGAAAGAACTGCTTCGAGAGGACGAATTGAAGTGGGCACTGCGAGCTAAAGTTCCCAAAATCGTCCAAGGGGATGACAACACTCAATTCTTGCATATGATTGCGAATGGCAAGCATCGAAAGAAGAGGATCTTTGAGCTTGAGCAAGATGAGGGTACAATTTTAGGACAGGACAACCTAAAATTACACATCATGAATTAGTATAAGCAGCTGTTTGGGCCTCCTGAGGATAATTTCGTATCCTTGGATAAGTCAAGGACCGAAGATATCCCTCAGCTAGTTGCGGATGAGAATGATAATCTGACCGCCCCATTTTTGGAGAAAGAGGTGTTTGAGGCAATTTCACAAATGAAGAACAATAAAGCTCCAGGACCGGATGTTTTTTCGGCGGAGTTTTATAAGAAGTGCTGGAACATTATCAAGGGAGACTTGCTCCCGATGTTCCATGATTTATTCTATGGAAAGTTACAGCTGTCTCACGTAAACTACGAAACGATCACTTTGCTTCCTAAGAAAACATAGGACGTGCGGATTGAACAGTTCAGGCCAATCTGTCTTCTTAATGTCAGTTTTAAAATTTTCACCAAGGTGGGAACTAATAGGCTTACGAAGATTGCGCATAGTGTGGTGCAGCCGTCCCAAACTGCTTTCATGCCGGACAGAAACATCCTAAAAGGGGTTGTAGTTTTGCATGAAACGCTCCATGAGATCCACATGAAAAAACTTGATTGGTTGGTTTTCAAATCGGATTTTGAAAAAGCATACGATAAAGTAAAATGGCCAGTCCTTCAGCAGGCATTGCGTATGAAAGGATTCGATCAGGCCTGGAGACACCAGGTAGATTCTTTCACGCAAAAGGGAGTGTTGGGATCAAAGTGAATGACGACATTGGTCATTACTTTCAGACACACAATGGCCTGAGGCAAGGTGACCCGATGTCACCGACTCTTTTCAACATAGTGGTCAACGTGTTGACAATCCTAATAGGAAGGGCTAAAGATGACTGCCAAGTAGGGGGCCTCGTTCTGCACTTAGTGGATGGCAGAGTGTGGATCCTTCAGTACGCTGATGATACTATCATCTTCATGGAGCATGATTTGGCAAAACCAAGATACATCAAGCTTGTGTTATGTCTGTTCGAACAATTGTCGGGGTTAAAGATTAACTTTCATAAAAGCGAATTGTTCTGCTTTGGAAGAGCTAAATATGAACAAGAAGCTTACAAACAATTGTCCGGCTGCGAATTGGGGTCTTTACCATTCACGTATTTTGGCATACCAATTCACCATCGCAAGCTGTCTAACAAAGAATGGAAGTGCATTGAGGATCGATTTGAAATGAAACTAAGCTGCTGGAAGGGCAAGCTTATGTCATACGGAGGACGATTAATTCTCATTAATTCGGTTCTTACGAGTATGCCTATGTTTCTCTTGTCCTTTTTGAGGTACCAGTTGGAGTCCGGAAAAGGTTACACTTCTATCGATCACGCTTCTTCTGGCAGAGTTATGAATTAAAATGAAAATACAGACTCGCTAAATGGGATATCATTTGTAGACCGAAAGACCAAGGGGGTCTCGGCATTGAAAACCTAGAGGTGAATAACAGATATTTACTCAGCAAGTGGTTGTATAAGCTATCTGTAGAGATTGATGCAACGTGAGACCAAATCCAGCGGAACATGTAGCTTTATTCCAAAACACTATCCATGACGGTGAGGCCGACTGATTCGCCTTTTTGGAAAGGATTGATGAAAGTGAAATCAGCCTTTTTCAACAGGACAAAATTTATAGTTGGAAATGGTACTACCACGAGGTTTTGGGAGGACACATAGCTAGGGGAGACGCCCCTTGCACTCCAATATCCTTCTCTCTATAATATTGTGCAACGAAGAGAATCTTATTTTTGCAACAGTATTACAGTCGAATCCTCTAAATATTCATTTTAGGAGGACTCTAGCGGGAAATCATTGGGAAGCATGGATCCACCTTGTGGGAAGATTGATGGAGGTCCACCTTTCTCAACAACCTGATCAGTTGAGCTGGAAACTAACAAAGAATGGCGAGTTTTCGGTTAAATTCATGTATTTGGATGTTATCAACTCTAGCGTCATTCCGCGTTTGACGCATGTGTGGAAAGTCAAAGTGCCTTTAAAATCAAAGTATTTATGTGGTTTGTCCACAAACAAGTCATTCTAACTAAGGAGAATTTGGGAAAACGCAATTGGATAGGATTTACGCGATGTAGCTTCTGTGATTCGGAATAATCCATCAAATACCTCTTTCTCGAATGTCCCTTGGCAAAAGTTTTGTGGGGACAGTGCACCTTGCTTTCAATATTACTCCTCCGAATACCATCAACATGTTATTTGGAACGTGGTTAGATGGGTTAGACTCCGTAACTGCGGGACATATTCGTGTAGGAATATGTGCTTTATTATGGACAGTATGGAACTGCAGAAACGATTTGGTTTTTAACAGAACATTAAAAATTCATTTCTTACAGGTTATCTTCCGGGCCACTACACTCATCTGTATGTGGTCGTTACTCACTCCGACGGAGGCCAGGGAGCGTTTGGTTACAGGATCTATCCAATGGGAGATGGTAGCTCAGGATATCTTCAGCCGGTTTGGATGACGGTCATGTAATAGGATAGATATTTAGTTTTTTATCTTATATTTGCCGGACGGTTGTGGCTATCCTGTCATGTTGATTTTGCTCTTTGTGAGCTTCTTTACTTTTAAGACCTGAAGACTTGTGTTGAACATGTTGCTTTTATTAATAATATGTCTGCATGCATCTTTCTGATGCAGAGGCCGAGGCCTGGCCCCTTTTTGAAAAAACAAATCCCGCTCCGGAGCAGGGCGCTGCTCCCGGCGCTAAGGCTGCTTAAGATCCAAGATATTTTGATGGTCACAGGAGCTATTAGACGACATCGTGTTTGTTGGCGTAGGGCGAGCTGATGGCCTTGAACCTCTGCTATCTTACAATTTCCTCTCTCGCCTGATCTCGGATATGCGCTCTATGCCAGTTCCCTGCAAGCGCTTTCAGCCATGACATCAAGTTCAGCTGCCAGACCGTGAATGTGTTAGTCGTGCTCATCATCTGCCCATGATGACGCCCAAGAGAAGTCGGGGAAGGAGAAAAGGATGTTGTTGTCGTGGTTGTCGTGACGACTTGCTGTGGACACAGTCGATGCCATCGATGGCTAGCCATGGAAGAGCGCCTCGCGGCCTCCAGAAAATATGGATGCACGGGCTTCTGCTACTAACCTTGCGGATCATTTGCTGTTGCGGTGTTGTGACATATACACTATGGGGAAGAAGCTCCTGGTTTGATTTACAGGTGATGATAGGGATTCGTTTGGGATCTACTTTTGACAGGCCAATCTGGTTTGTTGCTACTTGCTACTGGGTGGCTTCCCGTGATGCTACAGTGCGCTACGGAGAGGTATAGAGGTATCCCACAGCTACATGTTTGTACATTATACCATGGTGTTTCATCTATTCGATTTTGAGGTTTGACTCCTTTGTTAGTGTTATATCGATGGTGGCCTTTGGCCTTTTGTATTTTTGACTTTTGGCATCCTCATGTACATCATATATATGGTGGTTTTAGCCTTCTAGTAATATAAGTTGCATTATAATATGGTGTTGAGCCTAGGTTCAGAGCTTTTTTTGGTGTTGCAACTCGCCTCCTGATCCAACCTCACACGTCGCCGTCGCTTTCTTTGCCGGTTGTTGTTGTTGTTGTTTTTCTCGGCTCCAGGCCAGCTTGACGGCGGCTCTCTCGCCGATCTGCTCCGAGGTCGCCGCGGCCACCTTTCACCATGGCCGCCGCACCTCCACTTCCCGCCGAGGTTGCCATCTCCACCTTCCGCCATGGCCGCCGCGCCTGCACTTCCTGCCGAGGTCGCCGCCTGCACCTCCCGCCGCGGCCGCCGCACCTCCACCTCTCGCCGAGGCCGCCGTGCCCACCTTCCGCCGCGGCCGCCGCCGGCTCCAGGCGTGGGCGCCCTCTCCACACCGTATATTGGTGTTAATGCTTTCTATGTGCACGTCGTTGTTTAGGATTATGTTATTGTTCCTCAGTATGTGCCTTCCGAGTTACAACTAGCGGACTTCTTCACGAAGCCACAGACTAGAGCGCAACATAGATTTCACCTCTCCAAACTCAGTAGTGTGGATCCATCATGAGTTTGAGGGGGGGTTGTTAGAGTTATGTTGATGGTGCACCTTTGGCCTTTTGTATTCTTGACTTTTGGCATCCTCATGTACATCATATATATAGTGGCTTTGGCCTCCTAGTAATACAAGTTGCATTTAACATCCTTAATCCCGTTTCTTAGGATCATTATTGGAAATCCATCTATGGCTATCGAACCAAAAATGTCTACTCTGGTACTGAATGTTCAGCGACGTCTTCAAAAGAGAACAATTCAAACCTTAGATGTACAGTATATCTGACGGATCCCTCTAATTTGTACTTGAAATTACAGTGTATAATTTGTTTGGACATCATATATATATCATGAAGACGTCTAAGTTGGACTTGAAATTACAGTGTGATTTTTTTTCAACTTGCTAATTCAATTTTACTTATTTTAAACTCTATAGTAATTCTAAACGGTATAATAATCTATACAATGTTTTTCAAAGGATGTTTCTTTACATCCTCTTATATCACATTTGATATGAGATGGGTTGTAAATATCTAAATAGTTTTTATATAGAGTTGTTATTTAAATTCCATAAGATAGACAATGTAATGTGCATTTTCAGAGACAAAATAGGTAAATTTTATGCATACATGTTTTTTTACACCATTGTGGTGTGAAGGAGGCATGCGAGGAAACGCGTAGCAGCCGCCCTCCACAGTTAAAAGCGACCGGTAGTATGAGAGATGGTGCATGGACCATGGAAAATATCTGGTGCACCGGAGCTTGTGGTGCTACCGGTGCACCACACTTACATTGTGCTTTTAAAATGTTCAAAAAATTATGAAAAAAATTTAGCACGCTTGCACAACATCAATGTAGATTGTCACAAAATTTTAAGTCAAAATTCAAAACATAACTCCCAAAACAAAAATGACAAATTCAACACTGAATAGTACATAACATAACTTGGGCTTTAGATTTGGTCCATTATTACACTGATGTTAAATTTATCATTTTTGTATCTCAAAAAACATTTCAACTTTTTATATGAAATTTTGTGACGTCATAGATTGATGTTGTATTAACATGCTAGAGATTTTTTCAGATTTAAAAAAATATTCTATGGCATCCGGTGCACCGGTAGCACCACAAGTGCGGGTGCACCGGATACATTCCCACATGGACCAGATGCAGGGGGCATATATGGATAAGGACTAGGGGAGGGCCGCCATCCGTCCAGCTCGAGAGATTAGTTTAAACATTTATGTTGTGCTTCATGGTCCAATAACACGTGTGATATACTTATCAGGATAGTGGGGTGCCATATTATTTTTCTTCCGTTGCAATGCACCAGCTATTTTGCTATTGCTATGCTAGTAATAAAAAAACTATTATTGCTTCTGCCAGCTCACCATCGTGGCCATTTTGCCAAAAAGAAAATAACCTTGTACTTTTTGATAATTGAACCCACTGCACGGTCACTTTTTCAGTGAATCTGAGAAAACGTTCTATTTTTATAAATAAACCCCTGCAGTTGTATGAATTCAACCCATGGTCCTTTAAGCAGTGGTCCGTTGTAGCTGCGACTGGTTTGGCGCTCGGGTGAGGAGGAGCTCACAGGGCGGCTGCCACTGCCGTCTTCGAGCTCGCCAGCGTGGGTCGGCTATGGCGTGGTGCGGGACGAGGAGCGCGAGCGGCTGCCGGCCAAAGCGGTCCAGAGGGACCGCTAGGAGGCAGGCCAGTTGGCATAAGCTCGGTCCAGCAACTGGTCGTGATGGAGAGGAGGGCGCAAGGGATAAGATGAGACCGACGGTGAAAGCCGGGGCAGTGGTAGCGGCTGGTCGCCGGCAGCGTCGGCCGGGGTCATGCGCGCGGGGGCGAGACTTCCCTGGTGCTGCTGGCGCGTGAGGGGAGGGATTGAGAATATGAGAGAGCAACTAGTTAACGAGCTCTCCTTCGGGAGCCTCACAAGGATCTCAGCGCTACTTGGCGCGCTCTTAGCCTTTCGCCACGTGTCGCATTCTAGGCGCTTCCTCTAGATTTTACTTTTTTTATTTTGCCGCACGCGTTTTTAGCTTTTTAAATGGTTTTTTGGTTCTTTTCTACATTTTGGTTTTTCATCAGTCTACCTTAGCTTTTCGACAAAAAAATTTTGAAAATTTTTTACTTACGCGAAAAAATGCGTTTTCTTTTTTTCCCTTTCGGAAGAGTCACGGTTTTGCTTCTGCGAGAGGCACGACTTTGCTTTCACGAGAGTCACGGCTGTGCCTCTCGGAAACGAAGAAAACGTGTTTTTTTTCCTTTCGCGAGAGTCACGCTTTTGCTTCCGCGAGAGGCATGGTTGTGCTTTAGCGAGAGTCACGGCTGTGCCTCTTGGCAACGTAAAAAACGCGTATTTTTTCCTTGAGCGAGAGTTGCGGTTTTGCTTCCGCAAGAGGCACGGTTGTGTTTCGCGAGAGTCACGGCCGTGCCTCTCGAAAACGGGAAAAACGCGTTTTCTATTTGGTTTTCTTTCGCGAGATTCACGGTTTTGCTTCCGTGAGAGGCACGGTTGTGCTTTCGCGACAGTCACGGACGTGCCTCCTCGGAAACGAAAAAAACATGTTTTCTCTTTTTTTTCCTTCCGCGAGAGTCATAGTTTTGCTTCCGCGAGAGGCACGGTTGTGATTTCGTGAGAGGCACGGGCGTGCCTCTTTCGGAAAGAGAAAATACCTATGCTCCCGGTTCGTTTTTTCGTCCTGTTTTTTTCGTGAAAAAAAAGTTTGTCAAAACCTATCAACATGGGATCTAGTTTTGAAGATCTTGGCGGGAGGAATCCAACGGTGAAAGCGGTTTGAGATTTGGACGCACGGTTTAAGATATAAAAACATTTTGAATAAACGGATCTACGAAAAAAGGGAAAACTCTCATGTTGTGACAAGTGGTGCACATGCAGCGTGCCACTTGTCGCAACCTGGAGAGGTTGAAGTGATCTTTGCAACGAGTACTCCTCAACCAGTGATTTCGAGAATATGAGGGAGCTGTGGGGAACGAGGGGAGAGGCTGCTCGATCCGGAGGGGCTCACGATCGCTAGGTTGACTGCTGGGGCGGCTGGGCCTCGTGAGGTACGAGGGTTGGGCCGACCCGGGCGGCTAGCTGGGCTCTGCGAGGCCATGTTGGATCGTAAGCCCCGTGAAAGCATAGTTTTAAAAACCGGATCGGACCGGCGGTCAAACCGGAAAAACCGAAACCGAAAGACTCAGCAGTTTTTAAGCTAATAAGACCGTTCTGCAATCAGACCGGAAAAAACCGGTTGAACCGGCCGGTTTTATGGAAAACTGGTGAAAAAACCGGGCCATTGAACCGGGAAAAACCCGGAAAAATGTTTTAATAGAAATTGAGAAAGTGGGATTCGATCCAAGGTTGTGTGTGCAGTGATCCAAGGTTGTGTGCGGAGTACGCGGTTCCTGCCCATGACCCAATAACCAACTTGGTTGAGCTACTTTGTTGTCCCCTATATGGATATAACTTTATTTGACCATTGTTTCACATCATATTTGCACACATATTAATCAACATATATTATTTTATTGCTAAAAAAACCAGCAACCGAACCGGTGAACCGGCAGTCCGACTGGAAAAAACCTGAACCGACAACCTTTTTGGTTTGGTTTTTTAAACAATGCACGAAAGAGGAGAATAGCAGCCATGCACTAAGAAAACAAACCTTTGTCTCAAAAAAAAAAACTTTATGTTCGTGCGTTCAGAGCTGTGCATTTGAATGTTATTCAAAAATCTGGTCAAACTGTGGTCAAACAATGGTCAAACTACTTATTCAAGAAATATTAGTGTTACTAAATAATTGACGAAAGTCAGATTGACGTGCTGCGAAACAGTCTACACAAACACAAGCGCAAGGAATTGGTGTTGCTGTGCGATTCAATTTTCTGCAGCAAGAGTACAAATCGTCGAGCCCCCCATCGGTATTCGTAAAGGAGTCCGAGATAGAAAAACAAGTCGCGAGGACAACTCGAGTCAAGGCATGACATCCTTGCTTCGTCCCGTGTCAAAGGATATTGATCTCCTCCCTCCTCGAGCCGCCGCCACCCCTTTCCTCGACCATGTTCCTCCCTATCTCCTCCCTCCTGACCCCCTTCCTCCCAGTCTGATCTCGGGCATCAAGCGCCGTCGTCTTCTCCTCGCCACCGCCGGAGCTCCGAGGGGCAAAGCCCAGACAGGGGATGATGGCGGAGGTGGGGCCTTCCTCCTCCTCGGCTCTGGGATGCTGTTTCGGTGTAGATCCGTGCTGGTGTGCTGGACATGTGCGCGGTTCGGCGTCGACGCCATAGCGGTGAGGGCTCTCCGCCGTTGATGGCTCACCCATGCAGGGCAGCGGTTCCAGGCAGTGGTCCAGCTCCATTAGTACGGTTTCCTGTTGGATGACATCACCCATGGGTGTGTTGGATGATGGATGAGGTCGATCTCGTGGTCCAGGCAGGAATATGGGCATGAATTTTGCCAGCGAAAGCTTGGTTTCGTCTCGGCCAGAACCGTCTACGGTGGCAGCTGGGTTTCGAACTAGATACCGTTCGATGGATGCGCGCAGGAGGCAGGCGCTATTTGGCATCAGGTGGCGTTGACAGCAGAAGGGTCTGACAAGATTAGTGCGTTGAGTGCTCTTGAAGACGAGACTACAGAAGAATATGGTGACGGATTCTACAGCGTGCGCATGCAGGGCACGCTAAGGGTCTGCTGGAACAATTGGCATGTGCGGTGACCGGATTTAAATAATGTGCATGGAGTGTAGTCAGGGCACATCATGAATCTTGTAGGTAGGGCGGCAATTTTCGTTAAGAAGGTGGCCTTGAGTTGATCTATGTATTTACTCCCTCCGTCCCAAAATAATGGACTCAACTTTGTACCGACTTTATTACAAAGTTGGTATAAAGTTGAGTAACTTATTTTATGACGGATGGAGTATTTTGTAAGACCTTCTTGAATGATGCAATAAAGATGGATGTATGCATAGCTCGAGGTAGAAGCCATTGGTAATCATCCTTTCAAAAAAAAAACCTAGCGATTACCAAATGAAGATATGAATGTCTTCAAAAAAGCATCATAAATCAACTTTATGACGATGCTATGACCAAATTTGAGCTTCACAGGTTTAGAGTATTTCTTGTAATACGTTTATATCAGTATAAACAGTCACATGTGTTATAGCCCAAACATTTATTGTTAGAATCTACAAGATATACATTTATGAACAAACACATGAAGTGAGAATCCATACCTTTTTCATGAAGAGATCACGCGCGCTTCTGTGTCCTAGCCTTTGGAGTTCGCATATATTTTTATGCTTGTTTGAACAATGATTAGCAATATCCTTTATTCTTGTGGTGACTATGATCCGACTTGATGTTTCCATTGCAGGAAATTGTGGTATTATAGTATCCCATTCTGTATTGGATGATAGATCATCGAGAACAATCAAGTATTTCTTTCCTTCTAAATATCTAACCATCTTTTTCACTTCACATCCAATCTGCATAGCTATGTCCTCGATAAGCTTGTCAAGACTGAAAGGTCACAGAATCGTGACACAAGCACGCTTCTCAAACTTCCCACTAAGCTCTTGGTAGACATCTCTGACTAGTGTGGTTTTTCCAATACCACCCATTCCCCACAAGCTTATCACTTCAAGTTGTTGGCTATCTTCATTTAAAACTAGTTTTAGGATTTCTGACTTTTCTTTCTCACGCCCAATGAGTTGAGTGTCCCTAAAAACTGCTAGTGTCTCTCTGTGATTAAGAATCTTCTTATTGCCAGAGCCGTCACTGCCAGCAATGCCTGTATTTGAGCTACTCCCGGCCTCCATTGAATCTATCCCATTATGAGACCCCTATACACAAGCAAGGAATTAATGACGACATGTTGATTTGTTTCCTCCAAGACAATGTTTAGTCAAGTATTAAATCTTACTATTATTTTTATAATAAACAGATCTAACATTAAGTATATAATATATCTCATTCTGAAAATATTGATACATTAGAGATATAGCAGATCTTGAATCTCATGATAATCATAATGAGTAGTGCTAACTATGATAATTTCAATCATGCTGATGGTAGATGCATCACATTACATAAGGGTTGGTAACGTATGGTCCCATATATGGCCAGAAAATTGTATGTAGAGAGTATATCTATAATGATTGTATTGTTTCTGGTCAACTGAACATATTTATTAATGATTGTATTGTGTTTACCTTGACCCCACAACTAACAACAAGGACAAGTTCAAATTTAATCAGTATTGGATACATACAAGGCAAAATCTTGGTTTGCAGACCTTCATATTACCCTTACCATCTATGTTGGACGGCCACATTTTAAAGATGGTTCCTTTCCAAAAATAAATGTGATAATTTTAATTTATATTCCCCCCAATTAACTTCAATTTATGCATCAGTCCTGATTTTTTAACATGGTCTTCATGATCTAATTGGATATCTAGACAGTTTAATTGGTGAAAGGAAAAAATATCTAGTCCATATTATCTTCAAAATCTGTAGATGGTTCATCATCCCATGCCTTATTTAATCAAAATTTTCATAACATACATGATCATTTCGAAGATATTTTGAGGTGGGATGCTGAGACCAAAAGGTAGGATACACCTGTAAGCCTTCGGTATATATAAACCGGTTATAAAATATAAATTGACAACATAATTTACAAAATTGAAGGCTTACATAAATTAGATTTCAAAAACCAATTATTCTTTTTGTGGTTCCTTCAAATAAATGTGGATTAAATAAAATTGTATATTAATTTGTTTTCCAATAAAAATAACATGCAGCAAAAATGCTTAAATTAAATTTCTAAAGCTTTGATTACAAAAATCAAAAATATGAATTTACATCTCAATTTTGCATAACTTCAGAGGGAGAACTAACAATATTTTAAAGAGGACATGGTCCTTAAAAGGTTTAATCTGAATCTCCTTAGAATCATTAAGGAAACAGCAACAGTATAGATGTTTCCATGAGAATGTATGGACCAAGGACGTGTTGATCTCAATACTCGTAAGTTGTGAATGTAAAAACTACATGGATGCAGCCAGATAATGCTATGGGGTGTTTCTGATGTCGTTAGTTACAGTGGTTCTGATGTATCTTTCGATGCAGATCCAAGTGGAATGAAATTAGCGAACAAGTTGAACTAAACGAAGCGTAAGATTGGACAGAGTTTTGAGCATTACCTTCTCATAGAAAGCATAAATATTCTCGTCAACAAACAACTGCTTATACTCTGGTACTACATCCTCAGGCCCTACACATAAGCTTGCAACTCCAGCTTGGTATGCAGAGACTATGATTCGGCTTCCTTTCTTGTTATTCTGGAAGCATGGCTTAATGTCACCCCATTCTTCAATGTTCTGTATGTCATCAAGTACAATCAGGTAAGTCTTCTCATTTACGTATCTCATGAATTCATCAACCAAATCATCTTTCTTCATCATCCCCATCTTCCTCAGGACTTGGATCTCTGTTTTTTCTCTTTCCCCCACACTTTGAAGACAATTTACATGGAATTGTTCGATGATGCTTCGCAAGAACTCTGTCAAACTAAAAGGACGTATCAACCCTGCGATCCAGGCTCGGCACTCGAACTTCTTGTATACCTTTTTATCTTCATAGGCCCTTCTGATGACTGAAGTCTCCCACAAATGACCTGATCTTATTCCTGACACCGCGATGATTCTAAGGTCATCATCCTTCTTGTTGATCAATTGAACGAGATCCACTTTTGCTTTCTCCAGTAGGCGCCTTGCTTCGTCGGTGCCAGACATAGCTGTACCAACCATTGCAGACTGTCCACCGATGGTTGCCGACTTGGAGCTAGAGCCCTTGATGAGGTTGTAGCGAATGTTCCTCTGGCTGACATCCTCAACATTGGCTCTCAGCTCCTTCATCTGCTTGGCCACATGGCGCCTATCTGATAGCGTTCGATGGATACGCCACCAGGACTTCCTCCGTAGGCGCACAGCGAATTCCTGAAGGGTGTCCTCGACGTCATAGGCCACGTCGCGGACCTGTTTTACCCACACCTTGACGACCCTATCGTCATCATATCTCTCATCGTGGGCGGTCATGAGAAAAGCCTGCATCATCTCAAGCTCGTTGGTGATGAAGACCTGATCACGCCGGACTCCGAGCTGCAGAGCAACCTCCTCTGCCAGGGCAGATTTTGCATAGCCAAGCGCTCCATCCAGCACGGACTTTCCGATGCTTAGCGCCGTGGCCTCCATTAGCACAGGCGGATGGAGGCAGAGCACTGTTTATGCCTTTGTTGTTAGTGTTAGAGCTAGAGCAGCTCTTAGGGCCGGGGAACAAATAACAAGAGAGGGGTGGGAAGCAAACCTTGGTGGTGGAAGCAATCTGGATGGCTATCAATACGCCCTCGGCCACGAAGAACAGCGCTCTCCAAAGCAATTAAGCATATACTATCTAATTAGCAAAGGTAATGTCCAAATTAGGATTGATGATTCAGTGGCTAGAGCGCAAAAGAACGACAAGAATTAATTACCAGCAGCGAAGAGGAATGGATGTCTGGCTGCATCCTGCTCCGACCTACCGGAAGCTCACTGAAGAAGAGAAATGGAGTGAGATACTTTGCTTCAGGTTGTAGCTATTGATTCGACTTCCATCCTCAGAAGCAAAGGTAAATGGAAAGCAGGGGCACAAGAAGCTTCTTTGCTTCTCCCTGAAGCCTAAGCATCCGTGCATGGTATCTTTACACTTTAGTTTCCTTTGTTTTGGCAAAGATGGATTCCATTCTTCCTGTCTGATTTACATGTGATGATTCTTGGAGTAGGCATGCTGTCCTGGATAAAGGCTAAAGCTGTGAGCTCCATTGAAACATCTTTTCCTCACAAACAAAGTCTGATTCTTGGCCTTGACATGCTGTTCTCATTCTGGACACATACAGATATGCAACATTACCCTTGCTGGGGGCTCTCAAATGGATGGGAGCAGCTTAATTGAAACAGTTGGTCTTACAGTTGAGGCAGAGCTGGACGAGATAAAAAAACATAAGTAGCAATAAAGTACTTTATACATGTTTTTTTTTTCAGGGGATACTGTATACATGCTTGACACTATTGTCCAGGGACCAGCTTAATTTAAACAGCTGGTCTTACACTTGAGGTATGCAGACATCCAACCTCAAAGAATATTGATGCAGAAACATATGGGTTCTGAGATTGCACTGCTGAGAATTTAAATAACAGCAGACATGTACTGATGTACAGTAGGTTGCCTCAAACATGCTGACATATTAGCTGAGCAAATTAGCCAAGCAGACTAGGATGAATGACAAAACAAAAAGGAAACGAAAGTAAGAAGCATGTTCGAATGGGCCTGACATGTGAGTATGTACTGTTTTTCCTTTCTCAAACAGGCCAGAGTTGATAATAAATCTTCTAATGCATTAGCTTTATGATGATAATAACAGTTCGATAGTAACTAATGCTGAATTCACATGAGTAAATTGGTCAGACAAGCAACTTCAGGGCTTAATTCAGACTGCACTGAGCTGAGCGACTACATTTATTCAGTTTGCTGAATAAAGGAGTGAGTTGTCGAGCACCTTCAGGTTCAACCCAAATCTGCAGCAAAAGGAAAGAGTTGAACATGAAGCAACCTGTATATGTTGAAACAAATAAATAATGTGTAGACGCACAGGGAATTGTAGTGCAGATTTACCATTAGAGTGCCATGATTCAGGTACAGAATCGATACATTTCCAGTACTCATTAAGCACTTGCTCAAGATATAGATTTATTTACTGCTATAGTCAATTTATGGAATTGATACACCATTTAATTTATATCATTAAGCAAAATAAAACACAACATATGTATCCTTCTTTCGGCTCAAGAATATCAAGGGATAGAAATTTGGTATAAGAAATAGGCTACCTAATACTCCATAGATAGTTCGAATTGTATGGAGGGGAAGTTTAACCTTCTTAAATGGATTCGACATGTGCAATTTCATTTCCTCCTAGACGGCCCGGAATTGTTACATTGACTCCCTTATATTTGTTATTTTTAGTTAATTCAATCACTTTTTTAGTTAATTTGTAATATGAAACTCTATTTTTTAATTGGAAAGCTATATATTCTGCAGGAATGTTAGGCTGTCTATAAGGTTCTTTAACTTTTTTGATAGCAATATTACGTTTCTGATTTACAGAGTTAATTTTCTTTTGTAGATCTTTCTCTAATTCTTTGATTGCTCCTTTTTCTTTAATAAATTCGAGAACCTAATATGGATTATGACGTGTGTCGTATTGATTTATTTTCGAATTTCTATATGGGTAATTACCTCGGAACTTGAAGCTAGATTTTACCAAGTATCCAAGACCAGTTGCCAGAGTTTTGGGTCGTCATATATTAATGGATCAATTAAGTTTGAAGAGACGTGATGAGACTATGAGAGGATGAGCAAGATTCAGTAGAGCTGAATAACAAAGGTGAGAACGAATTACATTGTTAAAATGAACTACCTAGCTCGCTTGGTCAGTGGCTGCGTTGTGCTCCCAGCCTCCCAGCCTGACTGGAAGCTCATCGAAGAAGGGAACTGCTGGACTAGATTAATTGCTTGGGCCTCCAACTCTTGCTATTCTCAAAAGCAGCTTCTTTGCTGGTTGTTCTGGCATATGCAACAAGTGGTGACTTTATGCTTTAGTTTCCTTTTCTTTTGGTAAAGAGGGATTTGATTCTTCCTGTCTGCTTTTCCTTTATTTTTCCCTCAACCACTGCCATCTGTCTGAATCTTGACACGTTTTGTTGGGAATAAATAAAACAAAAAAAGAAGATAAAACTGCAACTGCTACATATCGCTCCTCTGTTCACTAAATAGAAAGGAAGAAAAGAAAAACAATCAAACCAACTACGTTGACACTTTAAGTGAAACTTGCCAACAAATGTTGTGTGCACAACATGAAACAGTAACTGTATGTTGAAACAATTCAACAAGATGTAGATATATAAGAGCATCTCCAGCCGCGCCATCAACATGCCCCCACCAAGCGATTTTTCAGCGCCGGCGCCGAAAAATCGGCCCAGTCGCGTCCCCAGGAGGCCGTTTTTCGCCGGGTTGGGCCGAAACTGGCGCCGGCGGACCTAGGCCGAACCCGGCGCGCTGGGGTCGCCCGGGGGGCGCCGGGGCGAGCGATTTTGGTGTGAAAGAGCTGCGGGCCCGCCGAGTCAGCGACACTCGCCTCGTCGTCCTCAGAACGCCTCGGTTTCCCGAGGAGAAATCAATGGCAAGGCTGTTGCCGGTCCGCCAGGGCGACGCCGGGCAGGGGTCCAACAGAGGCGGCCTCGTCTAGGAGGAGAAGGCCGACGAGGACGACGGCGAGGATGGCAGCAATGTAGGCGACTTCGCCGCGCTCAACGCGTTCTTCGACCCGTAGTTGTAGTTGCGGTCATTTTCTTAAAAACTTTGTTATGTAATGTCATGTTCGCCGAACTTTAGCCGAATATTTGTCGAGTTTGCCGAACTTTAGCCGAATTCCTTTTTTTTTAAAACCCGCCTTCTGGGGGCGACCCTGGGGCCGGCGGCTGGGAACCCGAAAGCCCCCACGCCGAGTTTAGTGTCGGCTCGCCCCCAGGCGGCGATTTTACGCGCCTCCTGGGGGGCCAACGGCTGGAGATGCTCTAAGGAACTGCAGTTGAGATATACCACCGAGCGAAGTGGCCTGGGAGTGCATGGCTCGGTGGGATGTCGAGAAAACCCCCTTACCTGAATTTGAGACAGACAGCAGCATGGCCCATCTTATCCCGAGTGTGTACATCAACTTGGCCATGCATGAAAAGTGTTAGAGTTGTGTCGAATATAGTGTACAAGGTAGGTTACAGTTGGACTTGTAGTTGTATCGTGTTTACATAGGATGTGGAGTCGTGTCCTAGTAGGACACTTGTATCCTAGGCCTCTCTTATATAGCGGGGGTAGACACACGATGTAACCTATGCCAACATAATAGCACAGGCGCGCAAGGGGGAGCCGGCGGCATGTGCCGCGCCCGGGTGGCCGGTGTGCGGTATTGTGACGGTGTCACGGGGAGGAGCGCCTGTAGTCAGGCCCCGGGGATGTAGCCATATCGGTGAACCTCGTTAACAAATCTCGGTGTCGTTCTTGTGTGATTGCTAGGTTCTCGGATGATCAACGGAGTGCCTCGGATTTATTCTAACAAGTGGTATCTTGAGCTAGGTTGTTCGGAGGTTGCGGGTTGTTGATCTAGAGAATGGATCGTGTCAGATTCGGTGCAAAGACGGCGGTTGTGAGAATTCATTATCGAAGCTAGGGCTGGTCGATTTGAGGAATTTTTCTCGTGGAAGCTATCGGTTTGCGGCTGGATGGACCGAGAAAGAATAGCAATCGGAATCAACGAAATCATGTTGTAGCTGGAGTCCTTGGCGTCGGCTAGATCGGTTCAGGCGATCGAAAGCGATGGCGGCGAAATTGTGGAGCGACAGAAGTATTGTGCGTCTTGGAGCGGCACTTCGCTAGCGCAGGCGTGTGCGGGCGCGTGGCCAGGCGGCAGCATATGGCCCACTGGGGCGCTCGCGCGTGTCTCTCGCCGAGTCGGACTGAGCAGGCAACGCCAGGTGGGCCTGTAGGCCAAGGCGTAGGCTCAGTCGGCTTGTACGGGCGCATACGGCAAGGGCCAAGGCGTGGCTGCTCAAGTCGTGATGGACGGGGCTGTTGCATGCATGGTGTACACGAGATTTGTTTGGACAAAAGAAACATCTGCATTATATATGGTATTGACGTGTCATGGACAACAACACAATAAAGAAAAAGGTGCTTTGGAGGTTACGGGAGGCAAAGGTTTCGTGCACCCATGGAGACTACCAGGCTAGCGAAAATTTCTTTTGGAAGTGTTGCTAATTGCACACGAGGTTTTACCATGAAGATGGCAGATTGGTGATGTGCGTACAAGGTTTGTGGAGTCTCGAGCATATCGTGCAGTCGGATAAGTTCGGCTGGATCAGACTTAGATGGTCTGATGGATCGAAGTAAGTCGATTGATACAGAAGACGGTGGTGAGATCGGTGAGGACGACATAGGAGCGTGATGCTGATGGTGACCGACTTTTGGGGCGTGGAAACACGTGACGCAGGTCCCGAGGGCTTGTGTGGCTTCGACAAGACTGGCGCGGGATTGATTCAAGGTGGTGTATACACGGAGCTTGAAGTCGATGAGGCGCGTGGGTGAACTGATCATCTACCATGGAGTCATGTTGAAGGTGGAGCTGGAGTCTGGAGGACTTCACTAGGTGCTGATTGAGGGGCTACGGCGTAAGTGCACAGAGAGTCGAAGCCTATTCAGCGGGAAAAGCGAGGGACACGTAATTCGGACTGGAGCCCAGTGGTCTGATGGAAGCGTGAAACTCGTCATCGGTCGGTGATGATCGGTGGTACTCTGCAGTGGAGGTTGAGTGGTGTGGGTTCGCGACCCTTGAGACTCGACCAGGACAATGGAGGCTCGGCCAGTAATAAGCGGCGGCGTCTGACTGTATGCACGGGCATGGAAACGGGCCAGGGCTCTGGTGGTCATACATGTGGTGAGACAACTGTGAATTTGACTCGGGATGACTACAAGCAATGGTGAAATTCCTTCAAGTTTCAGACAGGCGGTCAATAAAGGAGCGGTGATGTTGAGTTCAGGTAACTCTTATGTGTGACACCCAATATGTGAGTTGTTCACTTTCACGCAGGTCAGCGATCAGTGTGTGATGGCGTTGGACTGATACTCTGAAAGTTGGGAGCGCAAACTAGAGTAATGTGGAACTTAATTTCGCTCGAGTGTTGACTGTGGTCAAGAAAAGAAGGGACAACAAGTTGCAGGTGGAGTCACATGGAGTCTTTGGAGTAGCAGCAGTGCTCATGCGATAAACTCAAGTCCAATGTACGTGGAAGTTTTCCGCATGGACAAACTCAAGGTGGTGAAGAATATTCGCCAAGGTGGAGTTTGTTAGAGTTGTGTCGAATATAGTGTACAAGGTAGGTTACAGTTGGACTTGTAGTTGTATCGTGTTTACATAGGATGTGGAGTCGTGTCCTAGTAGGACACTTGTATCCTAGGCCTCTCTTATATAGCGGGGGTAGACACGCGATGTAACCTATGCCAACATAATAGCACAGGCGCGCAAGGGGGAGCCGGCGGCATGTGCCGACGCCCGGGTGGCCGGTGTGCGGTATTGTGACGGTGTCACGGGGAGGAGCGCCCGTAGTCAGGCCCCGGGGATGTAGCCATATCGGTGAACCTCGTTAACAAATCTCGGTGTCGTGCTTGTGTGATTGCTAGGTTCTCGGATGATCAACGGAGTGCCTCGAATTTATTCTAACAAAAAGAAATAGGGTTTCCCCCGCTTTATATTATAAAGCCTGGACCAAAGCACACATGTAACAACAAGGTTCAACGCGCGCACACACACCAGAGTACAGTAAGCACACGAGAAGTCTAGCTGGGGGAGCAGCACAATAATCCCCAAAAAAGAAGCCAAAAGACAGCTACACTAATCCAGCTCCGGGGGCAGAGGGGGGAGCGGCGGTGCAGACAGGCGGGCGGTGATGGACCGGAGCGAAGTGATGGCCCGGTTGATGAAGACCCGATCCTAGCGCCGAGTAAGCGGCCGACATAGCTGAAGAAAACCACAGAGCTTGTATACTGCATCAGTCGCACGAAGAGGAATAACATGCTCAATCACAAGCTTATTACGGATATTCCAAAGTGTCCAAAGGAGGGCACCAATGGACACCCCAAAGGGCCGGCCGCCCAGCCGCATGGATGGGCTCAAGCACCTCCCTAAACATATCGGGGAGGTTGGTATGGCACCATCTGCCACCTGCAACCTCCCTAAAGCAAGCCCAAAGGAATCTTGCCGCCGGACATAGGAATAATATGTGGTTAGAGTCCTCCGGGGTCAAGCACAAAGGACACATCCCGTCGGATGGACCGTTACACGCTTCAGCACCTCCGTACCGGATGGGACTCGTCCGCGCGCTAATTGCCAAAGGAAGATCCTAATCTTCGATGGCAGCTTAATCTCCCAAAGGAGGTTCAATCCTATCGGTCCTGGAGTTGGCATAATCACGTGGTATAGCGATTTCGCTGAGAACCGCCCACCGGGATCGAGGTGCCAATGGACTACGTCCTCCTCCTCGGGTGGGGAGTGGAGAGCAATGCATGCTATGAGGTCCTCCCACATATCCAGCTCGCCGGGACCGAAAGTCCTTCTAAAGGCGATATGCGTGAGGTTCGACAAGGCACTAATATATCCATATCTGTCATGTTTGAATAATAATTGCCATGTTGTAAATATTTGTAGAAACTATGGACACCCCCCGAGACGAAGCACAAGAAGCGTTGTTGAGGGACATAATCGCACACGGAAGTGATGCCGTCTCCTCGATGATGTTTCTCAACGTGGATAACGATGGTCTGGAAGGAGAGGGTGAAGAAGCAGCTGGCTATGATTTACATGGCTCTGATGACCCAATGCGGTGCAAGAAGGAGAGGGTGAAGAAGTAGACCGTGAGGACGGCTCCGGTGATCACCAAACCGAGTCCAGCCAGGTATATATATTAGTTAAGCCTGTGCTGACTAGCTCTCGTCTTTGTTTTGGTATATATGTACACATATTAATTAACTCTCGTCTTTGTTCTTTTTTCTAGCCCTCCGAATCGAGCACAACTTCGTAAAGAGGCGAGGCCGAAGAAAAAGTTGAGCTCGGATGAAAAGTTTGAGATCATACAAATCGCTGACGGCCAACCGATTGAACCCTACCGGACAAAGAAGGCATTTGTTGCTCGGTCACGGGGTTACGGTTAGGGACAAGATCCCGATCAGCATCCACCAATGGTATAAGCCTAAGAACGAAGACCCCGAGGTGTCTTGTGTCAATGATATGCAGAAAAATGATCTTTGGACTGAGCTGAAGTCAAATTTTACCCTACCGCCAGAGGATGATCCGGAGAAGCCAGTAATAGAGCCATTAATCAAGTCTTTTGCTCTTAAGAAGATGGCAGAACTATTCAGGAATTGGAAGAAAGACCTCAATACGTATGTCGAAAAAAATGAGACACCAGAATTCACGGGCAAATATGAGAAGATCAGAGATGACTGGCCCGCATTTGTGGCCTACAAGACATCGGAAAAGAGTAAAAAGATGTCAGTGACAAACAAGAGAAATGCTGCGAAGAAGAAGCTTCACCATCGCAGGGGTCGTGGCTACCTCATAGCCCGGCCTAAGTGGGCCAAGGCTGAGAATGATCTGCTTGATAAAGGGATCGAACTCGAGACAATGAACTGGCCAGCACCGTTGCGGACTTGGTTCTTGAGGCCGGCGGATCCTTGGACCCTATAACGGGAAGTGCATTTGGACGGACGAACAATTGGACATACCAGTCAAGAGGCTTAAGCATTATATCGAAGCAGCGCAGCAAGGGAAGTTCGTTCGAGACGGGGAGAAGGACGAGCTCACAATGGCCCTCGGGAATCCCTGAGCACCCTCGGCGGACACGAGGCACGCCAGCTCCCTTTCGTGGAAGGCTGGATTTCCGGACGCAGGGGTTACAAAACCCATGAGAGGAGGAAGAAACCGGAGCAGAGCCTAATGCAGCGCTGCACGAAAGGGTAATGGGGCTAGAGGAACGAGAAGCGGCAGATCACAACAAACGACCTGCGAAGCTTCCCCGGCTACCCCGCCATCTCGGCGGAGAAGCAGCGTGGCTTCCACCGAGCTGCTTCAGCCAGAGCAGCATGCCTTGACGGCTCCTGCCAGCTATCCCGTGGATGCTATCACGGATGCTGAAAGTTGCCACCTTATGGCGCAATGGAGCAATTTGAAGGTCAAGGCGGCTGTTGGCTCATTTATCTTACTAAACCCGACTCAACTTTTCACCGCCGGCCGATTCGTAAGGATATGCTAAGGTGATGGTCGATGAAATAACGGAGGGATTTGAGGAGCTCGGCTTGACCACCCTACCGGTGAAGGGGAGTATCGGCTGGGTTCTGCTCAAGACTCCATGCCTATGGCGGAAGGATCTCATCAACCTTCCGAACTGGACGCCTCCGCCTCCTCCTCCTCCTCCGGCGAGTCAGGGCACTCCGCCTCCTCCTCCTCCTCCGGCGAGTCGGGGCACTCCGCCTCCTCCACCGCCTCCTCCTCCGGCGAGTGACGATCAGGGCACTCGGCCGGCTCCTTCTCTCCGGCGTGGCGGCACTCCGTCTCCTTCTCCGCCTGCACCGCGCGTCCGGGCAGCCAGCCTCCTCCTTCTCCGCCTCGTCGGCAAAGGCGGAAGAGACCCGCCGCCCGCTCCGGCTGCTCCGGGCGTCGTAGTCCTTCTCCTCCGCCTCGTAAGCAAGGAAAGAAGACATCCGCTCCGTCTGCTCTGCGGTGTCTAGCAGTACAGCCAAAGGCGGGAGGAGATACAGATTCGGTCCTTCTCTCAAGACTCCAGAGAAGTTACCATACGAGAGGAGCGAGGAGGAAAACGCCAAGATCGCGCAGACCGAAGTGGATGACTGGTTTCAAGGGTTGAAAGCAAAGAGACATCCACCTCCGGAGGAGAAGGTAGATCCGGTCGAAGCGAAGCGCACTCTGGCTGCCTAGCAAAACCACCCAAGTCTCCGCCGAAAGGCAACTATGAGCGCATTATTGGAAAGGCATTTGCCGAAGCGGAGAGATCGGGAAGTACTGTCAGTGATCAAAGGATGAAAGAACGACGAGCTGGGAAACAAATTGCCCAGCTCGGCGAACAAGGGAAGCAATCGTGCCCCCCGCTCAAAGGTGCTGCTAGCGACATCGTCGATCCGAGGATGGTGCCCGGTTATGGCAATCCTGAAGATTACCTGCCCGACGATGTACAATTTGATTTCTTGGAGGTGCAGATACAAAGATACGAGTACGGGAAGCCTCTCGTCAAAGATGAAAGCTCTCTAACAACGATCATACGAAGATTGCATGATTGGTACATGAAAACCTGCAAAGAGTCTCGAGGAGGAATACTTTGTATGTGAGAGTTAAAAGGAGCATGACCTCCTTGGAATTGAACTGTTGCCTATTCCATTTGAGGAGTTCTATCAGTTTTTCAATCAATTGGCCCTCGATAAAGCAACGGTCACCTGCTACTGTCTGTAAGTAGTACTACTTCTGTCATTAAGTATCTCTATATAACTCAGCTCTTTCATTGCATGTATTTATAAATATCCTCACTATATTATGCAGATTGAAGATCGCAGAAATGAAGAAAAATCAAGTGGGTGATATTGGGTTCATTAACACATATCTCATCGATGCAAATGAGGTTGAATATCGTGCCAAGGAAACCGAGGCCAACTTGCTACGATCGTTGGAAATAAATGAACACAAAAATACAATACTCTTTCCTTACAACTACACGTGAGTGTTACTGTCTTGTGGCATATTCGGTTTTCCCTTATTTAGTCCAGGTTATAGAAATGTAATATTGATGAGTTATGCATGCATGCAGTTCCACTATATTCTCCTAGAGATTAAGCTTGAGCAGGGAGTAGTAACTGTCTTAGACTCGAGACGAAAAGATCCCAAGGAGTATGCGGAAATGACTGAAATGCTCGAGAAGTAAGTTAAATCGATCATTATCCACCATATCAACAACGTTGTTCATTTCTGATATCAAGTAATTGTTTTCTTTGTATGGCAGGGCTTGGGGAAATTCACCAAAAAAGCTCCGGGACTACCGAAGAAGCTGCAATTTAGACACCCGAAAGTAAGTACTATATAGTAGCATATTCCACGCGCATATCCTAGTGATTCAAGCGCTAGTTTCATCAATACCATTTAGCATGTGCTTGCTAATTATCAGTTTGATTGACCTCTGTTTCTTGTAAAGTGGTTGTGGCAGGAACAAGGGAATGATTTCTGTGAATACTACGTTTGCGAGTCCATCCGCCACACGACCTGTGAGAGGGGCTACTCCGACAAACAATTTGAAGTGCGTAAATAAAAATATTCACAATTTTATTTTATTACGATCATTTGTGTTGAGTTTCATTCATTCATTCATTCATATATATATATATATATATATATATATATATATATATATATATATATATATATATAGATGTATTGACCCCTTTCTTAAAATTAGATGTTTGAGCGGGATGAACTCCTAGCACCAGATCGCATACGAGCAATTCAAGAGGAATTGGCGGCATTCTTTCTTGACTATGTGATCGCTGAAGGCAGGGGAATACCATGTGGACCACGCGTCCGTATTATGAGAGATAATTATTGTATATATGTAGCTGGTAGTGTCGGATAGATATACGAGAACTTGTTGTTCGACCAATCTCTCGGAGAAGGAGAGGTGGTCGATATCACTTCTCTCTGTATGCATATATATGTTCATGACGATCTTCTGTTTGCATAATTACTAGCTAGGTAGCATGTCTAGTTAGTCCTCTCTATAGCGTATGTATAGTACGTAGCGTCGACCAAGCATGGACAAAAGAAAGGACACTTTTCTCTATTAATTAGCTAGCTATAGCACAATATATGAAACACCTAAATTAACCCCCAAAACCCCCCAAACCCCCCTTTGAAAAAAAAACAAAACCAGAGCCACAGAAATCTTGTGGCGTGGATGCCTATTGGTCCCGGTTGGTGCCACCAACCGGGACCAAAGGCCTCTACTGAGCTCAGCGGACAGGCCACGTGGAGGCCCATCTGTCCCGATTCTGGATAGAACCGGGACTAAAGGGTGAGGGTATTAGTACCGACCCTTTAGTCCCAGTTCATGAACCGGGACTAAAGGCCCTCACCAACCGGGACTATAGGCCCTTTTTCTACTAGTGAGGCTTCGGCTTGGGTTTCCCCTTGCCGCCTTTGTATCCACCGCCGGACGAGCCTCCGCCTGATTGCCGTCGCCTTTCCCGCTCGTGCCACTCCTCCTCTGTGAGGAGCAGCTTGCCGCCGGAGCTGCCGGTGTCGGGGCCGAGGCGCTCCTCGATGGCAAGAAAACGGCCGGCCACCTCCTCAATTGTCAGTGTTTTGAGATCAACAAGAGTCTCAATGGAGATGGCTACACTGCGCGTAGCGAGGCGGCACCACCCGCAGAAACTTCCTCACCGCCTTGATCTCGTCGACGTCGTCGCCAAGTTCCTGAAGATCGCTGATCAGGCCGGTGAGGCGAAGTGCAAAGTCCTCCACTGTCTCTCCCTCCTTGAAGGAGAGATTTTCGAAATCACGGCGCAGCACCTGAGCCCGTGACTCAGCGCGCCTGGCCGACGCCCATGCGAAGCGTCTTGACGGTGTCCCACGCCTCCTTGGCAGAGTCCTTCGCCGCCAGCGTCCGCAGCATCTCCGGCGGGACGCCACGGAGGATGACGCCTAGTGCAGCACGATCATCAGGGTGATCGGCGTCGCCCATCTCGACGGCTTCCCACAGCCGTGCAGCCTGAAGATGTACCTTCATGAGGATTGTGTTGGAAATATGCCCTAGAGGCAATAATAAAAGCATTATTATTATATTTCCTTGTTCATGATAATTGTATTTATTCATTCTATAACTGTATTATCAGGAAATCATAATACACGTGTGAATACATAGACTACAATACGTCCCTAGTAAGCCTCTAGTAGACTAGCTCGTTGGTCAACAGATAGTCACAGTTTCCTGACTATGGACATCAGATGTCATTGACAACGGGATCACGTCATTAGGAGAATGACGTGATGGACAAGACCCAATCCTAAGCATAGCACAAAGATCGTGTAGTTCGTTTTGCTAGAGCTTTTCCAATGTCAAGTATCTCTTCCTTAGACCGTGAGATCGTGTAACTCCCGGATACCGTAGGAATGCTTTGGGTGTACCAAATGTCACAACGTAACTGGGTGACTATAAAGGTGCATTACAGGTATCTCCGAAAGTGTCTGTTGGGTTGACACGGATCGAGACAGGGATTTGTCACTCCGTATGACGGAGAGGTATCACTGGGCCCACTCGGTAGTGCATCATCATAATGAGCTCAAAGTGACCAAGTCTATGTTCACGGTATCCTGCATTACGATGCAGTAAAGTGACTTGCGATAACCAGATTAAACGAGGTATTGGGATACCGACGATCGAGTCTCGCAAATAACATACCGCCTGACAAAGGGAATAGCATACGGGGTTGCCTGAACCCTAGACATCGTGGTTCATCCGATGACATCATCGAGGAGCATGTGGGAGCCAACATGGGTATCCAGATCCCGCTGTTGGTTATTGACTTGAGAGCGTCCCGGTCATGTCTGCATGTCTCCCGAACCCGTAGGGTCTACACACTTAAGGTTCGGTGGCGCTAGGGTTAATAGGAAGACTTGTATGTGATTACCGAATGTTGTTCGAGTCCCGGATGAGATCCCGGACGTCACGAGGAGTTCGGAATGGTCCGGAGGTAAAGATTTATATATGGGAAGTCATCAAGCGGACACGGAAAAGTTTGGTCATATCGGTTTTATGGAGGGTCCACCGGAAGGGTTCCGGAGGACCACGGGAGGGGCCACCCTTTGGGGGGCCACTTGGGCTGCGTGGGGGCAGCCAGCCCCTCATGGTCTGGGCGCACCTCCCTTGGCCCATGCGCCTAGGGTTGAGGGGGAAACCCTAAAGGCGCCCCCTTGCTTGGGGGGAAGCCCCCTCCCCTTGGCCGCCGCCCCCCCTCTAGATGCATCTAGAGGGGGCCGGCCCCCTCCTCCTTTCCCCTATAAATAGAGGGGTAGAGGGGAGGGCTGCAGACACCATTGAAGGCGCAGCCCCTCCCCTCCCCAACACCTCTCCTCCTCCGCATACGCTTGGCGAAGCCCTGCCGGAGTACAGTCCCTCCATCTGCATCACGCCGTCGTGCTGCCATTGGAGTGATCTTCCTCAACCTCTCCTTCCTCCTTGCTGGATCAAGACGGAGGAGGCGTCATCGCCCGTACGTGTGTTGAACGCGGAGGTGTTGTCCGTTCAGCACTTGGTCATCGGTGATCGGAATCACGTTGGGAACGTCTTCATCATCACCACTCCCTCGAACGCTTCCGTACTTGATCTACAAGTGGTATGTAGATGCAAACTCTCTGTCGTAACTCGTTGCTTAGATGAACTCATAGATAGATCTTGGTGAAACCGTAGAAAAATTTTAATTTTCTGCAACGTTCCCCAACAGTGGTATCAGAGCTAGGTCTATGCGTAGTTCTCTTTGCACGAGTAGAACACAATTTAGTTGTGGGCGCGGATCTTGTCAATTTACTTGCCGCTACTAGTCTTATCTTGCTTCCGCGGTATTGTGGGATGAAGCGGCCCGGACCAACCTTACACGTGACGCTTACGTGAGACCGGTTCCACCGACTAACATGCACTAGTTGCATAAGGTGGCTGGCGGGTGTCTGTCTCTCCTACTTTAGTTGGAGCCGGATTCGATGAAAAGGGTCCTTATGAAGGGTAAATAGAAGTTGACAAGATCACGTTGTGGTTATTCGTAGGTAAGAAAAGCGTTCTTGCTAGAACCCAATTGCAGCCACGTAAAAGATGCAACAACAATTAGAGGACGTCTAACTTGTTTTTGCAGCAATTGTCATGTGATGTGATATGGCCAAGTTGTGATGAATGACATATTATGATGTATGAGATCATGTTCTTGTAATAGGAATCACGACTTGCATGTCGATGAGTATGACAACCGGCAGGAGCCATAGGAGTTGTCTTTAATTTTGTATGACCTGCGTGTCATTGAAGAACGCCATGTAACTTACTTTACTTTATTGCTAAACGCGTTAGCCATAGAAGTAGAAGTAGTCGTTGGCGTGACAACTTCATGGAGGCACAATGATGGAGATCATGGTGTCATGCCGGTGACAAGATGATCATGGAGCCCCAAAGATGGAGATCAATGGAGCTTTATGATATTGGCCATATCATGTCACTACTATATAATTGCATGTGATGTTTATTATGTTTATACATCTTGTTTACTTAGAACGACGGTAGTAAATAAGATGATCCTTACAACAATTTCAAGAAGTGTTTCCCTAACTGTGCACCGTTGCCAAAGTTAAATGCGTTTCTAAGCACCGCGTGATGATCGGGTGTGATGGATTCTTACGTTCACATACAACGGGTGTAAGACAGATTTACACACGCCGAAAACACTTAGGGTTTACTTGACGAGCCTAGCATGTACAGACATGGCCTCGGAACACGGAGACCGAAAGGTCGAACACGAGTCGTATGGAAGATACGATCAACAGGAGAATGTTCACCGACGAGACTAGTCCGTCTCACGTGATGATCGGACACGGGCTAGTCGACTCGGATCGTGTAACACTTAGATGACTAGAGGGATGTCAAATCTGAGTGGGAGTTCATTTAAATAATTTGATTAGATGAACTTAATTATCATGAACTTAGTCTAAAACTTTTGAATCATATGTCTTGTAGATCAAATGGCCAACGCTCATGTCAACTTGAACTTCAACGCGTTCCTAGAGAAAACCAAGCTGAAAGATGACGGCAGCAACTATACGGACTGGGTCCGAAACTTGAGGATCATCCTCATAGCTGCTAGGAAACAATATGTCCTAGAAGGACCGCTAGGTGACGCTCCCGTCCCAGAGAACCAAGACATTATGAATGCTTGGCAGTCTCGTGCTGATGATTACTCCCTCGTTCAGTGCGGCATGCTTTACAGCTTAGAACCGGGGCTCCAAAAGCGTTTTGAGCATCACGGAGCATATGAGATGTTCGAGGAGCTGAAACTTGTTTTCCAAGCTCACGCCCGGTCGAGAGATATGACATCTCCGACAAGTTCTATAGTTGTAAGATGGAGGAAAACAGTTACATCGGTGAGCACATTACGAAGATGTGCAGGTTGCACAACCGTATGACCCGGTGAATATTAACCTCCCTGATGAGGCGGTCATTGACAGAATCCTCCGATCGCTCCCACCAAGCTACAAGAGCTTTGTGATGAACTACAACATGCAGGGGATGGTAAAGACCATTCCTGAAGTGTTCTCTATGCTGAAGTCAGCCGAGGTTGAGATCAAGAAAGAACATCAAGTGCTGATGGTCAATAAGACCACTAAGTTCAAGAAGGGTAAGGGCAAGAAGAACTTCAAGAAGGACGGCAAGGAGGTTGCCGCGCCCGGTAAGCAAGTTGCTGGGAAGAAGTCAAAGAATGGACCCAAGCCCGAGACTGAGTGCTTTTATTGCAAGGGAGGGGTCCTTTGAAGCGGAACTGCCCCAAATACTTAGCGGACAAGAAGGCCGCAACACCAAAGGTATATTTGATATACATGTAATTGATGTGTACTTTGCCGATTACTCGTAGTAACTCCTGGGTATTTGATACCGGTGCCGTTGCTCATATTTGTAACTCACAGCGGGAGCTGCGGAATAAGCGGAAACCGGCAAAGGGCGAGGTGTGACGATGCGCGTCGGTTATGGTTGCAGAGTCGATGTGTTCGCTGTCGGCAAGCTACCTCTTCATTTACCTACAGGATTAGTTATGAACCTTAATAATTGTTATTTGGTGCCAAGTTTGAGCATGAATATTGTATCTGGATCTTGTTTAATGCAAGATGGCTACTCATTTAAATCCGAGAATAATGGTTGTTCTATTTATATGAGAGATATGTATTATGGTCATGCTCCGATGGTCAATGGTTTATTCTTAATGAATCTCGGCGTAGTATTACACATGTTTATAGTGTGAATACCAAAAGATGTAAAGTTGATAACGATAGTCCCACATACTTGTGTACTGCCGCCTTATGGTCACATTGGTGTCAAGCGCATGAAGAAGCTCCATGCTGATGGACTTTTGGAGTCTTTAGATTATGAATCATTTGACACATGCGAACCATGCCTCATGGGCAAGATGACCAAGACTCCGTTCTCCGGAACAATGGAGCGAGCAACCAACTTGTTGGAAATCATACATACCGATGTGTGCGGTCCAATGAGCGTTGAGGCTCGCGGAGGGTATCGTTATGTTCTCACTCTCACAGATGACTTGAGTAGATATGGGTATGTCTACTTGATGAAACACAAGTCTTAGACCTTTGAAAAGTTCAAGGAATTTCAGAATGAAGTAGAGAATCAACGTGACCGAAAGATAAAATTCTTACGATCAGATCGTGGAGGAGAATATTTAAGTCACGAATTTGGTACACACTTAAGAAAATGTGGAATCGTTTCACAACTAACGCCGCCTGGAACACCTCAACGTAATGGTGTGTCCGAGCGTAATGTCGCACTCTATTAGATATGGTGCGGTCTATGATGTCTCTTACCGATTTACCGCTATCATTTTGGGGATACGCTCTAGAGACAGCTACATTCACTTTAAATAGGGCACCGTCTAAGTCCGTTGAGACGACACCGTATGAATTATGGTTTGGGAAGAAACCTAAGCTGTCGTTTCTAAAAGTTTGGGGATGCGATGCTTATGTCAAGAAACTTCAACCTGAAAAGCTCGAACCCAAGTCGGAAAATGCGTCTTCATAGGATACCCTAAAGAAACCATTGGGTATACCTTCTACTTAAGATCCGAGGGCAAGATCTTTGTTGCCAAGAACGGAACCTTTCTGGAAAAAGAGTTTCTCTCGAAAGAAGTAAGTGGGAGGAAAGTAGAACTCGATGAAGTGCTACCTCTTGAACAGGAGAGTAGTGCAGCCCAGGAAAATGTTCCTGTGATGCCTACACCAACTGAAGAGAAAATTCATGATGATGATCAAGGTACTTCGGATCAAGTTGCTACTGAACTTTGTAGGTCCACTAGGACACGTTCCGCACCAGAGTGGTACGGCAACCATGTCCTGGAAATCATGTTGTTAGACAACAATGAACCTTCGAACTATGAAGAAGCGATGGCGGGCCCAGATTCCAACAAATGGCTAGAAGCCATGAAGTCCGAGAGAGAATCCATGTATGAAAACAAAGTGTGGACTTTGGTGACTTGCCCGATGATCGGCGACGATAGAAAACCAATGGATCTTTAAGAGGAAGACGGACGCGGATGGTAATGTCACCATTTATAAAGCTCGACTTGTCGCTAAGGGTTATCGGCAAGTTCAAGGGATTGACTACGATGAGACTTTTTCTCCCGTAGCGAAGCTTATGTCCGTCCGAATCATGTTAGCAATTGCCGCATACTATGATTATGAGATATGGCAGATGGACGTCAAGACAGCGTTCCTTAACGGTTATCTTAAGGAAGAGCTGTATATGATACAGCCAGAAGGTTTTGTCGATCCTAAGAATCTTGACAAAGTATGCAAGCTCCAGCGATCCATTTATGGGCTGGTGCAAGCATCTCGGAGTTGGAACATTCGCTTTGATGAGATGATCAAAGCGTTTGGGTTTATCTTGAGACTTATGGAGAAGCCTGCGTTTACAAGAAAGTGAGTGGGAGCTCTGTAGCATTTCTCATATTATATGTAGATGACATACTTTTGATGGGAAATGATATAGAATTCTTGGACAGCATTAAGGCCTACTTGAATAAGTGTTTTTCAATGAAGGACCTTGGAGAAGCTGCTTATATATTAGGCATCAAGATCTATAGAGATAGATCGAGACGCCTCATAGGTCTTTCACAAAGCACATACCTTGATAAGATTTTGAAGAAGTTCAAAATGGATCCGTCCAAGAAGGGGTTCTTGCCTGTTTTGCAAGGTGTGAGATTGAGCTCAGCTCAATGCCCGACCACGGCAAAAGATAAAGAAGAGATGAGTGTCATCCCCTATGCCTCAGCCATAGGATCTATTATGTATGCCATGCTGTGTACCAGACCTGATGTAAACCTTGCCGTAAGTTTGGTAGGAAGGTACCAAAGTAATCCCGGCAAGGAACATTGGACAGCGGTCAAAATATCCTGAAGTACCGAAAAGGACAAAGGACATGTTTCTCGTTTATGGAGGTGACGAAGAGCTCGTCAGAAGGGTTACGTCGGCGCTAAGCTTCGACACGGATCTGGATGACTCTAAGTCACAAACCGGATAATTGTATATGTTGAATGGTGGAGCGATAAGCTGGTGCAGCTGCAAGCGAAGCGTCGTGGCGGGATCTACATGTGAAGCGGAGTACATGGCAGCCTCGGAGGCAGCGCATGAAGCAATTTGGGTGAAGGAGTTCATTACCGACCTAGGAGTCATACCCAATGCGTCGGGGCCGATCAAACTCTTACGTGACAACACTTTGGAGCTATTGCCCTTCTTGAAGGAGCCCAGGTTTCACAAGAAGACCAGGCACATCAAGCGTCGCTTCAACTCCATCCGTGAAAATGTTCAGGATGGAGACATAGAAATTTGTAAAGTGCATACGGATCTGAATGTCATGATCCATTGACTAAACCTCTTCCGGGCAAAACATGATCAACACCGTAACTCTATGGGTGTTCGATTCATCACAATGTAAACTAGATTATTGACTCTAGTGCAAGTGGGAGACTGTTGGAAATATGCCCTAGAGGCAATAATAAAAGCATTATTATTATATTTCCTTGTTCATGATAATTGTCTTTATTCATGCTATAAGCTGTATTATCGGGAAATTGTAATACGTGTGAATACATAGAATACAATCGTCCCTAGTAAGCCTCTAGTAGACTAGCTCGTTGGTCAACAGATAGTCATGGTTTCTGACTATGGACATCGGATGTCATTGACAAGCGGGATCACGTCATTAGGAGAATGGCGTGATGGACAAGACCCAATCCTAAGCATAGCACAAAGATCGTGTCGTTCGTTTTTGCTAGAGATTTTCCAATGTCAAGTATCTCTTCCTTAGACCGTGAGATCGTGTAACTCCCGGATACCGTAGGAATGCTTTGGGTCTACCAAAGCGTCCTGGCGTAACTGGGTGACTATAAAGGTGCATTACAGGTATCTCCGAAAGTGTCTGTTGGGTTGACACGGATCGAGACAGGGATTTGTCACTCCGTATGATGGAGAGGTATCACTGGGCCCACTCGGTAGTGCATCATCATAATGAGCTCAAAGTGACCAAGTGTCTGGTCACGGGATCATGCATTACGGTACGAGTAAAGTGACTTGCCGTAGCGAGATTAAACGAGGTATTGGGATACCGACGATCGAGTCTCGGGCAAGTAACATACCGCGCGACAAAGGGAATAGCATACGGGGTTGCTGAACCCTAGACATCGTGGTTCATCCGATGACATCATCGAGGAGCATGTAGGAGCCAACATGGGTATCCAGATCCGCTGTTGGTTATTGACCTGAGAGCGTCGGTCATGTTCGCATGTCTCCCGAACCCGTAGGGTCTACACATAAGGTTCAGATGGCGCTAGGGTTAATAGGAAGACTTGTATGTGATTACCGAATGTTGTTGAGTCCGGATGAGATCCCGGACGTCACGAGGAGTTCGGAATGGTCGGGAGGTAAAGATTTATATATGGGAAGTCATCAAGCGGACAACGGAAAAGTTTGGGTCATATCGGTTTTATGGAGGGTCCACGGAAGGGTTCGGAGGACCACGGGAGGGCCACCCCTTTTGGGGGGCCACTTGGGCTGCGTGGGGCAGCCAGCCCCTCATGGGCTGGGCGCACCTCCCCTTGGCCCATGCGCCTAGGGTTGAGGGAAACCCTAAAGGGGCGCCCCCTTGGCAGGGCAAGCCCCCTCCCTTGGCCGCCCCTCTAGATGCATCTAGAGGGGCCGCCTCCTCCTTTCCCCTATAAATGAGGGGTAGAGGGAGGGCTGCAGACACCATTGAAGGCGCAGCCCTCCCTCCCAACACCTCTCCTCCTCCGCATCGCTTGGCGAAGCCCTGCGGAATCTGATCCCTCCATCTGCATCACGCCCGTCGTGCTGCCATTGGGTGATCTTCCTCAACCTCTCCTTCCTCCTTGCTGGATCAAGGCAGAAGGAGGCGTCGTAAATCCCGTCACGTGTGTTGAGCAGCGAGGTGCTGTCCGTTCAGCACTTGGTCATCGGTGATCGGAATCACGTTGGGAACGTCTTCATCATCACCACTCCCTCGAACGCTTCCGTACTTGATCTACAAGTGGTATGTAGATGCAAACTCACTCTCGTAACTCGTTGCTTAGATGAACTCATAGATAGATCTTGGTGAAACCGTAGAAAAATTTTAATTTTCTGCAACGTTCCCCAACAGATTGACCAGTCGACGTAGTTCGTCCGAGTCAGCATCGGGATCGCGCCCGCGCCGCCATCTCTGACCACCCGCTCGTGGATGACCAGCTCTCTCCCACCGTGTCGTGTCGGGCTTCGTCCCCGACGAGCCGGCGATGGAGTGTTCCTCCGGCGTGAGCGAGCGCTGCGGCGTGCGTGATCCACCATGTCCCGACATGATCACCACAAGGCTCTGATGCCAATTGTAGTTGCAGGATCAGTTCTCTGAACTCTTTCTCTCACGAAGAACTCGAGTGTTTGCGCTGCGTTTGGCCTCTGCAGCCTTTTCCCTTTTTCTTCTTATTCAGTCAAGTGCTTCAGAACAGAAACTACAAGATACCCGGTCCACGAGCGGGCTGATCGGACGTGCCATCCCACGTCCTCCCGATCGCTAGGGTGTGGCCGTCCTGCGTTTACAATTGTGCCATCCCACGATCCACCTGTGACGGCTCAGCTAAACAAACTAACTGAAAGTCTGAAACTACGCCAAGTCGGGAACAGATTCCACGCTGCATGGCCCTTTATTTTAGCTAAGAAAAAAAACTAGAGGATAACAAAAAGCTCAACAGGATTATTTGCTAACATATTTGAGCTGCAACCTTCCTCGAGTGTAAAAACAAGATTTTCCTCCATTGACTTTGAGACACCAATTTCACGGATAAGATCATGGACTTGGCAGGAATCAATTCCTTTTGTACTTTGAATTGATTGTTGTGATGGTAGGATCATACTCCTGCTTATAAGTTCCATGAAGTAGTTGTCTGCTATTTCCTCTGCAGACCTGCCACGCACCTCCCTTGAGTAACCCTCTGCACTCCACCGACGTGCCAAGCGGCCCCGTCCAATCTTGTAATCTTCAGGAAAGATGGGCATATATAGGAAACATGACTTGAGGTGGTAAGGTAAACCATCATAGCTTCTCATAAGGACAGTCCTTATGGTCCCAAGCTCTGGATTCATCTCCAACTCGGCGCTGAGATGGTCATTCAATTTCCTCCATTCCAAACAGGTTTTGGGTTGGTTCGACAAGAAGCCACCTATGGTGACTATTGCAAGGGGAAGTCGTCTGCACTTCCTCACGATCAGTTGTGCCTGCTCAACTAGTTCAGGATATTGCATATTCAAATCTATAGTCTTCTTGAATACCTGAAATTAGTACTGTGAAAATTAGATCACGTTGGAAACAATACTTCAATATACTTGTTGGAACGGATGTCTTGCATACATATACAAAAAAATGTGCATCTAGAAATTAATAAGTTTATACTGAAATTATACATTAAACATTGTGTGATAGGCAACAGAGCAACTATGGCCCTCTGGGGGACACACAAGATGCTGGTAGGTTGACCAACGACTAATTAGTTTGATGGCAGGAATGCTGGGATAATGAAGAGAGCATATATGTTGTTCAAAGTGAATTGGCAATTGGAACAACCAAATGGTAGGCATATATGTGGTTGCACATTATATCATAATGCCAGAGGCACATTTTTAAAATAAAGTTGACAGTCATGAACTACAATACTGTTGCAACGGCTGAATTACTCCTACTTGGATCAAAACTGGAGAGAAAAAAAATGTGTTTTAGATCAAGTTACACTCAAATAGAGCTGATCATTTTGGTTGAACAGATAAGCAGATGGATAAAATACCTATGACTGGCACGTAAAAATAAGCATGATAATACTTAAATACTCCGTCTGTCCCAAAATAAGTGTCTCAACTACTTTGTACTAACTTTAGTACAAAGTTGTACTAAGGTTGAGACACTTATTTTGGGACGAAGAGAGTACCTTCTTAGTGAAGAGGTCACATGCATCACTGTGTTTTAGATCTTTGAGCATATATATGTTTTCATGTCTCCCTGAACAATGTTTAGCAATATTTTCTTCCCTTGTGGTGACAATGATCCGGCTTGTATAGTCCATTCCATGGAAAATTGGTATTATCATGCTCGACTCTACAGTAGATGATACATCATCAACAACAATTAAGCACATTTTTCTTCTTGTAAGCCTTGACAACTCCACCTTCAATTCTCCAAGTGGCATCAATAGTAATGTGTTCTTCGGGCTGCCCAGCAAACTCACCATGTCTTTCTTTTCAGCTCTATCTAATTGCATAACTAAGCTCCTAAGAAGACCTTCAAGATTGAAAGGACGCATAACAGTCACGCAAGCGCGCTTTTCAAACGTGGCACTGAGCTCTTGGTTTTGGTAGATATCTTTGACTAGAGTGGTTTTTCCCAGACCACCCATTCCCCACACAGTGATCACCTGGAATTCTTGGTTAGGTTGATTTGAAATTATTTTGATAATCTCAACTTTTTCTTTCTCTCGCCCAACAAGGTGAGATTCCTCCAAAGCAGCCGCCATTGTCCAGATGTGGGTAAAGCTCTTCTTTAATGTATTTTTTCCATCTGCACCCTTGTACAGGTCTTCTCATATTTCGCCGGAAGGCACCATAGGGTTGCCATCTGTACTGGTAATGACACTGTTTGAGCTTGATTCTGTCTTGGTTAAATCTGTTCCATCTTGAGAGACCTGTGCACAAGCGAGCAATTTTTATCCATGTTGAGAATACTATACATGTATGAAATACTAAATAAGTAATCTATTAGAAATTACATAGCTTACGTCTTTCCAGCGTAAAACCCGGAGCCTCCTGGGAGGCGATTAGGGTTAGCGCGTGGATACTTGGCGGCGCACGTTGAGTTCATCAGCGGGGCGATCTACGTAACACGCCGGGAGAGGATGGCTTCGTCGTCCGCGACTGGTGGGCAGAAGGGTGTCGGCTCCCTGTCACCCGAAACGGCAAGGGCTCGACTGGCAGAAGCACTCGGGAAGCTGGAGATCACCGAGGAGGAAGCCACGCCTCTGGTGATTGACGATCGCGACGAGGGCGGACAACCAAAGTGGGCACTGGCGGGGAAGGTCCTATACCGCAACACCCTCCATATGCAGACCATCTCTAATGCCCTAAGGCCAGCATGGGGTAACCCTAATGGTTTGAATTTCCGATCTGGTGGGTTGAACATGTTTGTGGCAGAATTCGCCACCCAGCGGGACTACGATCACGTATGGGAGGGCTCCCCGTGGCATGTTAGCAAACATGCCGTAATCTTGTCAGAATTCGATGAATGTATGAGACCTTCAGAACTCAAATTCAATCGTCTGCAAGTGTGGATTAGAGTTGTCAATTTACCATTCAACCTCCGTAATGATGCATGGGGACAGGCAATAGCTAAGCAAATTGACAAACAAGCGACTGGAATCACCTTTGATCATGCGGGTGGCTTCCTGAGGGCAAGGGTTACGCTGGATGTAACCAAACCCTTGAGGAGATGGATCTTCATCGAGTCAGCGAGACGTGGGGGCACTGATGAGTATGATATACAGTATGAGAACATCCCACATTTTTGCTTCTCATGTGGCCGGTTAGGCCACTCAGATCTAATATGTCCGACGCCGGGAGCACGTGATGCCAATGGTGATCTCCCCTTTGGTAAGGGCCTCCGGCTGCCGGAAGAACACAGACGTGCTGCATCCAGCGAGGGCTCGAACAAAGAGCAGTTTTCTGCTAAAGGTACTAAGCAAGACACTACAGAGTCGAGTACAGCGAAGGAGAAAGGTACAGAAGTTAACTCCCCGGTAAAGAAGAACCCACATAAACGCAAGGGAGGCGATGGAGGTACCAAGCAAGTGTATAGGCGAGTTGATCTGCCACGTCTGACCAATGGCACAGAGGGTGATGGGCAGCAACTTGTTCTTCGAGATGGTCCTGTAATGCAGACGACCGAAACAGAAGATGACGATACTTTGGAAAGAGATAGCAAGAAGAAAAAACCTACACCTGAGAATTTTGGGACCTCGGCAGCGGCTGCGGAGCAGCCCTGCCCGTCCCAATGAATTGTATGAGCTGGAACTGTCGAAGGCTTGGGAACCCTGAGACAGTTCGGGAGCTTCACAAAATTGTGAAGCAGGAAGGTCCCGCCCTTCTTTTTGTCATGGAGACGAAGATAAGGGGTAAACGTGTGGAAAATTTGCGACCTCTTTTGGGGTTTGCAGGGAGCTTTGCTGTTGATAGTGATGGCTTGAGTGGTGGCATTGGCCTGTTCTGGTCAGAGGACATTCATGTTGAACTGAAGAACTATAGTCAAGCACATATTGATGTGATAGTCAGGAGGAAAGAGCAAGATCAAAACTCTTGGCGGTTCACAGGGTTTTACCGGGAACCTCGTTCAGAAAACATATTTCAGAGTTGGGGGTTATTGCGTACGTTGCACGGGGTACATCATGATGGATGGCTTTGCATGGGGGATTTTAATGAGACGATGTATGGGGAGGAACACTTAAGTGAACACTCCAGACCAGAATGGCAGATGCAAGCCTTCCGTGAGGTCGTAGATTATTGCTCATTCCAAGATTTGGGATGGAGAGGAGTCCCTTTTACTTGGGATAATAGACAACAGGGCAGTTCAAATGTTAAAGCTCGTCCCGACAGGGCACTAGCCAATAATGATTTCTTGCAATTGTTTGAATATACAAGTGTGAAGCACATCACCTCGACTGCTTCGGACCACTGCTATGTCCTAGCGGAGTTGAGAACAACTGAGCCTAGTAGGTGGCCTGCTAGCCGGCGCCCCTTCAGGTATGAAAATGTTTGGCAGTCCCATGCGCAATATGACCAGCTGGTTATGAATGCATGGCAAACAGGTGCTGGCCCAAATGGGTTGGAGGGAGTAATGGCCGCACTTACTTCAGTCCAAAAAACTCTTGGCTCATGGGGTGACCATGAGTTCGGAAACATGGCAAAGAAAGTTAAAAAAATGCAGAAAAATCTCGAGCGTCTAAGGGCGCAATCGATTGGCAGAGGTCCATCAGCGGATGAACTGTCAGTTGCAGCTCAGCTCAAAGACGCACTTCGACAGGAGGAAATCTGGATCAAACAACGGTCCAGGGTCTCATACATTCGAGCCGGGGATAGAAATACTCAGTTTTTCCATGCCTGCGCTTCGAAACGTCGTAGAATGAATAGAATTACTTCATTAGAACTGAATGGTGGGCGGATATGTGATGATCCAGAGGAAGTAAAGTCTGAAATTCTCAATTTCTATCAAAACCTGTACCTCTCCCAAGGCTACAGGGATATGACTGAATTATTACAGTTTGTTCCGACCCGGGTAACTGAAGCTATGAATGAATCACTTGCGAAGGATTTTACTGCTGAGGAGGTCAAGGCAGCACTATTCCAAATGGCCCCGTCCAAGGCACCAGGCTCGATGGTTTCACTGCTGGGTTCTTCCAACGACACTGGAACATTTTGGGCGGAGATATCACCACGGCCATTTTGGACTTTTTGAATGGTGGAGAACTACCTGCTGGGCTGAATGACACGGCTATTACTCTAATACCCAAGGTACGAAATCCACGGAAAATTTCTCAATATCGCCCTATTGCTTTTTGCCCGGTACTATATAAAATTGCAGCAAAGGCAATCACTAATAGACTACGAGGTCTAATGGATTAGATAATAGGGGCTGAGCAGAGCGCCTTTGTACCAGGGCGTTTGATCACTGACAACGTCTTGGTGGCATATGAGAGTATACATGCTATGAGGAAGCGGAAGAAATGTAAGAAAGCAACATGTGCTGTTAAGCTAGATATGTTAAAAGCATATGACCGTGTAGAGTGGCATTATCTGGAAGCAATGATGATCAAGATGGGCTTCTGTGATAAGTTTATTCGTTTGATAATGAAGTGTGTCTCGTCAGTAAGGTTTTCTGTCAAGGTGAATGGCATGCTCCTTCCATTTTTTACACCTTCCAAAGGTCTTTGGCAAGGGGACCCAGTGTCCCCCTTTCTCTTCCTAATTTGTGCCGAGGTTTTTACCTAACTGGTGAACAATTTTGGTGGCGCACACATTGATCGCTGTATTTGCGTGAGTGTCAGATCACCCTGGGTCAATCATCTGTTGTTCGCGGATGATAGCCTCATCTTCCTTGGTGCGCAGTTGGCAAGTGCAGACAGATTGAATGAAATTCTACGTATATATACGGAGTGCTCAGGCCAAGCTGTGAACAAAGAGAAGAGTTCTATCTATTTTAGTCCGAATGCAACCCAACCTGTGCGTGAAGCTATGAAACAAAAACTGGGTATACTTGTGGAAGCTTTCACGGAAAGTTACCTCGGCCTACCAACGGCAGTAGGAAGGATCACTAGTGGGTCATTTGATCATATTGGTGAGAGGAGCCGAGGAAACATGGAGCGGTGGGCGGAGCGGAATCTTGCATGTGCAGGGAGGGAAGTCTTGCTAAAATCAGTAATCCAAGCAATTCCCACCTACAGTATGAACTTGTTTTCAGCTTACGAAGAAAGTTTGCAAGCAACTAACTTCGTCTATGGCGCGATTCTGGTGGAGCAGTTCTATAGACAGGCGATCCTTGCATTGGCTGTCATGGGAGAGACTGTCCGCACCAAAAATACAAGGCGGGATGGGATTCAAAGAATTTTGAAATTTTAATTTGGCTCTGCTCGGCAAGCATGGTTGACGCTTTCTCATCCATCCAGAGTCACTATGCTCACGAGTTTTGCAAGATAAATATTTCCCGGATGGTGACTTCATGCGAGCGCATGCTCCTTCGTCGGCATCGGCAACCTGGAAGGCAATTATTGCGGGCCGTCAAGCTTTGGAGCTGGGGCTCGTTAAACGGGTGGGCAGCGGCCAAACCATCTCTATATGGAATGATCGGTGGATACCCACTACGCCAACACTCAAGCCAATGGGACGGCAGGGCAATGATCCAATTGACCTGGTCTCCGATCTAATTGATTCTTATGCAGGAACATGGGATGTTGAACTAGTAAAAAGGAACTTTCTCGCACCGGATGCCGAGGCAATTCTGAATATTCCTATTCGGGAAGGAGGTGGAGATGATTCCTTGGCCTGGGCTCTAGAGAGATCTGGCGATTACTCTGTGAAATCGGCCTATCGCGCTCTTGTGACTCGGAACGAGCAACATGCTCTAGAGGAAGGGACGATAGCGGAAACTTCATGGGGACAGAAACAAGTATGGACAGCTCTCTGGAAGCTCAAAGTTATCCCGAAAGTTCGGGTCTTCTGGTGGCGAGCACTAAGGGGAATTCTCCCTGACTACGCTACCATGCGATATCGACATATGAGAACAAATTCTCTTTGTGACCTTTGCAAAGCTACAGAGGAGGATTTGATGCATGCTCTTGTCCATTGTTCCCATGCAAAAAGTTTCTGGAACACGGCAAAGGAAATCTTGGGTTTGAAACTACCCCGTTTGCATCCGGAGACTTGGACACGAGATCTTATTGTTGACAGTATGTTCAACGAATCAGATAGATGCAAGATAATAACTATTATGCATACAATCTGGAGTTCACGAAACTGATGGACCCATGATGAGGAAGGGTACAGTCCTGCACATGCAATCAAGCAAGCGAGAGATGATCTGACCTTGTTAGAACTACCTAAAACTCATCATGTTGGCCGAGTTAATCAGTGTTGGCGTCCACCTGATCCTGGCTGGGTGAAAATCAACACTGATGGAGCTATTGACACTCAGGCGCAAGTGGGAGGAGCGGGAGGTATGGCTCGCTCCCATCTTTCTTTCATGGGTGCATGGAGCAAACCCTTGCCTGGGGTTACGGACCCTTTTATCACTGAAGTGCAAGCAATGCGAGAGGGTGTAATTTTTGCCCAACTCAGAGGGTACTCGCATGTTGTCATGGAGGTTGATTGTTTAGAGGTTGTCAACCTTTGGTTCTCGCGTCACAACACCAGATCGTTGTTGGCGCCCATCTTTGATGAAATTAGGGACAAAGCTTTAAGTTTCGCTTCTTTTATGGTTCAGCATAGTTCCAGGGATGCTAATGGCCCTGCGGATCTTTGTGCTAAACGAGCTACTACTTTAGCAGTGTCAGAATGCTGGTTGGACAGCTGTCCTTCCTTCCTTGTAAGCAGCCTCTTGGCTGATTGTAACCGTACCTCTCTGATGCAATAAAGTCCTAAGTTTCACATAAAAAAGTAATCTATTAGAACGATTGGAATAGTTAAAATGCAACTTTCCCATTTGAATCCAAACTGAATTTGTTTCCGCCCTGTTTCCTGAAAACCCCAGAATCTAAGATACAAGCTTGTGCGCAGGTATACATCGGTTACAACTCAATGGGAGTGTGCATTCTGTTTGCAAAATACTAACCTCTTTTACAGTTAAAATCTATTTATATACTCCTCTCTCCATCCCAAAATAAGTGTCGCTGATCTAATACAAAACTAAAGTTGTAGTACATCAGCGGCACCTTGTTTTGGGACAGAGGGAGTACTACTGTTTACTTTCAATTTCCAATGTGGCACATAACACGAGTGCCGCTTCATCGTCAATAACGGCAGGGTAACTACGGGGACAAAACAATATTATTTCTTTAGCTATAGGAAATACTCCATGGTACAATTGGATATTTTAGTTACAAGCAAGAAACATAATTGTACTTGCTCGTTTGTGTGGTTATTATCAAATGAAAACGGTATGTTAAACAACGCCACACAGTGCCCTACGTTGCAAAAAAAATTGAACCACGCTGCAAATGTTATCTGCCCTACGTTGCTGACTAATGATGCTTCTGCTTTAACATAAAAAAAACTCTAAATGCAAGAGGTTGATCTAGACGAACAACACAGGGTAGAGCTTTGAATATTACCTTCTCATGGAAAGCATAAATATTTTCATCACCGGAAGATTGCCTGAGTTCTGATACTATGCTTTCTTGCCCAGCACATAAGCTTGCAACTTCTACTTGAGCAGTGGACACTATGATCCTGCTCCCCATGTTGTTATTTGGGAAGCAACTTTTAACCCGATCCCACACCTCAATGGTGTTTAAGTCATTAATCACAATCAGGTACCTCCTCCTACTAATGTACTCGTCAAACTTCTCACCAAGCTCTTGTGTCGTCTTCTTTGTTTCAAGCAGAGCTTTAGCCCCTACACCCATGTGAAATTGCTCCACCATACTCTGAATGAAGTCTTTGGGATTAAAAGGATGCATCATTCTGACCCAGGCTCGACATGAAAACTTGCCTTTAGTATCTGGATTCTCATAGACTGCCCTGATGATGGACATCTGCCCGAGATCAGCACTTGTTCCCCACACTGCAATTACCCTAAGGCTATTCACCTTCCGGTTGATTAGCTGAACAAGATCCAGTTTTGATTTTTCCTGCTTTAACGTACGCCTTGCTTCATCAATGCCCAACAGTGCTGCCGAACTAACACTAGACTGCTCAGCAGTCGTGACGGCCTTGGAGCCGGGGCCCTTGATGAGATTGTAGCGCATGTTCCTCTGGCTGACATCCTCAACATTGGCTCTCAGCTCCTTCATCTGCTTAGCCACACACGGCGCCGATTCTGCAGTGTGCTACGAATACGCCACCAAGATTGCTTTTTGAGGCGCACGGCAAATTCCTGGAGAGTGTCCTCGACGTCGTAGGCCACATCGCGAACTTGCTTCACCCACACCTTGACCACCCTATTGTCATCTCCCTCATCATGGGCAGACATGAGAAAAGCCTGCATCATCTCAAGCTCATTGGTGATGAAGAGTTGGTCACGTCCGACTCCGAGCTGCAGAGCCACCTCATCCGCCAGGACCGATGTGGCATAGCCAAGGGCTCCATTCACCATCGACTTGCTGAGGCTGAGCGTTGTCGTCTCCATTAATTAGCTCAGAGGTTGGTTTGTGTGGGTGGGACTCGTTGTGTTGTACATAGAGGGGCAGTGCTGCTGTTAATGCGGGGAGTGGATTAGAAGCTAACGCTGGTGGATTAAAAAGACAACCTCCTTTAAGAATGCAATCCAAGATGATCGCTGGACAACTTAATTAATCGGAAAGGTGTGATAGATCCCGGGTGAAGGGGCACCCTCATGAACAGTAACTTGAAAATAATATGAAAAAAAAGATCAAAAAAATCTGAAATTTTGGGTGATCAAATATGATCAAACTTTTTTTTGGAGGGCTCCACGAATGTTTTGTAGTGCTAAAACTTTGCATGAACGTTGAATGTTTGATCATATTTGATCCAGCAAAGTTTCTGAATTTTTTAATTTTTTTTTCATATTGTTCATGAGGGTGCGCCTGCACTCGGGAGCTGAAAGTCGAGTCTCCTTAATTAATTGTTAAGAGAGCCTTGGAGTTCACATCATGATAGTACATGTAAAATTCCAAATGACCGATGCGTACAAACTTCCTCTTGAAGTAATCGTCAGAGAATGGAATGCAGACGAAGAGGAGCTGAGCTGCAGGTGAGAGTGGACCGATTCAGCGAGAAGAAACAAAAAAGGATTTCTAGGTTGCACCGCCTATGCAACCCTTGCACGAGCTTAGCCTTGGACCGTTCGTCTCTTTTGACTCTTACTGAACATTTTAGCGGCCGGCCGGCGGCCAGTTTTGAACATTTTACAACCAGATTTCGAGAAGCCATGGGGACAAACGAGGTGGGCTGGGGGCGAAAATTTGATCTGTACGCGGCGATGGGATGGCGACGGTGATGATGACCGAATTCCGAGAGCTCTTGCGGCGACGTTGCCGAGAAGAGTAAGGCTATCATATACTAGTATCATGCATATGATACTAGCGTACGATACTACCTCCCTAAGAGTAGCCACGTTGGGGACTAACTTAGTCTAGTAATTAACATGCATATGTTACTAGTCTATGTTACACTTCATTTATGTGGTGTGATGCAACACTTTATTTATTAGGTTGTAGACTCATCTTGTCTTGAAATCTGTGATGTTACTCATACTACCAGTAAGTAGCCATGTTACCACATGATCTCTTTCTTCATTAATTATTTGCCACATCATCTATTTTGCATAGCTATGTTACTAGTATCCCATTGTGTGTGATGTTATCATCTATTTTGCATAGTATCATATATCAGTATCATTTAGTACCCTATTTATTGCCATGCATGATACATTAGCATAGCATTTATTATGATACGGTATCATAGTTGTTGGGGAACGTTGCATTTATTATGATACGGTATCATGATCTCATCCGGAACTCCGAACAACTTTCGGGTTACCGCATACTAATATCTCTACAACCCTAGCGACACCGAACCTTAAGTGTGTAGACCCTACGGGTTCGGGAATCACGCAGACATGACCGAGACAGCTCTCCGGCCAATAACCAACAGCGGGATCTGGATACCCATGTTGGCTCCCACATGTTTCACGATGATCTCATCGAATGAACCACGATGTCGAGGATTCAAGTAACCCCGTATACAATTCCCTTTGTCAATCGGTACGTTACTTGACCGAGATTCGATCGTCGGTATCCCAATACCTCGTTCAATCTCGTTACCGGCAAGTCACTTTACTCGTACCGTAATTCATATCCCGTGACCAAACACTTGGTCACATTGAGCTTATTATGATGATGCATTACTGAGTGGGCCCTGAGATACCTCTCCGTCATACGGAGTGACAAATCCCAGTCTCGATCCGTGTCAACCCAATAGATACTTTCGGGGATACCTGTAGTATACCTTTATAGTCACCCACTACGTTGTGACGTTTGGTACCCCCAAAGCACTCCTACGACATCCGCGAGTTACACGATCTCATGGTCTAAGGAAATGATACTTGACATTGGAAAAACTCTAGCAAACGAACTACACGATCTTGTGCTATGCTTAGGATTGGGTCTTGTCCATCACATCATTCTCCTAATGATGTGATCCCGTTATCAATCATTGGTGCAGAACCGGGCAATAGCACCGGTTCGTAAGGCCCTTTAGTGCCGGTTTAGGAACCGGCACTAAAGTGTGGGCACTCAAGCCCCCCCCCCCCCCCTTTAGTACCGGTTCAGCACGAACCGGTGCTAAAAACCACTGCGTGGCACGAGCCAGCTCCGGGGGCCGGGAGCACTTTAGTACCGGTTGGTAACACCAACCGGTACTAAAATGTTTGGGGGGGTTTTGGTTTTATGATTTCTTTTTCATTTAATTTTGTGTTTTCCATTTTAATTCTTTTCGTTTCACCCGCAGATATATATATAATAACTCATGCATGCTCGCATCATACATCATCATATATAATAACAAGTCCTATTAGCTAATTAATCAAGCATCATCATACAACTTCTACTCGTTATTAATAATAAGTCATACGATCGTCATCCTCATAGTCATCGAACCCAACCCTACATAATTGTTCTTAGCACATGATCATCAGTATCGGGTAGGATCGGACCTAAACACACTTAAGGTAAAATAGCATAAAACAATATAGACCACGACTCTCCATTATGAAGAATGGAGATCATCCTATCTCAATTCTTGCACCTCGCTTCCTTTTGCTTCCAAGAAGCTCCTTACGACTATCCATACATTTTTTCCATCCTTTGATTGTCATGTCTCCACTTCTTTTAGAAATCCGGTATGGACAGTTGAGATTAAGTAGGATGACCTGGATATATGTTCAAAACCACGAGCGCTGCCGCCATTCTGATACATCAAATGAGGCACACAATTCTCTGGGATAAGCTGTTGAAAAACATAGTAATAACCGTAATTAGCAATGATGTACTAGTTTTAGAAATGCATAAAAGATGCACGGATGTCGTAATAGTAAAAAAAACTTACCAGGGTATCTCCATGGTAGTTACCGTAGTTCAACACGTGCACTAGTCGCACGTGTTGACCATAATGTTGAGGAGTTCGATTGTACATATTGTAATTCTCAATATCATTACAAAATCCAACCAGATGAGTTTTCTCCTTGTAAATTAACTCAGAGCCATCTGTGTAGTAAGTTCTATCTACCATATTCTGCACATTCTTTGATACTTCAAAATAAGCTGTCAATGGAAATAAGTTGTCAACTATTTTGAAATGAACAATATAAGTTCTATTAATAATTAACTATGTTTGAGAAACTCACATAGCGGTAGAACTGGAGGAGTATCAACAAGGAACCAAATGTCCATATTGTCTTGCTCAATTTCAGGATCACCAAGATCCATAGTGACAAGCATACCCTCATCAAAACCATACAATTTGCAAAATGCTTCCCAATTTTTGCAACCAAAATCGGTTACGCTCTCAGCATTATACAACTTTACTTCAAAATCCACATCATGATGGGTCCTTAGGTGAATTTTCTTCGTTTCAAAATTTTCATGGTCTTCAAAATCCATCCTCTCCAAGACATAGCGTCTTGCATGGCATGGGATCAACTATACTCGAATTATAAAAGATGAAAATTACACGTTGAAATAGTTGAAGTCATGCTTAATTATGAAAAAAAAAACTATACTCGAATTGTAAAAGATGAAAATTACCGTTTCAACTTCGAAAGTCTCCTCGAGCTTAATGCTGAAGCGCCTACCATCGTCCAGGTGAGGCCTGTTGCACTCACCTCGATCGTCGTGGCACCAATCGCACCCGGGAGACTTTCGTCGTCCGATGATGACATTTCCTATCGTTCATAATTCAAAGACTAAATTAGATCATTATTATTCAACTAATCATATGCATATGCCTTGCATATAGTGCTCTCAATTTGACTAAAAAGAAACTAGTTCTATTAATTTTCTTGCTAAAAATAAACTACTTCAACTAGTTCAACTACTAAGCACTTACTATAAATAGAATAATGTAGTACTTACTCAAAATAGAATAATTTATATAAACTCAAAATATATAAAAATTAAATAAACAAAAAACTCATTAACAAGTTATATTAATAAACTAGTTATATTAATTATTAAACTAGTTATACTAAGCACTTACTAAATTTTCTTACTAAAAATAAACTAGTTATATTAATTATTGAACTAGTTCAAATCTCATATACGTAAATATATAAACTAGTTAAACCAATTTTCTTGCTAAAAATAAACTAGTTATATTAATTATTCAACTAGTTCAAATCTCACATACCTAGCTAATTAATATCTAACTAAATTTTCTAAAAAACAGAAAACAGAAAACAGAAAATAAGTAAAAAAATGTGTGTGTGTGTGTATGTGTGTAGTCTGTGTATGTGTGTATATATGTGTGTGTATGTGTCTATGCATACGCTTGCCGTCGCGCCGCCCGTCTTGTCTGAGCAGAAGCGCCGCCGTCTGATCTTGAAGCGGCGGCGTCTGAAGCGAAGCGCCCGGCCTTGAGTCTCGAAACGTCTGGGCGGACCGCTCTGCGGCAAGCTGACAGACGGCGGCGGCGTTAAAGCAGCGAGCGGCAACTGACGGCAAGGCGGCGGCGGGGACAGCAGCAACGGCAACCAGACGGACAGGCGGCAAGCGGCGGCAGCAGATCAGCGGCCAGCAGCGATGTCGCGAGAAGGTTGGAGAGCGAAAGTGGGGATAGCTAACTGAAATTTTCGTAAGT